>VXBJ01005189.1:427369-494192 GCA_013400055.1 Nycticryphes semicollaris
CCCCAGCTGGGACTGCATACGGGCCCTGTTCTTCCTACACCCTCGGGGGGAGCAAGCAGAGGCAAGGTGACAGGAATTAGAAGGGATTGAGAGCCACGGGTGTATTTTGAGGTAGTTGGTTCAATAATTAGAAAGCGATTTTGAGCAGCATTCTCTGATTCTTGCCTCGGTCCCTCGCTCCTAAGAGGCAGAAGCACACAGTTACCTAAATACCCATTAGGAAATTTAAACTCTTTAACTATGCATCACCCAGCACTCTGCTCCCACTGGCTGTCAAAAATCTGCTGTGTTTAAATGTGGAAACAGATTATTTCCCCCCAGCAGCCAGCTGTGGGTTAGCGAGGTCAGCGGACTCCCTGCTGTCCTGCGATTACACACAGTGAAGGGTAATCCCCAAAGTGCTCTCAGCAGCAGTTGCAGCTCCGCGGACCGAGCTCCGTAGCTGGGGGGAAGCCACTGGGCACCGGCAGAGGCTGCAGCTAACTCAGCCCCTGATGTACTGTGGGGTTCAGCTCTGCTGCATCAGACAAACCATCAAATAAAACGCATCGCAAGATGTGAAAAGAAAAAACCATACACAAACCAGAACCTACTCAAGAGCTGGGTATCACTGTGACACACACAGCCCAGGGAGAGGGACACGAGTCAAGGAACGGGGCGATGCGCTGAGCATGGGTCAGGGACCAAGGAACAGGGCATTTCACAGAGCATGGGGTGGGGTCCCTCTGCCCTTTCCTCCCGAGGGGCAGTTCTGTGGTGCTTTTGGAGGATGGGATATCATATGCACTGGATCATAGACCTAAATTAATTTCAGCATCACAAAAAGACACAAAAAAATAAAAGCAAATACTTGTTTGCGGTTCTTCATCACCGGAATCTGAACATCACCATACGTTCAGCAGATTTCCACTCCTTAAGCTCTTTAAAAACCATTGATGCCCAACAGACTCAAGAGTTTGGGAAAATTAACAGAGCATATTCTTTTTTTTTTCCTGATAGTATAAAGATGAGAAAATAGCCAATTCAACTGCCTGCTTTCATCATAATTTCATATTCCTAATACCTCAAGAGAACATGATTTTTAGGAGGAAGTCATTATTTGATTTTTCAGCTCATTGATTTGTCCCATTCAAAACTTCCAAAGGTTCTTACAGTTTTTTATTCACAAAAGACATTAACAGAAAAAACCCCTAGAATCAGTGGTATTGATGTACGACACGTCAGCAGATAAACTCATTCTCAATACACAATAGATTTTCCAAATACCAACATTCATCAGACCTGCTGAAAGACATGATCTCGGTTTTAAAAACCTTGACAGAAAATACCATCATCTGAGTCTTCTCATAGTCAGGTGGCAGGTGAAGTTAAAACTCAGTGGAGGGAACTGAAAACCTAAGACCTAAGTTTTAAAACCTAGATTTCCCTGTTCTCTACCTGAAGGCATCTTCCCCCTCCATCTTTATAGGAACAGAAGAGTACTCACAGCTTGCAAACCAAATACAAGGGTACACACTGACAGGGAAGGCAGCACGCTCACGCTCTAATTGGGCTTCACATTTAAAGCACAAAAATTAAAACTTGCATTTTGGGGAAATAAAGTTTAGGCAATCAGAGGGCACGATCGTTAATACTGGTTCAGCACATTAGCTAATGAGCTCCTCACAGTGTCTCAGCACCATGGTGGCTACTGCTCACCGTTGTCCCAAAGAGAACCCCCTAGAGAGGAATATCACGTGAAGCCCATGCAAGGGCAAGACACTGAGACTGAGTCTATTGATGAGGAAAGCTTAAAGCATCAGAAAAGCCAGTAAGACTCTGCAAGAGCACTTATGTGCTTAAAAATCAAACAAATTTATACAGTGGAGGGGCTGCTGTGTCAAGGCACAGACACCCAGTGCCCAGAGTTCAGAGATGATGTCACTAACACTGATTTACAACAGTGTCTTCCTCCTGACTCCTACAGTCATAATCAGTCACCAAAACCAACACAAGTAGCTAAACAGCAATTACTTTTTACGGGGGTGACGACCAACTGACAACTTATAAACTTGCCATCCACAAAGTGATCTTTCCTACTCCTAGGTGTGACAGAACTATTAATAAAGTCCCTTTGCACAGATGAGCTGTAGTGAAGGAAAACCCTACAGGTTATCAAGGTCTCAAATCCAATCCAGTAGGTTTTGCCTCAAAACCTTCCCCAGAGGCAATGACCCACATAGCAAGGGAACTTTATAAGATTCAGATATAGCTCTTATTTTGCCACCAGCTGGGACGAGATAGTGCTTAACGATGACCTTTTGGACACTAGCCCTGGAACCTGAGTTCCAAACACCCAGGCAGGAAGGCCCAGATGCAGAAATGCACAGATTTTTCTCTGGTCCACTCCACGTGTTCTGTTCTTGCTTGGGTACATGTAGATGAGCAGAATACCAGAAAGCACCCTCTGTTCCTAGCCTGAATTACACAGCTTCAAGATTCTTTACAGCTCTTTTACAGCTGATGAAGGGTGAGATGCACCTGAAAGCTCAACAATCCACCTACATAACCCTAAGAGGCAAATTTCGACTTTTGCTGTCATTTTGACCATCAAGATTTTGCCATTTCACCTGACAGCTAAAGGCCACAAGACTGTGCAAAGGCCTGAACAATATCATTAAGAACGATGAACAGTGTGATAACATTTGGCAGGCACATCTGGAGCTGCACGCGCCTGGAAGTGACCTTTAAAGGTCCTCCAATGCCTCTGAAAACATGTGCATCACGGAAGAAAGGCCAATGACGGGCTCTGACTCTGCTGCTTGGCAGGAAATATTCCAACATTCTGGTTCTGCTGCTCAAATACTCCTTTCCAACACTTGATAATGTGCTCAAAATTTAGGTTATCAAAAATGACACAGAAATACTTCAGCCTTGGTGGTTTAATGTTTGTAGTTGTTCTGTAAAAGGCATCACCCAGGGATGCACAACCAGGAAACTACTGCATATCATATACAACAGGTTGCTCTGGAAGATAATGGATCATCCTTCATCATCCATCACTCATGCATTTGACTCTGTTTTCATATACACAAAAGTTACCAACATCGTAGATTTTCATGCCCTAAATCTCCCCAAACCAAATAAAAAGCTGTGTAATCTCAAGGCTTCTAATATTATGCAAATGATGTATCCATTTACTTTATTAATAAAACATCATTGTATTACATAGAGACACATTTTGCACTTCTGTTTTTGAGCTATTTTTAAATTAGGTTAGATTTGACAAGGGACTATTTGTGGTAATGTGGTAATTAAGATTTGAACAGATGTCAGCAATAATAAGGGACTCAGATGGGGTGCAGGGAGATAAATGCGCTCTTTCAGCTGTGCTGGCACACCAGGCAGCACCGAGAGGAGAAGGCAGTGTGGCTTCAGCAGCTCTTTTTTCAGGAGAGCTTCTGGAAAATTGGCCAGTAACCCCAGCTTTCTGATGTTACTCAGTCAGCTCGCATCGCCTTGCAGATGGCCTTATTTGTAAAATAAATTACAGTTCTATCAATATTTATGACGTTATAGAATTTGATCAATATATTGTAATTGCATAATTTAAAACAGACATTGTTGTCTTGTGCTATTGATCATCACTTTAAAAAAATATGCTGTATGTAGATGTTCTTATTCTCTGTTACTATAGTTTGCACAAGTACTTAATGCTGCAACAGCTTCCAGAAATTGGAAGCTAAATTCACCGACAGATCCAAGTCCTGGCCAGGAGTTGTAAATTCAGTTCCAATAAACCAGTACTTACACTGTGTGAACTAAACTGGAGCAAGAAGCAGATAAATTCACCACTAGCTAACAAAGATGAGCAAAAATGAGCTGATTACTTCATTTCCAGCCACTCCTCTACCCCGAATCTCCACTGGTAAATACAACTTGTCACAGGCGGTTACTGACCTCTTCATTGCTTCCCCAAGGTCAGCTCGAAGAGCTTGCAGTGAGTCAGGGAAGAGCCAGCATGAGAACCCCTCCTGGTAAAGGAGCCTGTTTGTCTTTTAAAACTCTCTTTCAGGGAAAGCACCATCCAGCTCTCTTTCTGTTCCATCTCTCGTGAGACATTTCACAGTCACGCTCCTCCAGCACACAGTAAGAACCTCCTGCAATCAGAATACTTTCATGTCTCATTACAAACTCAGAAAGAAAATCCATGAATTTGACCTGTAAGAGTTTATGCAAATAGATTTCAACCTTTCAAGCACTCATTATACTTTTAAAATAGAAAAATAACAATTTACCATACAATAGAAAATTGCCACATTACCATGCAACAAATGGCATGTGTCTAAGCAACAACCTCTCTGCAGACTAAAACAACGTGTGCTTTTGACCCCGTGATCGCTTATACTCAGAATAGATGACAAGAAGTCATACTTAATACACTATCAAAGGCTGGGGCCCTTTAAACTAGTTGATGGAACTTGTTCCCATCTTACACAGAAATTACGCTACGCGGGTAAGATCATAGGCACTATTAAGTAGAGCTTCATGACTCTATGCAATTTCTGAAAATAGAAAGCAAGCTGAAGTAATATTCACTAAGAATATTAAACAAGAGTCTTCAAAAGGATAGAAATTTGTAAGGGGAAAAAAATAAAGGAATTTCACACAGCACTTCAAATTTATTACTGAGCACTAGCTACAAATACCACTTCCTCTCAGTGAGGATGAGAGCTGGTTCTTACACACGTCCTTTTCTTTTAATGGGCAGTAACTTCAAGCATAGTAAGAATGTGACAAATGTCAGAAAGACTGCAATTTGCCTAAAAACACTCCAGACTACAAAGGACCTGAAGCACAAGCACATTGTTCTGGACCTGAACACCCAAAGAACATCCTGGCCACGGGCAAAATCTCAATGAGTGAGCTGGAAAAACCCCTGCCCATTCTGGGGTAGCAGGATACAAAAGAGGTAAATCTAAAACTGCACCTGGCACGTGACACAAAATACAATCCACATTTTGTTCCTCTGCAACAGTTTGCAACCACCCTGGTTGCTCAAGAGGCATGAAGATGTTGACAGAGACTCCACATGCCACAGGTAATGCTACAGGCATATGATGCAAACTACCCTGAGAAACAGTCCTAAGAAAGAAGAGCAAGGAGGACTAAGATCTAACTCCACCAAAAAAACCCCAAGGCCCCAGACAACAAAAAAGCAGCTCCCATATTGCACCCACACAAGCCAAGCAGCACAAGTCTAAGCAGAGTCTAAACTTGGTAGTTGCAAAACCTGGCAGTATGTTATCAGAGAATGCTATGGGGTTGGAAGGGACCTCTGGAGATCATCTCTGCCAGCCCCCTGCCAAAGCAGGTCCACCTAAAGCAGGTTGCACAGGAGCATGTCCAGGGGCCAGTCTTTTTTCAGTGGTACCCAGCGACAGGACAAGAGGGAACAGATACAAACTGGAACATAAGAAGTTCCATCTCAACATGAGGATGAACTTCTTCCCTGTGAGGGTATCAAAGCCCTGGCAGAGGCTGCCCAGAGAGGTGGTGGAGTCTCCTTCTCTGGGGACATTCAAACCCACCTGGACACATTCCTGTGGGACCTGCTCTGGGTGACCCTGCTTTGGCAGGGGGTGGGACTAGATGATCACAGGATCTCAAAAGGTCCCTTCCAAATCCATATCATTCTGTGGTTCTGTGATTTTATTTACTGGTAATTATTAGTAGCAAGAGAACTGATGTCCCTTCTGCTCTTCTTCCAAGCCTCCTCAAGTACCAAATACTACACAGTATTGTAGCTTCTTTTGAAGAGGAAAAAGGAAAAAAAACCCAACCAAACCCGACCAACCCCACTACTTCTGCATGAGCATTTAAACACATGTATTTAAAATCTCAAGACATGTAGTAACGTCAAGATATTTAGTGTAGAACTTCATTTCTCATTAGGTATCATGTCAATCAGCTACGGAAACTTGCACTCTGCATTCTCCAAACTATGCACACATACACCAAAAACATAAGGGACCACAGTCAGCACAAGTCCTACCGTCTCCAGGTCTCAAAATGTGAATAATCTAAAATCATAATGAAAAAAGAAAAAAAAAAAAAAGAGTGATTTCTATTTTGTTTCCCCTCTTGCCATGGGTATAGCATTTTCCATAATACTTTGGAAAATTCATTTAGCTCACTCCTCTCAGCCCTGTGATTTTGAGGAAGTCTGTGAACGAGTCCCATGCAAAATGTTACTGTTACAGCATCTCTCAGAAATATAAAGAAACTTCCTTTGCTTTGCCAAAATGATCTTGGATCATCTAATCTTTCCCAAGGAGAGTGTGATCCTCCGGGACCCTCAAGGTTGCCATTGCAGTGCCTGAATTCATATGGTGGGCAGTGATGTGTGCCCGGGGGCTCCCAGGATGGCCCACAGCGGCGTTTGCCCACTGACCAGGTGGCTCCAAAGGTCTGAAGCATCGTTGGATGCCCAGCCTGGGCTGGAAGGAGCTTCTCCCAAGTTCCAACTGCACTGTGTCTCCCTGGCAGCATCCGACCCAGCACATCCCGGCTCGTACCGTGAGCGCCAAAGGGTGGAAGGCTCTGCATGAAGACCTGAGTGTGCTGCACAGAAGTTAATTAAGTTCAAGGATTTCCAGCTGGTAATGATTTATACATCTGATATAGTTGCTGAGACGCGTATAACATTTGTTGTAGTAAGCCAAAAAGTGGAAGTTGTGAAGACAGCAAATACTCTTAGCAGTGAAAAGTGCTGACCTAGAACAATAGCACTAAAAACAGTTTGAGGTTTTAATTACACAACATGACTTTGCTCATGCAAAATCAGAAATTCGGTGTCTGTGCGACATTTCCACAGACTGAGCTTTAACAGCTCAATGTACGGTGGCTCCAGATATTGCAGAATGAGCAACATTGTTATGAATTAAAAGACTAAAGATGATTCTCACAAGTTCTGGCAAACACAGTTGATTTCTCTACTCTGCTCTTTTGGATGTCAGGCACAGCGCCTCGCCCTCTCTCTTGCTGTAGCCACCTGAATGCCTCAGGAAGCCAGCCTTAGCATGCCTTAACCTGCAATGACTACTTTTGGCTGTATTTTGGGGTGAATGTGGCCTTTAGTGATTAAGGAATCAGACCATCTGTAAGTAAAACACTCTCCCACAGACGTATCATACAGGAAAATTATTTTTTTTCTGATTTGCATACTCATGGTATTGAGAATAATAGTTTAAAAGATACATTTCCAAATACATCCACAAAACTGTCTTTTCTATGAGTCTGTCCTCAGCAGCAGAAGAGCAGCAATGCAGTGGAAGAGGAAACACACCTGCCTTACACGCTACAGAGGTTTGGAGGTACAGAAGAGAAAGGAGGTACACAAGCAGGAAGCCCAGAGATCCGGCCTCAGTCACAGCCTTTGACACCTTCCAGTGACCCAGCAAAGCAAAAACACAGCACGGAGCAGGAGGGACCGACGCTGAGCACCCTGAATGGAGGAGGAGGAGAAGATATTAGGAAAATTATTGTCTTGCTGTTTACTAGCACAGAAGATACACAGAAAATGCTTTCTCGTTACAGGGTGATGGCAATCCAGGGTTTTTAATTATTCACAGCATTACTTCAATGTCACTAAGAAGGAGGGATTAATGTTTAATTAGGTTAAAGGAGTTTATTCCTGATGACAAATCTAGCTATCAGCCTGACAATTGCTTATTTATATCCTGCTAAAGTGTTTGCATTTTTTAAAGCGCACTCCCTTACCATTTACGCTCTCTTACAGCCCGTGATGTGGCTGCAGGGTTTGGTGTGTAACCGCGTGTAACCAGCGGCCTCTTGCACCCAGCTGAGTTCACAGGGCGTCTAACAGCAGGACACCAGGAGGTGGAGGACACCTGAACAGTCCCACCGAGAAGGTAGGACACATTTTCGCAGCTCGGCCCCCAGAGTCTCTGTCCTCATTAAGCTGGAGCAGGTGGCAGTGACCATACTGGTACCGGAGTGATGCAGTAGGAGCCCTCACCCCAGCACTCACCTACACTCGTCAGCTCCTAACGTTGGTTCGTGGCCTTGGCAGGCAAATACACAGCTGTACTGTCTGCCCGAGTTCCCGAAACGCCTTCACAGTTTTTCAAGATCTCTTAAAGACACTAACTTGTCATGGAATAAAATCAGAGGAATCCTTGTGGAGGTTTATGTATTAAAGGCGGGAAACCAAAGAGAAGAACCGCAGTCAGCAGCATTTACAAGTTTCACAATATCTTTCTCGAACTCTGCATTTTGCAATGTTCAACAAATGATATGGAAGAAGGAAGGAATAAGGTCCTATCAAAGTTTAATGATGATTTTAAATTATTCAGAATAATGAAAAGTAAAGCTAAATGGAGGCACAAGTTGATAAAACGAGAAACAAAACTGAGTGTTGATGGCAAAGCCACTTATAATTTTTACGATAAGTTGTAAACTTGTTATTATCTCCTAGGAGAAAAAAAAGCAATCGAAATCTGTTTTCAGTAGAAGCCCAACGGATAACACAGCTTGTGGAATTGTTACAAAGGACTAGGGAATAAATTATTAGGCCAGTCACTATATAACTCTATAGCTGTTCAGTATTCCTCAGTGCTCACCCAATCTCAAAAGCATCTCACTAAACTAAAATTAAGCTAAAAACCTTGTACCAAGAAAGGTAAACAAAGGAGATTGAGGGCATGAAAAGTTCCCAACAACAGCTCCAAGACTCGTCAGCTTAGTGGGCTACAGAAACCATGGAGGGTGTAAAGGAGCTAAACAAGGCAACGTTACTTACTGTTTCTCATCATGTGAGCCGTGAGCAAGTACCCCAAAATGGAATAGGGAAAACACCCACAACCAAGAAATACTTTCTCAGCTGTCACAGGAACTGTGAAATCCTTCATATTTCATCAATCCAGCGTGTTTCTAGAAATCTTAGCAGAAGGACCATTGAACTGACATTTTTTGATGACCATTGCAGTTAAAGGACTGAAAATACTTAATTTTTCCCCCTGAACTAAAGATAAGGAATGGGTGCCTGTTCCTAAAAAGTTTATTTTGGAGGAAGGATCCCTAGGAAGGCCCTCTTCCAGGATGTGCCATACATCAAAGGCAGTTTATATTCCAATCAGCCAATGCAGGACACTGTGGAAGCCAAGTACATTGAAGAGTTATTAAAGTTCTAATAGTGGTAAAAATTCATTAGAAGGCAGAATTCTTGTGTTTTACAGAAACTTCTCTTTTTACAGATACTCTAAAGAACAAAAGGAAAGGATACTCTCTATTTTCAAGTGTTTCTACAAGATTTCTTTTCAGTGAAAAATGAAAAATTTCTTATAAAAATGTATCCTACTTTTGGATATCTTAATGTTTAGAGGATGAACGATGATCCACATAAAGCAGTGAAGTGAGTAAAATACATGCAGAGAAAACTCAACATTAGCTTGGAAATAGAATGTTAATTCTTTACCAAAAAAAACCCCAAACCCCACAACACCAAAGCCATAAATTACCTTTATTTATCCCTTCACATTAGCAACTCTTCATTTTTCCAGGATGAAAAACCCAACACATTTATAACAACATTTAGTAAATAAGTAGCCCACAGTAAATCCCCAACATCATCTTGTACGGCAGATTTCGGTTAGGGTCGTAACTGAGTAACTACTGCTCTGCTGCTGTTCAGTCTGCCAAAACGAAATGAATGAAAGAATAAATAAATATATTTGAGCTTCAGTAAAGAAATTATGAAAACCCTCAAAATTTCTATCTCCAAAGCAAACATTGCCTTGACAAGGGATTTATTTCAAGCTACCAAGTAACCGCTAATGTTTGACAGTATTTTGCAATAGCAGTAGATTTTAACCGTGCCAAGGATGGCATTAAATAAGCCTGCTCTGAGGAAGGAAGTGCTGCCCTCCAGCCTCGCACACTCCCGTTGGGAAGAGCAAACTGCAGCCTCTACGGCAGGATGTGCCACCGGTGCGGGGACATCTGCTCCCCTCCACCTCCGCCAGCAAAGCAGCACAGCAGCTCCAGTTGCTTTATTTGCAAAAGAAAAAGGAAAATGAGTACTGTTCTGTAAAGACTTTCAAATACATCCAGGAAATCAGCCCGTGCTTAATTATATCTATTCTGCCAGCTAAAAAATAAGAGTTAAAATACCCTTAGAATTGGCAGAGTACTCCTCCTTGTTCAGCACTAGCACTCAAGGGTACAGGAGCTAAACGTGAGGATATATGACATGGTTATAGGATTTACAAGGTCTGTGACAAAGAACACACTGTAAGATAACGGGAGCAAACCTTGAAATCTTGATTCAGAGATCTCAATCTGATTTATTCTTGAAAGGCCAGTGACAACAATTTGCTTTATCTATGGTCTCTTCGCTATATAATTTTAAAGACATTATGACACTTCAGATCTCATAATCTTTCCCTATAATACAAATAAAGGTAATATAAAATAAATATATATATGACTTCTGTCTATGGCATGCCAATGATATTAAATCAAAGTGTGCTTCTCTTTGAAGAAAACACATTTCAGTAAGAAACAAAAATGACCTTCAACTCTCCAAGTCCACAGAAGAAGAGAAAAAAAAAAAAATCACTTAAAAAATAAATCTTAACTGCATGGAAGTCGTTGCCATCTCACAGCCTGAGAGAGCAGGGCACTCCAAGGAGCCATCCTGCCCATACCCAAGGAGCTGAGGGGTGTCTGAGCACCCCGAGGACTACCCTGGGCTCCTGCCTCCTCCGACCCCCTCCAGGTAAGCAGAGAATTATCTGCCTGGGCATTTCAGAAGCAGGAGGCTCTGGGGCAGCCACTGCCGCTGCTCTGCCAAGGAAGCACGGACACAGCCGGGCACGTTTTAAAACCAACTCCTGTGTTCTGAGTGAATATTTAAATATAAATGAATGGGCATCCTTTAAAACTATTTTCTTCAAATTAAAAAAAAAAAAGGGCATACATTTCTGAACTTACTAAAGAGTTTAACTATTGCTAAATATAACATGTGTTTCTGACCTCAGTTGTAAGGTTTCAGTGCTTCAATACCAAAGCCACTGGCATGTACAAATTACTATATATGCTACTTATTTTACTTTCAAATTGAACAGTTCTGTAATGTCACAACAAATAAGAAGACTTTATGCAAAAGTTTTATTTCCTAAGACAAGTACCACAGGCTGACTCAAAGCAACATCCACTTTTTTGTTTATGTCTCCTACTGGTTCAAAAGAAATAAACAAAATATCTTTCCCATTTGCTGTCACTTTCACAGGAAATTATATTTTATTTTTAACCTTACTTTCCTTGTAATGTCTTCACAAACAGGACAAGAAAGAGGAAATAGTGTTTTATTATTTCTTCCCCATGGAGCAACTTCTCTTTCCAGCTTCTCAAAAACACCACCAAACAATAAATGCAAAGAAAACCCAACAGCTGCCTCCCCCAAACCACACACGCAAAAAGAGAAACAACAATAGCACTTGGAAATGGGTGCAAAAGACAAGGTTCAAGCCTGGGCACACGCTGTCACAGAAATTTCAGTGTTGTTGGGGTTTACTGGTGCCAGTTCACTGGTTTCTGCATTTGTACTGGCCATGCCTGATCTACAAACACCAAGCACTGGAGCCTTGGGTCTGATTTGGTACAAAAGGGTCTCAACCTTAATCTCTTGAGGAGTGTTCCAGCACCAGCCACCACCAAGAATAACAAGAAATAAATCATAATTGTCAGTTTCCCTGTTGTAGAAAAATAGTTGGGAAAGCCCCATCTCCCCATCGGCAGTCTGCCCTCCGTTGGGACAGCCCTGACCCACAGAGGGTGGAGGGCAAACCGGAGTGGTGGGTCTGTCATTCATCTCCAGGGACCTTAGGGGGGGAACCACAGTGGTGGGTCTGTCATTCATCTCCAGGGACCTTCGCATGGCACAAGCTGATACAGCCCAACTGGCCCCACTGGTCCAAGAGCTGAGCCTCCCTCCTGAGAATCATTAGGGTTGGAAGAGACCTTTCAGATCATCAAGTCCAACCATCAGCCCAACACTGCCAAAACCCACCACTGATCCATGTCCCTCAGCACCACATCTGTCCAGCTTTTAAATACCTCCAAGGATGGGGACTCCACCACTGCCCTGGGCAGCCTCTTCCAAGGCTTGATAACCCTTTCTGTGAAGTTTTTTTTCCTAATATCCATCCTAAAACTTTGAGGCCATTTCCTCTCATCCCATCACCTGTTTCTTGGGAGAAGAGACCGACTTCCCTGGCTACAGCCTCCTTCAAGGGAGTTGTAACCAGAAACTACCACTGGAGTTATGAAGTACTCAGCAGAAGGAAGCAGAGCTGAGGCTCTCAGCTGACAGCCAGAGAAGCAAACGAAGGTCAAGAGTTAAAGCCAACAGGAATGAGATGAGGAAACCCAGTCTGCAACTACAAATTGGTGCTAACATTGAAAAACACTCTTATTTGCCATCTGGAAACCATGTACCACAGGATATTGCGGGAGGGTGTACAGAATAAAGGAATCTGGTTTGATTTGCCCTCATAAACAGCACTGAAATATTTAGAAGCCAGCACTTCCATCATTTACAGCCAGGAACACAGGCTCCTCCGCAGGCTTAGGCACCTGGAGATAATATTTTTCTTAGTTCTCGGTAAGAGCACACCTGCAGAACAGCCTTTGTGCTGTTAATGATCACTGCATTTCTGGACACACCACGTGAAAAAGGCAGCGCTCTCGAGAGGACTTCCTAATGTGAGAATAAAACCGTCAGATTGAAGTCAATAAAGTTTTTAAAGACTATTTGCACTTTGCATCCAGCGCTTTCCGGAGACACGGGGTGCAGCAGCCACTAATGCTCAGGTGATCAATACAGCATTACCAGAGCAGTGTGCTTATTTTAGGGCCACCTTTGTGACCAGGTCCCTGCCCAGGGCTCTGCACAATGTCGTAGGGCACAGATTCTTTACAGAGCGATTAAAGGAAAAAACACCGACCTGCTCCTATTTATGGAACTCTTCTGCAGAACTGCCAGGCTGTACAGGGGGGGAATGTTTCAAACACAGCATCGTACCTTTGGTGTTCACAACGGGGAACACAGGGACTCGTGACCAACTCACTACTTTTGAAAAAGGTGTACAAGGTGTTTCTTTTAGTTTGGCAAATTCACACCCAAAAAGAAAGCGTAGCTTAAATACAGGTTGAAATCTGCCCGTCTTGTGACTCACACATTGTTTACCAGATTTTCCACTTCAACATTAGCGGAGTGTGCAGATGGCACCACATTTTGGAGGTTTCTTGTTCCTAAATCTCCTCCTAAAGTACACATCAGACATTTGTGAACACTCGCACCCAGGCGTCGGTGTAACTGCAGGCTGGGGGTTGCTAAAACAGCTCAGCATCACACAGGAGTCCTGCTCCTGCCTCTGCCTCCTCTGCCAGGCGGGAGCATCACCCAGTGAAAGCGGGGTTTGTGGCCCTGCGGGGACTCAGCGCTGCTGCAGTGACTCTGCCTCACCTCCTGCTTCGCTATGAACAACTAATGCTCGGGATAAAAAGACACTGCCACCGGTGATTCAGAAACCAGAATACTACAGGGATGTAGGGAAAAGACAAAAGAATAATAATCTGGGTCCTCTAAGATTATGCTCCGTGCCAAAATGCACATTTTATTTGGTAACATTAAAATATTTATTCAAATAAGCCACCTTGTGATGTGATTCAGCCCATTCTGGACTACTCTGCTGAATTGTTTGGGTTTTATCAGAATGACAGAGGGGTTAAATCGTGACAACAAGGAATTTAAATGCCTCCCAAAAACCTAGGATACCCTATCAAATATACCTACATGTTTCACCGGGAATAACAATACATTTGAAACCTGATTTTCTTTTTCCAATAAATTTGTTCCACAATAATAATTCAAGGAATCTCTTGAGTAGAGAGAGACATGTTATAGCCTAGGACACATACATGTAGAACAACATCACTTTTTAAGTAAGGATTAAAAAACAAAATTTAAAAAAATTTAAAATTAGAGGAAATAATTTTTACATATCTCTACACCAGGTACTACTGCTCTGGTAACCACTTATATCAATGAACCATATATTGAAACATTTCAACATCCCACATTGAAATACTGACAGTCCCAGGCAGTCATCAAACCAAGAGCACTCTGTGGGTCTGAGACCTCAGTGGGAGCCGTCAACCAGCCAAAGCCACCAACAATAAACTTGTTTCCAGTAACTGTGTACAATTATAAATACAGCCTCAACCATTTACAGACATTCCAGGGGAAAAAAATACTAAATTTTAAAATTAAAATAATCACATTTATTAAATTAAATCCCACCTCAGTACCAAGAACATCTTCAGTGACTACAGTGAACACATCGGATCATATTAAGACCTTCTTGTGTAAGAAGTTCCAGGTGTGCTACAGATTCAGAACACAATGACTTTTGATACCAATGGCATTTTTTATGTTTGGGCAGACACTTCAAATCTATTCATAGATGTAACACGCTTATTGATTTATTGCTGTAGGTAAATAAGCTATTCCTTCAGAAACGCAGGAGAATTTCCCGCAGCGAATATCCATGAATCACGTCAGTATGCATGTTTATAAAACACAGCATTTTTTCCACACAAGCCTTTCTTTGCAGGATTTTGACATTTGCTTTGTTAATGATTTGTAGATAAAGGGGAAAAAAGCCAGCTGCAGGAAGAGAACCATATTGAGAGCGCAGGTATTTGCATTTGCGGTTAGAGAAGAACAAAAAGGTACTTAGCCTAAGGTGTTCTGCACCACTTCTATTCCAAAAGAGTCCATTTTGGTAACAGTTCCACATCCATCTGGTTTATTACTGCTAAACACGGCATGTTCATTTATAGGGAACAGTTTGCTGTGGCTGTCTGAGACAAAAAAACCAAACCAACAAAAAACACAACAAAACCTCTAAATCCCTGCGAGCCCCATGCTCGGTGTCACAGAACCCTGGGGCGGAGGGAGACTGATTCTGCAGCCGTGCCTTGGTCAAACCTCCCCACGAGAGGAGCAGGTTATTGCGCAGGGAACCGTGGGGAAGGAGGGTAATGTCTCACCTGGTTAGGGAGACAATTTGAAGTGCAACCAAAGAAGAGAGGGAGAGAGTATCATAGAATCATAGACTCATTCAGGTGGGAAGAGCCCCTTGGGATCATGGAGTCCAACCATCAGCCCCACTCTACACAGTTCTCCCCTACACCAGATCCCCCAACACCACATCCCAACCACTCTGAAACACATCCAGGGATGGGGACTCAGCCCCCTCCCTGGGCAGCCCATTCCAGGGTCTGACCACTCTGGCTGGGAAGAATTCTTTCCTAATGTCCAGCCTAAACCTACCCTGTTGCAGCCTGAAGCCATTATTTCAGCTTGTCAAAATGGCTTTGTTAAGTCTTTGGTCACTCGAAGGTAAAAGACGACACCTAATTCTTCCCGGCTCCTCTCCCAGTAACGCTTGCAATCACTACACCAGTGTTGTACTACTCACAGCACCTACGCAGTGTTCATTTGGAGCACATCTGCAATTACATACACAGGAAAACACACAAGGAAACATATTCAAAAGGAGATGCAAGTTGAAAGTACTTGTCTACTTTCTACTGGTAACAGAGAACGCTTCCTTTCAGCTTAGGAACAACTTTGAGCTTAGGACTGTGAGATGGTGACCCACCCGCATCTCTGAAAGTTGGAGCAGCAAATAAATAAATAAACGGAATAAAACTACTTCATTTTCATTTTCTTCGGAAAAGTATACCGATTTCAGCCAACTATTAACTCAAGCTTTGATGCTACAATTGGAAGCAGTGGGGAAATAGAAAAGGGAAAGAAAGGAAAAACACAAGCAAAAAAGGCAATAAATCTGCAGCACAATTTCTTTCTGTGGTGCTTCTACATCGGGGGCTGGGAACACCCCCAGCAAACCCAACCCACAGCATCACCCCTGCCCCACATCCTAACGTTAGTACTTAGAAGAATTCCAGGCCTGGCTCTGCAAAAGCATCACTGAGGTGAACAAGAAAGCACTGCAGTTAGAGGTGCAAGAATTAAGGGGAAAATGATGTCTGTATGTACATGGAAAATATATAAGGTGCATATGTTCCATAGAATAACTTACATTCTCAGCACCCCAAATTCTGCAGAGAGCAAATGACAGAAACACACCCTGATTCCATCCTGAGCTGCTTGTGAATGCACATGTTCTTTCAAGGAGCAGAAATAATACCGCAACTGAGCTAAGCAACACAGGAGAATGTAAAGTTGAGGCAAATATTGAAAATACCCAATAATTCTTTTCAAAATACAGCCATTGATTATATTCAGCTGTGCCATACATTTATTTACCTTCCTCCTTTTCCTTTGAAATGACCCAGTTGCCATCCACACTGCTGGCATCTATCATGGAAGTACTTTGGAGAGAAGGGGAAGGGTATTTTGCTCCCTCGTCATTGGTATGGATCACGGTCTCTTACCCTACAAACCTGTGTGACACTTTATAATGAGCTTCTTTGGTCTTCCTGAGGAGCCAACAGTCCTCAAATGTGCAATGAACACACCTCTGCACATCACACAGCCTCTACCCATCACCTGGCCTTGTACACACCACACACCACTGGGTGTGTAACTGGTAGGATGGGGACTATGGAGCCATGGAACCATGTACCTCCCTCGTACATCAGTATTACTGTGACAAACTTGAGGGATTTAATTGTTTTAAAATATCTATGCTTTATTGCATGTTAGACTTAAGAAACATTAAATCATATTTCATATATTACCTTTATCTCATATTACTAAAACAATCCTTAAATCTTATTTCAATATTAATTACATTTTCTCCAGCCTTTCCTGAGTGTTAGCTCATAAATAGTGTCACAAATTTATCCCTGACCATTTGAGCTCCACCTCCTCCCAGTTACCGTGGGGCTGCCCCACTGAGAAACACAATTCCTCTAGGAAAAGCTGCATCTTTCTGTGAAATGAACTCACTAAAACAGCACAACAAAGAGTTCGAATTTCAAATGCCCTATTCATCTCTGGTTTTTTAAACTCTAAGCTCAGCCTGTGACTGTGACAAGAGAGCTCAGATCTCATGTGCAAGTCGCTGAAGATGACTTGTTTTTATCCAATTATTGGTATGAATTTAATCTGCATTAGGATGGGTCTGAAAGCGACTGGAAGGTCCAAATGAAAACACCGAACATGAAGATGATAGCTGTTCATTCTGTTCAGAAAAATCTGACAAAGAGTAGAAAACTCCATCTCCAGAGCCACCGCCAGTCTCTGGTGCTAACAGCAGGCGCTGACCCCCAGCCGTGGGCTCTGGCAGCAGAGCGCTGGGGAAACAGCGTTCAACAGCAAAATAAAAGCATCTGAGTGACTGCTCAGCTCTGCTCCATGCGGAGGGAATCGAGCTCCTTTTCCATCAGGCGGAGGGCGAGGCAGAGCCGAGGCGCTGTAGTACCCGAGCAGACAACCACAGACTGGTGACGTGAGCTTGTCACCATTCACTTGCCATTTGTAACTATTCAGCCAACAAAGCTTAAATTCTGCACCTTGAGATATCATTAGTATTGAAGTAGAAGGAAAAGAAGATTTAAGTTTGAAGAAGTTAGGTTCAAAGAGAGATTAAGCAACTTCTAAGTAACGTAGCATTTTAGGCCCAAGTTTTCAAACAATACACTTTTATTCATATTTTCTGTCCTTGCTTCCTCCATTTCAATTCACTCACTCTGTTTCTTTTTGGTTAGCAACCCTGCTATAATTTCTGTATTCTTGTCCTTCTCTGATCTTACAGCAAAGATTACATAGACACAGGGCATAAAACTGCCTTTTATTTCTCTTTGAGGAACAAAGATGTCAGGAAAGAGCCCCCAGGTACCTTTGGAAGGTAGGGCTGGTCCTCTCCGAACCTAGACCTCATCTCCTTGTGGTACCCACTACATGTATAGCTGGAATGAGACACATTTTCGCTTGTACAAAATACACTAACTCATTTTTATAAGCACTTTATTTTCCCACTTTAGCAGAGACACATTCTGTAAGATGGAGTGGGAAATAAAAAGGCTTTCTAATTTTATTACTACTCTTTTTAGCACTTTATATTCTTAAAACTAACCAGGTATGAAAGCCTTTCATTCACAGGAATCTCTGGGACAGATTCTGGCATACTTTGTCACACTTGATCCATGGCAGCAAGAGACTTTGCTTTAACTTTGGCAGTCTGAATGCTAGATTAAAGCAGTATTTACTGCAAGCCTTAATAAAAAAAAGGTATTTTTTCCTTCTGCCTGTATTGAGTCATCTATTGCTACCGACTACAGCATAAAGAGGAATTAAATACTAGTGCAGGACTGATTTCTGCTTACCTCTTGTGCAGGGCTGCAGGAGGAGCAGCAGGGGAATGTGCCCTTTTTCACCTGCCAGGCGATGTAAGACATCACCATCAGGGCTCTTTCAAAGGTTATTCCATAGTCTCATTTCCACTGACTGAGCCTGAGGAAAAGCACTCACATAAGTGCTGAAACAAAGAGATATTCTCAGAGAACATGCAGGGGATAAAAATGACGCAGCTTGGTGTTGTTCTGCAAGGGCACGGAGAGGGCGAAAAGCAGAAACGGTGAGTGAGCTCCAGCTCGGCCGGGCAATCCCTTCTGCTCTCTCGCTGGGTCCAGCTCTCAGCTCCTTTGCTGCAAAACCGGGGACCCAAGAAATGGTTTCCAGACAAGATGATGCAGGAAAGATGCTACTTTCTGCAACCAAACTGCCTGCTTCACCCAATGTGCAGTGAGACTGAAGCAAAGCTGGAACATTTCTGGCTTTTCCCGAGCACCCCGCGAAAGGTAACAAAACCAGCAGCTACCGCTGTATCTCAGGGGGAACAGGAAAAAAATAAAAAAAAGAAAAGAAGTTCAGTGAGCCATCTAGACCACAGTGAAATACTAAACCTCTTTCATGACAAATAAAAAAGTACAAGAAGTTAGCAAAGACCTCTACCAATTTTGATTAAATAAAATTTTAATTGACAATCAGGTAAAATTAGGTAAAAGAGATGCAGTGTGTCTGTGCTTTTGCTTTATCATAAGAATGGTTATGGGTAAAGTAACAATAATTTAAAAGGATCCTATTGCAATTAAACATTGCATTTTAGAGGAATTTAGAACTAAAATGATGTTCTTTTATTCTACATTACTTTACCCATCAAGGCTGAAAAGTCTTTTTTCCTTTGTCCAATGAGAGCTGATAGAATTCTATTCAACAAAATTTCTTTGAAGGTGTGGGGATTTTGCCACTAAATAGTTTCCTCCTGGTGCAAAAGTGAAAGGCTGTAAAATCCTTTCAAAAGATCACTTGAAGTTAAAATACAAAACAGAATAACAACTCCTCTGTTATTTTCCAGAGAGAATTCACAGGCGTGACAACTCCACATGCAGACACTTCTTAAGCAGGTTAGTACAAACTCCTCCACTCAAAAAATGCAAAAAGGCATCATGGAAGTGATGTGCAGGTAGAGCAGATATCCCAAGTTTCCCTATTAAAAGTGCTCTGTCTGGTTTGGGCACGGCTTCTGTACTCTCTCGCTGTTGTCTGTTTATTTACAAAAACCAGGGCACATGAGACCGGATGAAAGCAGAATTTTCCCCTACTTCCTAGAAGTTTAGCATTGAGTTATTTAAAGAAAACCCAAAACTTGAGGATGAAAAGTTCTCTTTTAGGAACCGCAGACACCAATGCATTTTTAAAGGGAGAAATCCACTTGCCCATGGAACAGCAGCTAAAGGACACAAACACCAATTTGTACATGCTATGAATCTTATTTTATCCTGGGGACTAAAGCTCAGGTCCAGACAGTCTGAATCTATTTACGTTCCCGAGACCCTCAGTTCGGGAGCCTTACGGGCACACAATAAAGAAACAAAGATGAAGTGGGGACAGAGTGGAATTCAGATCACATGGATTTACACGGAAAAGCCCAGTTTTGTGAGCTGCTGCAGGCCGCCGGGATGACTTCTGAGAGCTCAAGCCCGAGGGCAGGGCTGTTTCAGCAGCGTGTAGAGAAGTGATCCAGCGCAGAAACGGCACCATCCCCAACGAAACGCTGCGCGTTCATCTATGGAGAGAGAACTCTTGGATGTGTGGTTACCACCGACACACTGCTTGCCTCTCTTCACCACCTCCTCAAGAGTAATCAATGACACAGCCACACAACATCTAAAAATGCTCAACAATTTGCCACACAATTTGCACATAATTTTGAAGGGAATTATATTCATGTTTTTAAGCTTCTGGTTTTACTATAATTTATATAACACACTTCTAAGACCAAGGATTAGATGGGCAAGAGGGTCAGAAAGGGCTAGACCAGGCAGCCATGAGCTTGTATTCTTCTTGGTGACTGG
Organism: Nycticryphes semicollaris; assembly: GCA_013400055.1. NCBI lineage: Eukaryota > Metazoa > Chordata > Aves > Charadriiformes > Rostratulidae > Nycticryphes > Nycticryphes semicollaris. The sequence goes on from VXBJ01005189.1 coordinate 447,830, forward strand.
GAGGTTTCAAAGGGAGCTGAGCTCGGATCAGGTGGACTTCCAAAGGCAAGGCAATGATGGGATCTCCTCTGGAGACACCAGTCACCTGAACAGAACTGGTCAGCAGGACATTCCTCTGAATCCCCTAAGCACGTGGAAAGCTAGAAGGGACGTTGCCTTTCCTCTTTGGCCCCTTCCACCCAGATAAAAGAAACTACCTGAAGTAATCCTGAAACATCTAAAATTCTTTTCTTTTTGGTCACATTCTTCTGGAGATGTTAACAGTGTAACTCCACCAGGCTCAGCAAGTCATTATCTGAGTCAGGAAGAGACCCTGAGGCGTTCCCTCGTATTTTCCATTTTTGTGTTAGAAAGGCAGGTTTTAAAACAAAGCGAAAGAACCACTTCTGACATCAGAAATGGCCAGTTTCTATCCTTTTCAGAAAGGGAGTGATCCAGTTGCTGAGCTCAGGGGAACACCGTCTGAGGATACACAGACCAGTCACAGATCCACTAAATCACCAACAAGCGCTTTCCCTGCTCAGTACCCCTCAGAGATGACATTTAAATTTAAAAGACTGTATAATCTAAAAAAACCTCCCAGTGACTGTCAACTCTGACTAGAACCTCTTTTTTCTAAGGATATGCATGTTTTTGTGTCGTACAGTGATGCTGATTAAAGTTCTCAGATGACTACTAAAATCACGTCAAATGCACGATTTAAGTAAACTTATCAAGAGAGCCTAACTTTATAAAAAGCTGTATCACTCTCATGAGCACTTTCTTTCAAACACGCTCCTGGTTCTAGCAAACTCAAATATCTCTGCTCATTAGTTATTTATGGATTAATGCTTGGTGTACGTTACAAAAAGCATACCCATAAACCTTCCAACAGACTCTTTACTTACGCTTTGTTTTCTACCTGGAAATAAAGCTACCCATAAATTTAGGGACACATTTTCCTCTTGAGGGAAAAGTCTTATTTACTTATCAGAAACACTGGGAGTCCTAGATTCCCAAGTAATCCTTGGAGTCACAAAGCAACCTATGACACAATAGTTGGACATGAGTGAAGACTGAAAAAGTTCAGAGTTTTGTTTGGAAAGGAAAAGTCTGCAACAAGCCATCTCAATATCTTGTTGGTACTCTACAAATACCAGCTCATTTCTGCACCAAAGGAGCATTTTGCTCACAACGCAAAACCATCAGCACCTACTCAAAGGGTTTGAAGTCAGAACTGCAACATGCAGCCTGCTTTCATCCCCCTCAAATTTGTCCAGAGTAAGGAAGGGAAAGCTACAACTCCCAGAAGCATGAGCCCAGGGCCAGCTGTGTGCTAATGCTGACTCCGAGGCACCCACAGTGACCTGACTGCAGTAGAATTTCACCTGCGTGATGATGATGTTGTGGAACTGGTGACGCTTGCCCGGCTCAGTCTGCTATCCTGGACCACACAGCACCACTTGGTTCCACCAAGCCCACAGGACACCAGCAGCATCAGCCCCACCATAGGAACCCATTAAAGACATGACAAGCTTCTGCCTTATCAGTAACAATGTGATGAGAATCCTCTGCCTTATCAGTAACAGAGTGAGAGCCCTTGGGCATGGCTGGGATCAAACCAGATTCACACCTCCAGAGCACATTTCCAACCTGTTGGTCAAACACTTCCCGGAGCAGATGCTCCATCCCCATGTGCTCCTCAGCTTGTATCTCACAGTATTTCATCTCAATTTAGAGCTCTTGAACACTCTTGCACCAAGTGCCAAATGTAAGTATTTGCTGGATCCACTGGCAATGGATCATTGGCAATACTCCTGTGGAAGTCACTGAGATAGACTGTTTTTCAGACTCTCCAAATTTCAATATATTTTTAAAAATAGGATCTCATAATCACCCTCACAGAAAAAAGAAGTCGTCAGGGGACATTTCATTAAGCAGAGAGCATATGCCTAGAGACACTGTACCTCTGCTGAAAACAAAGCGCTATACAACATACTTCAAACAGTAGAAAACATTAGTTCTTCACACAGCAATTCTGAGTTCATCCCCTCACTTCCAAACACCGAGAATGCCTACTCACCTGAAAACTGCCAGCCCGATCTGCAGTTCCCAGAAACGCTCACCAGGCATAGCTGTGCTCAAACCAAACCATGAAGAGCATCACTCTTTCTCCTAGATGGACACCCAACCCCACCAGCCACAGAGGCTCCAAGGCGATGGGTTGGTGCCCCCATGGTACACTGCCTGCCAGGCCATCACCACTGCAGGTCCTCATGGTTCCTGTGTCCAGAGTGCCCACCAAGCCATACCTGTGCTGCTCTTACGCTGCCAGACAGCACCATTATTGTCTCCAACTTCACCAGAACCACAGTCTTTTGTTCCCAGTAATTACTATTTCTTCTCTTTCCACCAGGCAATAGAACAGGTAAAAACTGTAGCTGTATTCCCTCAAAGTAAGGAGCAATTTAGCACCATATCAAATCAACATTTAAATTATTTCAGGAGCTACAATCTTTGTAATAATCATAAAATGTATATTATAACAAAATGTGAAGTGAATCATATAATAAAATGTGTAGTTACTGTAATTTATAAACTCCATCATTTTGATCACCACATTTTCTTATGCTGGGTACCAGTTACATGGAATTACCTTTTTATGAAAGCATGCTACCAACCATACTGTGTGTGGGTAGTACAGAGACGTGACAGATTGATAAGGAAAGAATTTATAAACATCTCTGCGTGTGAAAGCATGTGAGCAGCACACGTTACACCTACACTACACAGCACAAGTGCATTCACACGTTGCATACACCATTATTTACACATTTCCACATTACAAATAACTACAATGGTCCCTTTTTCTCACCTGATAACAATTACCACTGGAAATTAAGAGAACTTAAAAACTGAGAACTGAAGAACTGAAAAATGAGAAACAAGCATCTGCTCCTGGAACTGAATTCCCTTCTCTACTCGATGTCTACCTAGGGAAAATTTTGCCCCTTAGGCAACCAAATCTCAGGTTTAATTTAAAGTACTCTCACTGCAGACTGAACACAGCACCCTATAACAGGAAATGAAGGATAGCATTGGTAATTCCCTCATTATATCTTACCCCTCATTTGGCAATAATGCTTGTTAAATAACAAATCGTGTGCACCTGCATGTGTCAACCACACCAATCTGGTCCTCCTGAAGAAAGCTGGCAGCTGTGTAAAACCTGTAGCACGCTCATTTTTCTGCTTATCCAATATAGAAATAACTAGGGTTCATTATAATCTCATTTCACCATTGTCTTCTCAAAAATAGGCGCGTTTGGAAACTCTCCCATTTGAAAGGTGTCCTGCTTGCAGTAGTTCTTTAAAATAACGGGACTGGGAGCCACCAAGTTTAAGTAGAGACTGAAATAAACTGAACTCTGGAAGAAGAGCTGCTCCAAGCGGCCTGTAAAGCTCCTAAGACCTCTTGCAAGAACCCAATGATTTGAGAAAATGAGAAATGTAAGAAACAAATGGCTCTAAAGAATCAGTTTAGCAATAACTGGTAATCAAATGATGGGACTGATCATTTACATTTGATGCTGCAAATTCCACAGCAGTTTTGCACAGCGAGATCTTTTAACCTGTTGTATTGACCATTCGTTGGCAAGACCTGCAAAAAATTTACTTCAGGCTTAAGGAGTTATTACTATGACTTCAGATTTGCGAAGCTCTTATGTGTTTAAACCACCTGTGCCTAAGGGATAGGCACTCCTCCCATTTCAGCACAGGTTTCCCTCTTTCCAAGGAAACTTGCCCGTGCCCAGGGGCAGTGGCCCAGCGCAACCCCTGCTCCTCAGCCCGTTTCACAAGCGCTGAGGAAACACCAAGTATTTTTCCCAGGGAAGGTACATAAACACATGCATACATAGAATAGGGTCATTCATTACAACTTTTCAAAAACTTTCCCCAAGCTGTGCTTTTCCAGTCAGTAGTTTATCATAGAAGAGAAGCATTATGAATAATTTTAAAGCCTACAGTAGAAAAGACTATAAAGATTCACACTTTAGACAGAGGGGGTCATTTTCTCCAGATTAAGAGTTTTTGAAGACGTACAGTGTATTGGATCTGAAGAGAGGAGTTTAACTGCAGTACTAGGCAGTCACTAATAATTAGATATGCTTTCTCCACACCCTATTTTTTCCACTAAATTGAATTAAAGAAATGTATCAATTTATTAAGACATTAATTCAATATAATTTCAATTAAGTGAATTAATGAAATAATTAAAGAATGGTTTGAAATGGTGGAGCGATGGCTTCCCAAAGTTTACTCTCGCACTCTGTGAGGCTGCGATGGTACTTCCCTCTCCGGGCTCTGCCTTTCGCACTGAACCCTTACACGACTGTGGTGGTGGAAGGGAGCCCCTTCCACATGAGGACGTGGAACCCCTCTCAGCTGCAGGCTGCTGCCTCCAGAGGGAAGAGCTGTGAGGGGCCACCCGGGTACCGCCTGGCAGGGACAGCAGGGACAGCCCCACACGGAGGAGTCTCTAAGATCTAACACTTTTCAAGGTGGCTGGGGCAGGTATGGGTTCTCTTCTTAAATTAACCAAGTACCACCCTGGCACAGATTTCCTTTCCTCTAAGCGAAACGCCTTCTGGCACCAATTACTGTGATTGGATCAGCTTTTGCTGTGGTACTTCAGCACCAAAACACCTTCGCCAGACTTAGCATAATCCCCTTTTTCTTTCTTTTGAAGTACACCTATAGCAGGGAAACTCTGCTAGCCATCTGTATGCTAATACAGTCAGAATCTGAGTGTAGGCAGCGCCTCACTATGCAAAATATGTTTACCTTATGCTTTCCTCTCCTGAAAATATGCCAATGATTATTTCTTTCCTTTCTGGTTAATCCTTTGTCAGACTTCAGAAACCTCCTTCAGCAGATGTCAAGTCTGGATAAATATTTTTTCAGAAAAAACCCAACTCTTCTGTTAAATATTTGATACGCAAACCCTCCTACATGTGAATAATTTCATTCCTTTGTGTATCCCCACGAGCTGGGATGAGGAAGGCACAGTCACGGTCACTGCAGGGCACTTGGGACAGCGTTTTGGGGCTGGCAGGGTGACTTCATGATGATCATGAGATGCTTCACCAGAAGTGAGCCCCACAGAGCCCCTGCTCCCAAAGGGCACGGGCAGGGACCAGCGCACACTGCTGGGTGGCACTGGGATTCTGTCCACACGAGAAAAGCACGCCCATCTATAGGGGCTTATTATGAAAGAAAAATGGACTGTAACTCATCCACGTCTCTGCTGCTATTAATACAAGGCAAAGCTAAAGACCCAGCATTCAGAATTATGATGATAAATATGAACTACTTTAAAACACTACATTTACTAAAACTTCTCCAGGTGTTCCTCACTGCTTTTAACGACTGCTCTCACTACAGCTCCTGATTTAAATGGCCCCTGTGAAGTATTCAGGAAGGAGCAGAGGCTTCCATTACAATTTGGTTGATTGCTGATGACTAAAAGATAAGCACGGTGTCACACTTGTTAGTCCTTAATGCTCACAAAACGTACTTTTTCAAATACAAAATGCAGTATTTAATTAACAAATTTAGATAAGCCTAAAATGTGGAAGGTGCTTCAATCCTGCTGGTGATGACCACACTGACAGTGTTGCATCAGCACGCAGAGTTAACGCAGCCACGGCACGCAGAGTTCTTCCGCTCCGCTGGGACACAGACCACGCTTTGCAGAGATTTGGTTTCCCACCCCCCTCCAAACATGAAGGTTAGAAGTTCAATTTTTGCTGAAAGCACGGTGGAATTGTCTCTCTGCTTGTTTTCTCTAAAAGTCTATAAAATGTTAGCCAGCAGAAGTAAGGAACAAAATTTTTATTGGGATCCCCATCCAGATCTCTCACTGACCAGCAAGTCAAAGGAGAAGTTTCAAGACATTTTTGGCAATAAACAGATCAAATTTATGGATTACAGTTTTGGAACTCTATTCCTTTACTACAGACATGTAAGGCTTTTGTCTGGCTGGGGTTTTATTTGTTTGGTTTTTGCAATCTGTGCAGCATTGCAGATACCTCTAATTCAAACAGCCTAGAGTTCACATCCTCACGGAACTGAAAAAAAAAATGCAGGCGGAAAAAAAGCACGTTTGAGTATGAATGAGCCTTCTAAAAGAGATATAGAAAGAACAGCCTGTTTCAAACTGAAAACCAGAATTTCACTTAAAAAAAATAAATAATGAAGTAGCCTTTAGTAACTGAACAGGCTTCAGCAAAGTATTTCCACTGGGGAAGGTGAGGGGGAAGTGTAGAAGTGGGAAATCACACACAAAAATACCTAGATGTTACATGTCAGCGTAGAACCTTTCCATGTTTGTATCTTTGCTCCTGATATCTTCAGTACACCAGGTACCTGCCTCCCTCAGTCATCGCTCTGCTCTCAGGCAGGAGAGACATGACCAGAAGATCAAGGGAGAAAGGACAGAGTGCTGTGAATCGCACAAACCACAGGGATGATATTCAGAATAGAACTATTGTGGCATCCCAGCTGACGTCTTCATAAAACCCAGAACTAAACCCTTCCTTGTTGTCCTCAAGAACAGGAATGCAGCCCCAATTAGAAGTCCTACATCCGTGGCAACTCTAAGTTAACACTTTTTTTTTTTTTGGCCATTTTCTCTCTTTCAGAACTCATTAGTGCTCTGCTGTCACCCCTCTCCTGTGGATCCTCTTGTACCATCACAGCAGCCAACATAACTGCTTTATCTGCAAAGTCCTTTTTTTCTTTCTTCTTCTTCTGATTTTTTTTATATACTTCTACAGTGTGCAAGATTTAACTCTAAGTACCATAGATTCACTTCTATAAAGAACATGTTTATTTCCTCACTGGAGTTTCTACATAATCCAGATTACAAATTACAACTCCATTAATCTGCTTGTTTCTTTCTTTCCTCTCCTGACTAGCAGAACGAATCATGTTTAGGATAAAGTAAATTGCTCTAAAGGCTCCAGGGACTATATTGCTTGGACACTGCCTTAAAATGACAAAATTGCATGAAGAGCTCTTCATGCAGACACACAAAATGATGTGCTTATGCCGGACCTTCTCTTTCAGTGCTTTCACCTGTAAATTGATTTTGGCTTTTTTTCTTTTTCTATGAAAGCAAAAATCTTTACTCTTACTGATGTAGTCCTCTGTCCAGCCTGAAAATTCTGCGTGTTTCCCAGCCATTTTTATGTCCTGACTTTATTTATAGGGTCTTCTGCACCCAGCAGCGCCGGTTAATGGGAGAAAACTCCTTCTCTCTGCTTTCTGCGTACGACTCCAGTGCTGCAAATACACCTGCCTGAACTGCACCGACTCTCCTGCAGTTATGGCCTTGGGAGGCAGCAATCAGCATCACGTGTGTCACTGATGTAAATTTGGGGGAGCGAAGAGAGAAGTTTAATTATTTGCTTCAGCGACAGGACTTGCACCCAAAGCCTTTTTAATAAGGTATATCAAAAATTACCCTGCAACAGCAGATAAATCATAAAGGAGCTGCTACTGAAAGACCAAACATTGAAGAATTTCTTCTCCTAAGACATCGCACCATGAACTGCTCAGTTGATGAAGAGTTGTGTCCTCAAGCAGTTTCTGAAGACCTTTTGAGTTTTAAGATAGAATGCTTTTTCCATTACATAAACTGTGCCAATAAACATTTTTGCTCATGAACAGGATGTCAAACATCAGTTATTGTAAACATTCGTTTGAATTCCGCCACCAGCACCCCCCAATGGTTTTTGCATTTTCTTCCAGGTTTGTGGAATCCAACAATTTTCCCTGAGCTCAGCTACTGCAGTAAATTATTGAAGATTCAAAGTGAAGAGACAGTTCTACCACACATTAGAATTAATTCAGAAGTCAGTACATTTACAGCACTTTATACCACTTAATATCTAGTACAGGTGTTGTAAGTGTTTACCTGCAATTTTGGATGTCTTTGGACTATTATTTTTTTCAAATTGAAAGGCAATAGTATGAAACTGTTAAGGCTGACATAAATTTTTAAATGGCTGGCACTTGGTGACTCTGCAACCAAACTACAACTAGTAGATTACTGGAGTAAATTGAAAAACTATCTCAAGATGAGACAGTTTTATGACATGCTTCCTAGTATCACATACTTCCCTCTCTCAGCTAACATAAAGTGCATTTATAAACAAAATAATTACTCTGCTTAGAGACACCGAACATGAATGTCTGTCCCACACATCCTATACATTAAATATTTCTATCTTCTGGGTTTCAGGTCCCCAACAGCCAGAACAACCCCAGACTCATTCCTCCTCTCTGCCATTAAACATTCTGGTCTCTGGTGGCTGGGATGTTGTGCTCAGCGCTGAACAAAATGTACACAAAGATAAAATCTACCATGCTTTTCCCCAGAAAGATAAATGGAGAAAAGGGAAATGGGGGATGAAAAAAGGAAAGAAAGACTGCAGTTACTTCTTCTACTATAAACTGGCAAACTCTCCCAAGTGCCGCTCTGAGATTTCAGACTGTTAGAATCTAACAATACAATAAATTTTCTTACAATTAGAAAGAATGCCAGTAAAAAAGCATGATTTTGACTGCAGAACAAGTGTAATTGTACGCTTGAGTCTTGAAAATGCACAATATTGCTCTTTCACGCAGGCAAACATTTCCCCCTGTGATATTACTTGCAGTTAGTTCTTCAGTGAGACGCCTCCCCAGTGCGCATCCGTGTACCTTTGAATTTGGGTACAGAAAGTGACTCTTCTCTGTCCCTCCATCAGTCCGGGAGCGACCTCCTTGTGGCGAAACAGCAAAGGCACAGGCTGCATTTCACTCGCTAATTGCGGCCATGGCCATACCCAGCCTGGTCCCTCCTTCACGGCGAGAAAGCCCCCTGGGACACCCTCTCCCAGTCAGTGCCTCTGCCCTGTTCCCAGGAGCCGCTAAAGCACAAGGGATGCAAACCCTTTCCTTCTTTCATCGGTCTTTGCATTGCACAAACTGAAATGCCCTCAAACTCCCTATCATTAACCACACACGGAACAGCTGTAAGGACACATAATTACATACATCAACCAGGTCTTTGCAGTGTGTCTTCTGTAAGTAAAGCTCCTATCGGACACAAACAGCCCAGCAACCATTCCTATCATTTAAGAATAATCTAAAAATTTTTAGGAAAGGGTGTGCACTCTAGTTTGCTTGAGCTGCAGTTAAGTAAAGATTATCAACATGATATAGTCATTTCAAAATAAAGTTAAATGGCTTGGAAATTATACCTGCTTTGACATATTTTGTAAAATATTTTGTTCACGAATTGTTAAATGCCTGTTTCCCCCCCAACTACCAAATTGTTGGTGTGGATGAAACGTATCTCAAACTTCCCTCTTGATTTTTGTTGTTTGTAACGGTACTTGTAACAGTGCAATTAGTGTATTTAGCGTGTATTTTCAAACACTAAACAGAAAGAAGCCAAGCCATCCTGAGAGAAAATTGCTTCACCTTCCTCGTGCTTCCTCCTGCTTTGTCCGTGCCCTGTGCTGAAGGTCCTGTTGCCTCCTTTGTAGCAGAAATTTCAAAGGCACTGTCATTTTCTTTCTTCTACTCTCTTTATCAGCCCCAGGCACCTTGGGCTTCCATTGGTAATAAACATGTTTTCTTTTTTTTTCAGGAAGGACTATTTCCTGCAATTGCCACATCACCTCTCTCCTGCCCCACTACTTTTCCTTTTGTTCCCTTCCCACCCCCTCTTTTCTGTTCCTAACCCACCCTGACTGCACCACAAAACAAGTTTACACTCCATAAACAAATCTCAGTAGATAACCAGGTTATTTTGTACGCAAACGTGCAAACCACACACAGTCTTATGGAACAGATCAAGCTCAGCTCCAAGCAGCTAATTCTTACTAAATGCCACACAGCGCTCAGAACCTTAGAGAAAGGCAGGGGAAAAGGGATGGAGACACCAGTTTGTGCCTCCAGCCAGTTTACACTGGAGTCTCTTCTAATATTCCTTATACTTGGGTTTATATTTCTAAATGTAGGTCCACCCATAGCTCCGTCTCTGTCACACACAAAACCCAGAAATAAATCAGTCCCTGCGCTCAGCACGGTTTGCCAGCAGCTCCTCTATTCAAGCCTGAAGACACACTACAAAATTTTCATATTCTCTCTATCTATTGCTACCCATATTCTGCTTTTTCACAGTTTCTGGTACTAGCACTGCAAAGATACAATGATTTCTCAAGTACCTGGAGAAAACAATATATGTTCAGGTAATGTTCCTTCTATAATAACCCTTGGCCACTAACACAGAGATATCCAACACATAAATCAATAGCACACTCCAATCACTTTAGACAATGTAAAAGGTTTTCTGTAATGCTGACCTTTGCCATGGAGAGAAATAAAAGAGGGCACAAGTCAAGACAAGTGCAAGTTACCAAGGAGAACACCGTACAAATAACCCTATCTCATTAATTTAAGCCCAAAAAATCAAAAAGTCTGGCTACCTTTTAAGTTACATCTATAAAAATCAGCAATATCAAAATTGGCTCCCGTGCTCTCAGCAGCAATTCAGAGCTTTTAAAAGGAGGACTTACCTACTTTTTTCTTAATACAAAATATTTCTTTCTAATGCCAGAACTGGGAAAGAACAGGCATTGCTTGACCCAGCTTTTCAGGCTGAAGTTCTCTCTTTACAAAGCTGACCACACATCTGCATTTACACCTCTATGACATTAATTGGATCACCCAGAAAAAGTGGTACCAGAGTGGCACAACTCTGTTTATGGTAAGCATCTTTTCAATGGATTACATCATCAACAACCAAGGAAGAATCCTAGGAGAATTCAAAGGAGAGGGGAAACACCAAAGCAAAGAACCACCAAAACCTTTTGGGAATCAGTAGATTCCAGGAGCTGGCACTCGAGCCCAAGTCATGGCAATGCCAAATCACTTCATGATATAGGATTACATATTTTTTTTTCCAAAACTGACATCATTTGCTCAGACTCTGATTTGAAACCAGCTTTTGTAAACTGTGAAAAGCACTTCTTTCATTGCAGGCTCTTGAGAGGTTGCAACCTTAGAGCAAGCAGGTCACAGCATGCCCTGCAGGGCTCCCACTGCTGCTTTACTGCTGATGTTGCGTATCTGGCATTTGTGTATGAACATCCGCTGGGATAATTTACTGGGAAAGGCAGTTAATGTGCTCAGAGTGTGGAATTAGTGTCACTTCTTTTTTTGGTGTTTGGATGAGATCGATTTGTTGTCAGTTTTTCCTTGTCTTTCTTGAAGGGGATCTAAAGGGAGCCGGGGAAAAAAACCCCTGGTACCACCCAGGGATCCTCCCACCCTTCCTGACGGGAAGCCGAGGTTACCTGCAGAAAAGTGAGCAACCAAAATACACACCTGCTCACCGGAATATGGCAGGATGCAATTCCCAGACCAGACACAAGCTAAGCTGGTACAGAGGCACAAACCTCATTTTATCCCTCCTGGCAGGGTTTCTGCCCACAGGCCTTTCCGTACCTCCTCCAGCAGCCCCAAGCAGGGAACACCTCTCCCAAGTCTGGTGACACAGAGAAGAACGCTACCAGTTCCCTGACACTATATACACTTCCTATCATCTGGCAAACCATTCACCCACACCCTGTACCCAAGAACTCCTTGTATGTAATCATAATAATGCTATTATTTTCTACAGCAAGACCTCCTCCCTTGAATAAAAGACTACAGCTAAAGCCACTCCAAGCCCCCCACAAACACTCCACACGCTACCTACACACACACACAATTCTTCCTCCCTACAATACCAGCTCTCTCCAAACGATATTTTTCTTGCAGTACAACATACAAGACCCAGGTGAATCATAATACATTTTTCTTCTATATTTCCAACAAGAGGTATTTGTAAAACAAAATGTTTTGCTGATTTTAAGGACTGTGAAAGCTTGTGTTTTAACAGAACATTTCTGGCTGGACTCTTTTTATGGCATTTTTCCTCCTTGCTTTGTCCTTCAGCTGCAGGCAGCTGACCAGCGATGAAGAACTGAGCTGTTAGTGAGATACCAAACACCATCCACTCGCACAGACGCTTCCCTGAAGATCCTGCACCTCCAGCAACTCTTTATGTGATGAACAACGTGTTCACAAAACGTAGATAATTAATCAACAGGTGAATTTGCCCCCTTACCTAGTGACTGCAGTTACCGAGTCACCCCCCGGACCCAGAGAACACTTCTCACACTGCCAGGACACCGAGGAGCTCATTCCCCCACTTCCAGTTACTGGCGCAGAGCAAGTACAGCAGGAACAACCGGGTAAATCTCACTCCATCACTGCTGGTGTAGTTGCCCTAGAAACAGCTAACTACAGCTAACGAGGAGAACAAATGACCCAGCTCATTGTATGAGAAGTTTTTTCCTCCTTTTCCTCTCAACAAGAATCTCACCAGCATTAGAGTTTCACAGTTATTTTCTGTAATGCTGTTTTGCTCACTGGAAAGATGATAAGGCAAGCAAAAATGGAAGCATCCCAAGCCAACAGTGAATGATATCCCATAATACTAATTAGTGAATAGTTGAGATTACTGATGATATTTAAGGGACTGTATTTTTCTCAATCCAATAGTAATAGTATTCCACCGAACTTACACTTGGTGAGTTTCATTTAGCAGCATTTAACCTGACTTCTTCATATTCCAAAGCTCCCAATTTTAGACAATAAGGAAAACATAAAATAAACGGGAGATTCATCTTCTTTTCTTACTACAACAAGAAAAAAAGCCTTAAGGTGTTAAACCAAGTTTTACTTTATAAAAACACCAACTTATCAATCACTGTGTCTGACCCGACTATTCTTTCTGTCTAGGAAGTTTTGCTGTTGGATTGCTTAACATTTTAGAAAACAAACAAGAAATATGAATCATTGTTTCAGTACCAGGCAGCAGCTATCTTTCAAGCCTTGCTAACACCTGGGAAATGAATTTGTTCTTTACTGAAACCACTGTCTTACTCCACTGGGGCTGTTTGTCAAGTTCCTCCAGAGTGACACTAAATCAAGTTGCAAAGCAGTGTAATGTAAATCACAGCCTAATTTACTTGTCACTGTGTTGTGACACTTGGTTAAAAATGCTTTTTAATTGCAAGGATAAATTATACATTAACAATTCTTAGTGGCAGTTTCAATACTACATCAGATTATTTCGCCCTAGAGAAAGGAGCAGAACAACTATGAAACCACAAGCTATGGCAGAATATTTTTGTTGCTCAGATTGATGGTGTTGGCAGTGTTGCAATGATGAGTTCTGTCCCCCACAAAAACAAAAGACATAATCAGTCTTTTATATTCAGTAACTCATAAAGAAAAAGTACTCTCTTCTCTTGAACCTTTCAGATCACTCCAGCTTCCCGCTCGCGAATTATTAGTCAGACTCCCTGAAGTAATATGAACGGGTTCTCAGTCATGCTGAAAAATAAGCCTCTCTCTCTTCGATAATCTAGGATGGGGAAGTGATTGAAGATAGAAAAAACTGTTTAAAAAAAAAAAAAAAAAAAAAAAAAAAAAAGAGGATGTTGTTGAATAATTGTGAGTGATTTTGAGCATCTCTACCTCTGGGATTGCAATTCTCCCAACACAAACAAGGTTTTATCTGTTGGAAGCTGGGCTGGACCAATCTGGCACCTCCTGCAGCCAGTGGCCAGCAAGCAATGACCAACAACGGCAGCCACAGCTTCTCTGGGCAACCTGGGCCAGGCTCTCACCACCCTCACACCAAACAAGTTCTTCCCCACTTCTCAGCTCCATCTCCCCCCTTTCAGGGTCAAACTATTCCCCCTCATCCTAGGGCTCCCCTCCCTGATCCAGAGTCCCTTCTCATCTCTCCTGGAGCCCCTTTAGGGACTGGAAGGGGCTCCAAGGTCTCCCCGGAGCCTGCTCTTCTCCAGGCTGAACCCCCCCAACTCTCTCAGCCTGTCCTCACAGCAGAGGGGCTCCAGCCCTCCCAGCATCTCCGTGGCCTCCTCTGGCCCCATGTCCTTCTGATGCTGGTGGCCTCACTGGATGGGGTGTGGGTGTCTCCCCAGAGCAGAGGGGCAGAATCCCCTCCCCCAAACAATAAAACATACAAGCAGAGTCACAATTAGTTGACAATGAGCCTAATGAAAGGCCAGGACTGGGCCCCATACCATGTTCCTATGGGGCACAGGGAGGCTAAGGTTATTAACAATGACAAAACTGTTTTTACAGGGTACAAAAGCCTTCCAACCACTACAGCATGTATGGATCCCTACCTTCAGGAGAGAGCAGGTCTCTGCTCCAGCTGCAGGCTGAGAAGCTGGGCTTTTAAGGTCCTTTCCAACCCTAACTGTTCTGGGATTCCTTGATTCTATTTCTTATAAATTAATTTCCATGACTTACACTGCTAGCAAGCCGCCTTCCTCTTTACTGACTTCTTTTAATGATACAGAAAAGATTTAAAAATCAGGAGGCAGAGTTCCTATAATCATTAGGTACCTAAATGGCATGTAGGAGCTTAGAAGACTTCTTAAAAAGTACATAACCATCACAGAAATATGTAAGTGCTGACACCTAATTCACTAATTGTGTCCTGAAACACAGTTGGTTGGTATTAGGTTGTAAATTATTGTTCCTGGCACGCATAGTAAATCTCCTTATTAAAATTCCCTTTCTGAATATTTATGCAAAGTCTGCAACCCCCTATGCATAAGAGATCTGTATTATCACACAGAGTAGCTTGGCAGTTTCAAAGAAACCTAACATAATTAAATCAAACCAAATCAGAAATGAAAGACAGTACAACCGCGTGAGGGGCTGACACCCCAAACTTCCACCCTACCCAACTGTGGTGATGGAAGCATCCAGCACAGTACAAAGCTCCAAAATACCAATTTAGAAACTCTTCTACAAACACAACTCTTATTTGCATTTTCATTACGTTGCCCAGCTAAAATCTTTAATATTAAACAGATTATTAATTGAGCATTTCTGTGGCAGCTCTACTTTTTGGAGCACATTTTGAGTGTGACTTCAGAGAATTTAGTATTTTGAAGGGCAGAAACAGCACGGGAACCCCCAAGACACTGACTCCAACTAGTACCTTAAAAACTGCTTAATCCACTTCATAAACTGGTCGAACATCCTCTTCAAGGATTCTTTGCCCCCTTCTTATTGCTCTGAGGGGCTATTTCTGCACGATTTTCACTTCTAAGGACCTCTTTCACATTTCCAACTTGATGTATTCCTGAGGAGTTTGTAGTCTGGGGGGCTCTTTTCTCCAGTTGTGCTGGGTGGTTGAAGGCCAGGGTTTTTCTTTTCTGAGTGCTAGACCAGGAGAGAATCCTCCCATGGCCCCTCCTCATGCTCACCCTCCTCTCTGGTCACCGCCCCAGCTCCTCAGCAGGGTTTGGGCAGACAGGACCAGGGCACAGCGCTGCTAGCAGGTCCTGGGGCTGAGCTAACACCTCCCTTCACCTCCTCATCAAATTACAGTCACACTCGTCTTCCTGTGCTGAACCACATCAGTAGATTGCAATTATTTAATGATCTGATGAGACCAGGTGTTTTTATTCAGCTGTCGCTTCCAGGTGATGAGCTCCCTTTTTGGAGAAGAAATTCTTAAGCTCTAGATAAAACACTTCATGTATTCTTGTATAATGCGATTTCGTTTCAATTTCTAGCTCCTGACTTCAAGAAAATTCCGTTCTTTGTAGTGATGAACTAGCCCAACTTTACAATGAAAGTATTAGTAAGATACAGCTGTAGTAGCTTAGTATCAGGAGCAGAAAATCTCTGCCCGTCACTTCCAGATGTACTTCCACATTGTCACTTTTGCAAACAGCAGTGACTGCAACTTACAGATGCTACCCAGCCTGTGTCCTATGACTAAAGGAAAAATATGTAACTCTCCCCTCCCCACAACAATGCTGAGGCCAACAAAAGAGAATTCAGGGTACAATCAAAACATACCATAGATGAGTTCTACAGAGACGTCAAGTCTCTTAACACCAACCTGACAGCATTAAAGGAGTTTGTAAATGGTCACATATCCGTATCGATAATGGCTTCACAGCCCTTCACTATGAAACAGATCAAATTAAAAATTAAAAAAGTATAATAATTTAATCTCATTGGGAATTTTCAAAATGCTTTCCAAGTAACTGACTTCTTTTCCCCCTTGGGGAAAATTTCAGGTTGATGTTGTAGAAAGTTTTGTTTTCTTAGGAGTTGTTTTGAATTAAACCTCCATATTTTAGATCACCAAACAACCTGAAACATTTTGTTTGAAATCACAGCATCTTCAGTCTCTTCCTTGCAAGTCTGGCAGCATTGCCAGATGATATACTCCATTAACTAAAGCTTTAAACTCACTTTTCTGAATTTTCCCTATTTTGAATGCAAAAAAAAGTATCAACTTTTCCCATTATAAATTTTGTGAAGATTTTTAAAATTACTTTGTTTAGTATTGTTACCAAACTGCTGCCACTTGCTTTTTTTTTCCACTCTTCAAATTTGTTAAATCTTTGAAAGCTTCATTTCTCAATGGCATATGTAAAATGCTGGATGCAGTAATTCTGGTGCTCTAGTAAGAATTGCTAACACAGGTTTCCTTCTTTACTTGAAAACATCTATTTCGGCATATATCTGGATATATTCACAGATATATTCTGACAATTTTAGGTTTGCAAAATGGAAACCATGAAATTTATGTAAAATACCATAGTTAGACTCATGCAACTGAATTTAATGAGAAAGAGAAATATATGTCCTTAACATAGATGTATATGCTTGTATATGTATGTTAAGAAACATAGCCAAAATATTTGTATTTGAAGCCTGAAGTGCCTAAACAGTTTTCTTCATTCTAAAGTGCTCATTATATTCAGAATTCCCACCAAAAGTGTTCCACTTGTTCATTACAGAAAATAAGCTTAAACTGATCCTATTCCTGGCTGCCGGAATGCCGTATTTACAGAACCCAATTGTGCTGATGCTCTTTTAAAAACTAAGGAGTTTCTCAGCCACTCTAACCTTTTCTAGCTCCAGTGGCTTGAAATTACAAACTACAACAAGACAGAGTAACAGACGACCAGCCACGGCATGTGTTCTTTGCCTTTTGCTCCTAAAACTCAACCAAAATTCTTCTGACATTAGCCATGGACCAGCAGTTGTTCTTTTTTTTTTTTCAATGTTGCTAAATCTCACAAATTTGAAACTTTTTACAATGTTAGGTTTGCAGAGTTGACAGCTGTAATCACAGAGAATGTTGATAATGGCCTCCCTGAACTGCTCTGAATAGAGAGTGACAAAACCTAACAATGTACAAAAACTCTTAGCAGGAGGTGACTGCCCGGTTTCAGAAAGTTTAGTTTTGAAGTTCAGAACTGACCTGATAAATCAGCCTTCTAAATGCTCCCATCACAGCGGTCTCTAATGCCTTACTTTATATATATAGATGTATATACTTAAACTCAGTTACACCAGTCTTTGAATTGCAGTATTTTACCCAAATTCCATGGTTTGCGTTTTTCCCTACCTGAAATGGTCAGTGTGGTGACACCATCTCTCCAGCTGCTGGTCAGAATAATGAAGTCCAACCAGAGACAGCGCTCAGCAGATACCCCAGACCACCACCAATCAGGAGAGGGGTAATAAAAGAACATCACTGTGCTGGCGTTTAAGTCCAGGTGTATCTACATTTTAAAGGATGCAAGAAATGTTGGCCCTTACTAATTTGGGAAGCTTTAGTAGTGCTGGGATAGATGATGACAAGTACAAAACCTGGTGTCTTACGAGGGTTGGTTAAACAGAGCAGGATTCTGCACCTTGGGAAGGTGATGATGAGGAGAAAACAGGACAAATACTTGAAAACATCTAAGAGCCATTAACGATACGGAGAACAAGAAGGGTAATGACTATTCGCTATGGATTTTAAAACTATTTTCAAATCTTACTTTTTCAGGTAAGACGCTGGCAAACTGAAGAAAACCCCAACATTCTCTACAAAGCCCTCAATACCGCAAGTTTCAGTACCATAAGACTTATCTCAGCACCTGAGAGGACAGAAGAGTCATCCCCCTGGCAAACAGGGATGCAGAGTCAAGGTGGCTCTAAAAAGCACAAAATAAGCTCAGTTTTCTGTAACAAAAAGGCAAGCACGGGAAATAATGACAGGAGTGGCCCAGAGACAGTGTATTTTTCAGACCAAGGTGCTCTCAAGGTCAGCTTCTGAAGGAACAGCATCATCTGGATTTGTTCACGTGCCTGATGTGTGCTGCCCCAAATCCCCCTCCCAGCAGCTCCAGAGCATCCTGCAGAGAAGAGTGGGGGGAAAGAAGAGAGAGATTCCCCACGGTTCAGAGAAGTGCCAGGGAAGCACTGGAATTGGTAAAACACGTAAAGGGCCAGGGCTACGGGTGGTGAGGTCAGTAAAGGAGACAAGGAGGCCCCAGAGCTGTAAGAAACAGGGGGCTGGGGAGGGAATAAAAATTACAATTATATTGTAAATGCCTTATTTAAGCTGGAGGTGGAGGTGGGATGAATCAGAGCTCTCTTGAAAGAAATAACCCTAAAACCACAGTTTCACTTCTCACAGAGAGAGGCAGGAGAAAGATGGGAATTGAACAAGAAAGAAATTAGAAAGGGATGTAAAACACCAGGTGTGCAAACCCTCCCACAGACCACTGCAAAATATATGGAATAAAAGCATAGTCTCTAATCTATTTGTTGTTACCTTGGAGTAACAACCAGCAATGCTTATGTTTCCTTCCTGCCCAAGTGCCACTCTGCTCAGTGTTCAGCCAGCTTTCTTTTTCCTTCCAAATCTCCCCTTCTAACCTAAACACTACGTCTTTCAAACGGGCACACAGTCTCAAGTTTAGTTCTTAATTAGAAAGCACAATGGTTCTGCCTCATCCCTATATGAGCAGGAACACCTGTTAGTCAAATGATCTGGTTGAACAGGTTAATTAAATCTGTTTAAATACACCTCACCCTTTATGCTACAGTAAGAAAAAAAAAGTCCTATTTCTGAGTCACTGGAGTTAAATGAGTTCATTAGCCAGGCTTTGATGCAAATTCCCCCTTGATGTATAACAGCACAGGTCCGCTGAAGTCAGTGGTGCTGCCGCCATCTACACGACCTGGAACTGACTCATTATTCTCCCCTAACTGCATTTGCATCCCCAAACGAAGGCACATTGTTCCGTGGCCAGTGACAGAACTGCCACTCTCAGCCAGGCGAGGGCCACACCAGTGATGAGCTCGTCAACAGCGGGGCAGAACCGCAGCAAAGAAAATCCCACCCGTCCAGTTCAGGCAATTTAAAAAAATGACTTTTTAGTGCCAGGATGACTCCAAACAATAGAGCAAAGTTAAAGACTCGGATGGGAAGTTGGAGAAAAGATTCTATTTAAAAATAAACGTGTGGTGACAGCATATCAATAGCTATGCAAGACGCAGCCACTGCTGTCCTTCTTAAAGTGGGAGAAACCTTTAAGAAGTATTGAGAACCACAGCAAATTTCACCACTCAATACACTGTCCATTTAACGAAATACTTCTATCCATTAATTACTGCCCTTCAACAGAAGTGCACTTACGGACGAACTCGAGCTCTTGCATTTTAGAGAAAGAGTTTGTTTATTTGAGATAGGTTTGGTGTACCACCAAGTGCCCGCAGAAAGGCAAGCCTTTATTCCAAAGGCAAAACCAAATCTGCCCAAGGAGCATGTCCCCTGGCGTGTCCCTCATGGCTAAGCAAACTGTAGTTCACCAGGGTTAATTTCAAATGACCCTGCTGAGACCTTTCCCAAATGCTGCTCGTGTTTCCTGGAGCTGTAATGGCCAGTGAGGCACGGTGAGCAAACAGACCTTGGGCTGCACTAAGGGAGGCAGAGACAGACCTCTTAATTGCTTTTTCATTATTATCAACTGAGGAAAGTGAAACAAAATGGCTCTGGACAATTGTGTTAGAGCTGACTTCCAGCGAGGTTTGTGGGTCTTTATTCTCCTTTCGACCAACCTTTCATTCAAGTCACAGATTCGGCTTAAGAATCCCTTTCTCATAAGGAAACCCGTGACTATGGTTAAGTGATTGTAGAGAGCCCCTGAATTCCCATTTCCTCTAGGAACTGATGCATACATTTCTAGGAACAAAACTAAAGGAGTAGAAGATGAGCAGCTCTGATGCTGACCGCTCCTTCTCCTGCTGTAGTATGCTACTCATTAAACCCCATATTGTCTTTGAAATATTACTGTAATTAAATATTCCATAAGAGAAGAACATGGAAATACTGAACCGAAATACCCTTATTTATAAGTTAATGTTTTAAAGCAACAAAAGATCTGCAAAGCAAAATACTTTTTGTGTCTCAGTCTTAATCTTGAGTTGCTAAAATAAAGGACACTGAATTCTTCAAGTGCTATACAGTTACTAATAATATAAAAATAGAAGTTAAAGGACCTTTATTTAGAAGGCACAAAAAGCATTTGAACCTTGTGTGCTGAATAATGGCCTACCTCTCTTTAAAGGTGCCAAGTTCATTACAAAATCAGGAGAGAAAAAAAACAAGCAAATGCAAACAAACCAAAACACCAAGTCCAGAAGACAACTAAGCATAAGCAAAGTTTTAGTTACTCACTCCAGTTGCATAAATTCTGATTTCATATAGCAACATGAAGCTATGAAAGAAGTGAAACTAATATGTGGGGGGTTTCATTTAATATCACATCCCGCTCAACAAACATTGACTTACTTTTTTATATGAGAATCCAGTATAATATGCTGCTTTGGGAACACAGAATTACGTGAGAAAATACATTCCAAGTAAGTAAGGGTAGGTCTTGGACTTCCCTCAGGATTTTTTTGGTTAATTTATTGTCTTACATTGCACGGTGAGACAAAAAGCTTAAAATAATGAAGTTTCTGTATCCCTCACATTATTCCTAGTCAATCAGCAACAGTAACAGACTCAATGCACCTACTTTTTCTGAAACATGTGAATCTTGTGTAAGATTTCTCCAAGCCGTGGACTTGCATACCGCTCAGAAGCTGCCCTCCAAAGCACAAATGGGTTATTGTATTTTTGCTCTAGCTCTGTGTGAAGGAGGTTTATGGGATCACACATTTATTGAACCAAGGAGCCAAGTATATTGGCTGTAGACACAGAGGTCACACACACACTTGTTTATTTGGGTGGGGTTTTTTTCCACAATCTCCCAACATGGTGGGGACAAAACTGAAAATCTGCCCAAAGTCTCATCTACCCGTGTCTGCAGTTTGCCATCACCTCCCCTTCTCTGCTCCGTCAACACCTTCATCCCCCTCCTGCTCTTCTCCCCTGCCTTGAGGTTTCTTTACCAGCTAAGGGTTTTTTTCACATATCTGTTATTTCTTTCATTACTTTGTGAATTCCACTTAATCCAGCTTGCTGGTTTCTTTCCTCCCCGCTTTGACACCTGAATAACCTCTTACTCCTGCCCAGAGGAGAGCAGATGGATTATCGCCCCAAAAAGGTGGCAGACGCCAGCGTCAAAAGCTCCCGAAGCATCCAAATCTGTCTGAAAGCTCCTGAAGGAGCCAAATCTGCCCGAAAGCAGGAAGCACAACAGCCCAGCCTGGCAAGAGGCTGCCAGAGCCCAGAGGAGAGCGGAGAGCACAAGCTGCTTCTCCAAAAGGTAAGGCTGCGGGGCTCCTGCACCGAGAGCCTGACGCCATCAGAAGAAAGCCTGGCACAATCCCTCCCTGCTATTATACAAGAGGGTTAAAAAAATTGCCAAGTGACACTATTGCAATCTGAGCCCAAACAGCGTGGGCTCAGAATGAAATATCTGCATTTAACCAGTTCCTCAAGTTAATGAACCCCCTGCACGTTCAGCCTCTGCATTAGTTACCATCTCGCTGAAAGCAAGCTTTACCTCTACTGGCTCCGGTTGTGTGAGCAGGCAGCACAACCAGGCAATCTGTCCCCGTAACAGACCAGGACATACAGACTCTCTGTGCTCCCACATCGTGTTTATTTTGCTACAAAGCCAAACACGAGAAACTACGTTTAGATCGGGCTGGATTTTATTTATTGTGAAGCTATACACACTGAACTTCCATGTGAGGAAACGCTAAGGCATGTCTTAGAAAGGCTTATCACTTGGCTATAAACAAGTAGAGATCTATCTGGCAACCACCTCCAGCAACAAGCAGAAAAAATTTTTTAAGTTGTCCTATTTTCCAAAAAAAAAAAAACCAAACCCAAAATTAAAAAAAAAATTCCAGTCAAGACTGAAGAATAAGAGCAAGTTGTGTACTGTGTGTTAGGATTTACTGCTTCTGATCCAGGTGCAAAGCAGATGTGAAACACTGCTCTTCTGGTTTGATAGCATTTTATTCCCTCGTTCAAAGCACACAGGTGACAACACAGGGTTTAAAAATACAAACTAAAGCTAAACCCAAACAACACACAGGAAAATTGGTCCCTTATGTTTAAAATGCGGATTAAACCAAGAATGAAATAATGAGGAAAAAGTCTCAAAGAACCCCACAGCACAACACTACTGAGTCCTTTAGTCCCTGGAAAGAGGTAGAGAGCTCTCAATAACGTAAAACCACCTTGAAAACAGAACTTGCAAGCACTAAAAGAAACCCCAAATCAATCACCTCCTCTGCAATACACTTACCTCCATTTGCTGGATGAATCTCATATTTCACTGTTCTACATTGTTTTCCAAAGAACAGCGTTGCTTTCCCGCAGGGTGCTCAGCCGCTGAGCAGAAAGCAGCAAACCCAAGCAGTGACCTTGGTGAGACACCAGCCCTCCCTGCCAGAGCTGAAACCTCCCTGCATTTCTGCACATGTATTCGTAAAAATTACCACACTTTAAGGTTATTCCTTCAAGTACTACCAAAATGGTTATGTAAAAGATTGGAAACTATTCCACTCGGGATAATGTTCACTGTGGGTTAATGATTTAATTAATACTATACTAATGGAGGCACAGGGACCTGCCCAGAGATTCCTCTGACCCTCGTGGTTTGACTTACATGTTGGCTATATTCTCTTTACAACTGCGTTCATTTATTGTTGAATCCACTGAAACTCGCTGTTTCCGCTGCCCTCTCATAATTTATTCTGAGTGCTTACTACTCCTTTGAACTGTCTTTTTCATTCTGTAAAAACTAACTGCGTGACCACGAAGACTCGGCTGTACAGGCCCGTGCTCTTGGCAAGACACCACTCGGCATTGCTGCCATTTCTCCTCCCTTTCAAAAAAACCTCAGAAAACAAACAGCCTCATGGTGGGTCTATTAACAAGAAGAAGATAAAATCACTCATTTTTTCCCAGCACCGCTGGAGATGTCTAACACCAGTGTTTTTCTCGTTAGAAATTATTCTTGATACTTCACTCAAGTGATACTTTAGTAATGATTCTTCAAACTGTTTTGAGAAACTGCAACTGAAATTTCAGGCAGCACTTTCTTCCCTGTCACCGGCCTTGGTTCCCTTCAGTGAGCAGCAGACTGCTGCCACCACCCAGGTGGCACTTTGCTCATTTACCCTCTCTCTGGAGCATGTTTACCTTCACTCTTCACAACAGAATCAGAGAATCATTTAGGTTGGAAAAGACCCTTAAGATTGAGTCCAACCATCAACCCAGCCCTGCCAAGGCCACCACTGACCTATGTCCCTCAGCACCACATCTGCCCGGCTTTAAAATATCCACAGGGATGGTGACTCCACCACTGCCCTGGGCAGCCTCTGCCAAGGCCTGACAGCCCTTTGGGTGAAGAAATTTTCCCCATTATCCATCCTAAACCTCCCCTGGCACAACTTGAGGCTGCTGCTGCTTGTCCTTCTTCCTGAGGTCAGGCCTCAAGGGGCATCAAGGTCCAGTGAGGGGACCTTGCACCAGCTCCAAGGGAAGTAAAGGGGCAGAAACAAGAGGCAGTAAATTCTGCATAGTTCAGACAATATCTTGTCTTGGAGAAGCAGTGTTATTTCCTGGTGGCACTGAGAACAGCCAAGTTACAGCACTAGACACTCCTAAGCGCCCAGTACCATGCTGCTCTTTCACTTTTTAAGGGGCTTTACACATATAAAATGCAGACTTCCAGGGTCTAAAGAATTCTTCTAGTCCTAAAACTTTTATTTTCATAGAACAACTGTGGACACACAAATAGTTCAACTTGTCTTCCATTAACATGGGTGCCTAGTGACTTCAGGGAATAATTTTTCTTTCTATCTTTAAAATGCACCCATCTATCCAAAAACACAAGTCTTCTATCGATCCAAATTTGTCTAGTAACTTGACATCAGAATCCAGCTCTTCCCTGTCCCTTCTAAAAATTTCAGGTATTTCTAACCTAATAAATCACCTTTTTCCAGTCTCAACAAGCTTCAACATTAGCGACAGATATACACACCAAAAAAGCCCCAAACCCAAGTTAATAATCCCTGATAAGTGTTATCAGAGCAGCACACGAGTTCTGCCAGTTGTCATTTCACCAGGGAAAAGAAAAAAAAAAACACAGCATTGCACATTTTCCATCACAACTGCTGCAGCCTTAATTCAACCCAAAACCCGACAACTCTTCGTTTACATACTCTTTAACGGTTAAAAAAAAGCATTGCCATTAGAGTTATCTGCATATGACTTCTGGTTTTACATGTTTTGGCTCAAGTTATTCTTCTCAGCCACAGCTGTGTGCTTCTGTTAGCACCACCGAGGATTACACAGATGGAACAAAGACCCTAAATTTGGCTAATGACGCTGCTCTGCTGCCAGAACATACTCGCATACCACAGAGACCGACTAATCTTCAAATAACAATTACTAAATCTATTCTTTTTCTAAACCATGATGAGGAGATTTGACAAGCTGATTTTGTTAATGGACAAGTCTAAATAACCACTGTGGAAAGAGAAGAGAGCGGGATCTCTGACACGAGGAGATGTCTCAGTAGAAGTCAGCGAGGGTGTTTTGAGACAGGCTTTGTTGATACCTCTTTTCACGAAACCCTGTAAGAAAGCTCATTTTCTTAGTTGCCAGAGTAAGCTAAGAGATTTGATGCTGTATTTACAGAACTGATGCTAACTAGGCTGACCTCATCTGACCGAAATAATGTAATTTCCCTAGGCAATAACCAACAGGTGCTGAATTTGCTTCAGCAGCATTCAAAGGGAGCCTTTGGTCTTAAAATTGCCTGAAAATGGGCAGGTTCTTTCTCCAGAGAGACAGAAACTGGCCCTCCAGGCAAAGAAGGGAGCTGAACCTGGGTCTACACGTGCTCTAACCACCGTGTTAACGTTGGAGAGAAAAGTGCTGAGATAAAACCCACCACCACCACATCTCCTCTACAGAAAGGATGTTGAAATACAGCTCTGGGATCACTGTTGATGAAAGCCATCTACCTCTGCCCTCAGCTGGGCTTCTCCAGAAGGATGCAATGAAGGAATCACATTCTGAACAGTATTTTTTCCCAGACGCTGCCATGCAGGCCCATTGCCCATCCTGGAATTACGTGGGACACAGTAAACACAGGATGGAGACATGGAATCCTCAGGGCCACAGAGCCTTCTGGAACATCATACAGTCCTCCTAAGTGTGAAGCGTTGAAGAATTTGGCACCTGCAACCTCTTTTCAGCCCAAGCCTTAACTCAATCAAGTTAAATCACAATCTCACACCTTCCAGAGGTGGATTTCTATAACTTTACCACAGTTGAGACATGACCTGGGGGCTCCAAGCTGGTTAGAACCCATAATCAGATTTCTAACCTGATTTTCGTATCACGAAGTCCCAAGACAAGTCCTAGACTGGAAATTCAAGATGATAAATAACTGGAATACTCTGGTATACTCTACCCTAAGGAATACCCTACCTATCTGCTGAGATTTTGGGAGCATTTAAAAAATTAAAAAAAAAAAAAAGGTATAGTAAATCACATTTTCTTGACATGCTGCATCTAGTAATTCTTCTACAGAGAAGCCAACGTGCTCTCTGCATTATTCCAGGGGGATTAACAAGGGTGGCATGACAGTAATTAGTGTATCCTTCTATCATAGCATGTTTTATAGCACTTGGATGCAGAACACAATAAGGCAAGAGAGAAAGAGAGAAAAATCAATCTAGGCAGACAATTCCAAGGAAATTAGAGACCTGCCATGCCTAAAAAAAATTTATGGTTTAATATAGACAGAAGGGGGAGGGGAAGAGCCAGGAGGAGACCCACGACTTGTTCCATTAAAGCATGACTTTGTCACGCTTTTCCTTTTCTTAGCAGTTACGAAGGCAGTTTTTCAAGGCGTGTTTTTAAACTGTTAGCAAATTCCTGGCAACAATCTAAAATTAATATGTCCAAAGTCAGGAAACTTCACAGGCAGCGGTTCTTTCCGAATATTGCACTGAATCATCTTTACTTTTTCATTGACAAATTCCATGTTGTTAATAGGTGTTAATCACAACTTCATCAGTATTCAGGGTGCCTTCTATTGTGTGGATGCTGATTACAGGTAATTTGGCAGCTGCTGTAACGCGTTAGCTGCTTCAGCAATGCAGAATATAGAACGACAGCTTTACTTTCTGAATTTTTATTTAGTCACGAATCTCCTTCTCCCTACAAACATTTGGTTTGGGTGGAAGCAAGCCACGATGCTCCAGTATTAATGGGGAGGAGGAGAAGTTTACAAGTCAGTAGGATGCTGTGGTCTCTGTCATCTGGCCAAAAATCTTGAGAGCTGAAATTCAGGGTTTGCGAGGGTGGTTTGAAGTTCCAGCTCCTGGAAACCATGATCCCTTTGATGTTAACTGCAGAGATAAACCCACAACCTACCTACAAGGAGAAAGAAGGTCCCCGAAATAACAAGTATTTTACCCCTGCAAAATAGCTAAGAATCGAAACATAGAGGAGGACAAAGGAAACATGGCAAACAAAAAATGTGTGGCTTTCCCTGAATCTGCATACCAGTTTCCAAAATACAGGAGATTCTTTGTTTTACAATTTGTCTGGTTAAACCACACACTTCTCCCGAGTATTTCAGTATGTTCTAGTTGAAACTACTTGGATTTTAGCTTTGATCTACATGGAAAGCAAAACAATTTGTCTTTTTCTTAATGGTTTATATTAGATTCCTTAAGAACAGAAATGAAACATAATCCAATTCATTTAATCCAGCCATTTAGCTCACGATTTTTCACACGATTACAGAACACACAAGTTTTGTATCAGCTCTGTGCTCCAGCAGGACATTGGGTAGCAGAGCAGGTCAGTCCTGGGGAAGAGAGGGAACTATATGAAACCGGTTTGCTTTTGCAGCACTTCAAAAGCAATTATTTTTAAGAAAACATGAGACGCTGAAGGTCACAGTCACAAATGTCATTACATTCTTGATAAAAGGTGCACAGGTTTTCAATCTGTGTGCCCTAAAGCACTCTGTGATTCTCCTTATGGTTTTCTTTTCCTCCCTGCCAAAGTCAAACTTATTTTTTAAGAGATTTTTCATGAGACAGCCCTTACTGTAACAGAAACAGGCAACGTCTTGCTTCTGTAAATTTAAGTTCTGTTTGAAAGCATTACTGCTCTCCTCAAGTTGCAGACCAGGTTTAAAGAGAACAATAGTCTCTAAAAATAAACATAATATCTAACAGTCTCTCAGGCAATGTCAAATGCAATGGAAAAAGAGTGATGAGAGTTCTCCAACATGAGTTTTAATGAACCTTTTTTCCCCTCTCTTGTGTCAGTGCAAGTATCATTTATTTTTAAAGCAGTCGGTCACAGCTTTCCGTTAGAATGATGACCTCTTCACTGATTTTGTCAAAGAGCAGAACAATAAGGAATAATAATATTCCCAAGCTGGAAGTCAGTAATGAAGAAAATTTGAAGTCAGCTAAAGTAGAGTTCTGTATGAGCTTAAGCTGTAAACTATACGGGATATAAGTCTTCAGACTACACTGACTGACAAGGATTAGGAAGAAATCATTTTCCCTGTGGGAATGTTATTCCATAATCATCCTTCACAGGAACTCCAACAAAAATTTTTCAAGAATTCCTCTGTAACAATTCCTACTTGCCAGGGCTGGAGAGGGGCTGACAAAACTGATATAAAACCAGATTTATCCAACACAGAAGTTCATATTTTGTAAATATACCAATTATTTTACTGAAAAGCAAGTGAAAAGGGCAAATAGTTACAAACAGGCAAATAGTTACAAACAAACAACAGGCAAATAGTTACAAAGAAAAACTAACCCATGTTTATTTAAGAAAAGTTTACATAGTAAAATTAAGGACTAGTAATTTTTACCCAATTCCTATCAATGTGCAGACTTTTAAAGTGACTCTTTCTAAGAGGTGGGGAACTTTCCTTGGGAAGCAGCTGGTGCAGAGGAGTTGTAAAGCACTGGGACATTGGGAAGCTGCGGTTAAGGAGCTGGCACAGCAGGTACCATCAGAGGAGCTAAGGGGGCAGCAGGAATACAGCAGCCCCCCTGCAGCACCACCCTTCTGCTGTAGACAGCAATGTCCCACCATGGAACACCGTGTCCCCTTACACCTCCCCGAGGACTGCACTGTGACTGACCACTGCTGCCTGCGTGTTCCAAACGAGCTGCTTCTGCAGCACCCAGACCATTTCACACTTGTAACAGCTCAGGGCCTGGGCTAAGAGAAAAAAAAAAAGCTAAAGTGAAGGAATTGTGCCCAGGAATAAGTGAAAGGCCCCAGAGTGACAAAACCCGCCTGAGGAGATCACTCAAGGCAGAGACATCCCGCAAAGGCTGTCCCGACAAGGAATTCTTCTGGTGCAGGTGACAAACTCCCACATGTGGCTCTACTATGGTTTCCAGCTGCACCTTCATTGTGCACAATTCATGGCCTGGAAAGAAAACGGAATCATATAGGTGACCATTCTGTACAGGTTATGGCAGCCCAAGCGCACTGGCCCCTGGAGCAAGGGCTGGCACCATCCTACAGAATTTGACTGGGAGAGGGAAGGTGGCAAGTGACAGCAGGACAGTGCCTCTTCCTCCAATTTTAAAATCTTTTCCCCCATTTCAGCTAAGAGTACATGAACTGCATGAAAAAAATCCCAAGATGGGCAGAAAGAAAATCCAGAATAGGAGCTGCCTTGAAAAATTGGAGTCTGGTAAAGGACCAGAGCTGCTGAAAGCTGCTACACCGCAGCCGGAGCCCTCATCCCCGCTCCCAGCTATTCTTCCTCCACAGAAAACACCACAAGTAAATTCAGTGGCAAAGTTCAAATGATACTTTCTTTCTCATGTCTTTTAGGCTGCTTAGAAGGAAGAGGGAAATGAAGGAAATGGACAGTTTTCCGTAACTATTTGTTCAGATTCATTGCTCAGGGAACCTTGAAGATTTAATGTAAGACTGAAATATACTTGAGCCTGTCTCTAACCTGGGTGAAAAACCTCTCTAACTTTTCTGTCAGACAAATTTCTTCATTTTCCTCTCAAGGAGGAATAGCACAAGAATGACACTGTGCAGTTGAAGGTGTAAGATAATCACAACTGTCTTGTCCGAGGAAAAAAAGCACCAAAGTATCCAGCTCCCTGCAGCACCTACCAGAGAGAAACAGCTTTCAAGAAACCATTGTAAGGGAAAGCTGAACAGCAAGAAGTAGCTTCTCAGGAAAAATATTGCTTATTCTCATTTCAATACACTTAAACTAAATTATGTACAGATATTGCATGTCAGTTTTTAATCATCCTGCAATGTGGTTATAATTTCCCAACACAGTCTCCTCCTATTAATTTCTATGCAAAATAACCAAGAGCAAATACAGCATGGTGAGGTGCTGGCAAGCCTTGATCCTCCAAAATCTCTCTTTCAATTTTCTGCTACAGAATTGTCTCTTGCCACATTTTCTAACCTTTGAAATAAGCAGGGCTTTTCACACTAGATAATATTTTTCTTTGAGAATGAATACAATAAGAACACAATAATTGGTTTGTTTCTACCTGTGGACTGCCTAGTCATAATGTGAGAGAGTTTGACTTTCCAATATATACACTAAAAAAGCCTACCACTATAAAAATTACTGTTTTTTCTATCTCTTTTAAAGTCTAAATCATCCTTGTTTATAGTTCAAGTCAAACCCATAAACCAATAAGAGTTCACTCAAATTTTGTTTGGAAAAAAATCCCATCCCTGAAACCACCTGGAAGCCAGGCTGCTCCTCAAGTACATACAAATGTCCTCCATGACTTACAGCCAATACCACGGCTGAATTACATTTAAAACTCATTAATTAAACCACAAGTTAACTGATCTTTATTTCATTAATGTAAAAGATGATTTTTTTATTTTTTAAGTTGTGTATTTATTGTTTCTAATCCATTCTTATGGTGAGTCCCCTTATCTCAGGGTGAGGAGGCTGTATGCCGGACTGTTAGCAACCAGCAGCTCAAAACTACAGTATTTTCAGTCTTCATAAACACGGCTTTACTGAGCAAAGGCCTCTCAAAAGCAGTTATACCACTAGATTAATGGTACTTGATCTTATTTTTAAGCCCATAAGAGCCGATCCTTCGGTAAGCTATTATTAGCTAACTGCCAAACTGACTGATCTCTTCTCCACAGCAAGGACTCCAAGTCATCAGCGGTTCCAGCTCCTCCCTCAGCCGCTGCTTTGAATTATCACGCGGAGGGATGAGACAGAGGGCTTGGGGTCAACGCCTTCCAAGCCTCGGCCTCCCCACAGATTTTCTTCCGATGGCTGTGATGTTGCCCGGGGTTTGGTGTGAGCTGTTACTGCCCGGGTGCTCCATTGTCTACACGGGTTTTCAGAACGTGGTTTGCAAACAGCGGGGAGAATGAAGATTTGAGAGGTTGCTGGGAGCACAAAAGAGGACATGAAAGGAGGCACAAAGGTTGATGCCTGGAAACAAGTCAAAAGAAGCCGCCTGACAGATGGCATCCCAGAAAGGAAGGGCTCGATGGTAAGATTCCACTATGAAAGAGAAAGCCAGCCCAGATGGTGACTGACAGCACTGATTACAGAACTCAGCTCCTACTGAAGGCAATGGGAGCTTCTCTGCTGTAATGAGGATGATGGCAACAAAGACTGGGTTTTTTTTTAAAATCCTGTTGTTTTGCTACGAAATACTCTGGAAGCACTTGTGTAATTCTAGACTTCAAGCCCTAACACCTGGTCAACAGTACAGCTGAGAGTATCACTGCAGCTTGTTTAGACAAGCTAGGACTATGCAGCAGGCACGTGTTTAGGAGAGAGAGAAACGAAACAGCCTTCAGCATCACACGTAGAAGTGCAGTGCAGGAGCAGGATTTAGCAAATAAGCCAGCATTGCTGCGGGGAGACCTGACTGTGACCCGCCCCAGTATATAAAGGGGGCTTACAAGAAAGGTGGAGAGACACTTTTTACCAAGACCTGTAGTGCCAGGACATGAGGCAACAGTTTTAAACTGAAAAAGGGCAGACTTAGGTCAGATAGAAGAAAGAAAATTTCTTTATGACAAGGGTATTGAGACCCTGGCCCAGGCTGCCCAGAGAAGCTGTGGCGGCCCCATCCCTGGAGGGGTTGAAGGCCAGGTTGGAGGGGGCTTGGAGCAACCTGGGCTGGTGGGAGGTGTCCCTGCCCAGGGCAGGGGGTGGCACTGGGGGGCTTTAAGGTCCCTTTCAATTGAAACCATTCTATCATTCTAAAACTAAGTTCCAGGAGAGCTCTTTAAAAACCCCTTTTCCATCTTAGACATACTGCTTTGCATTAGCAACTTCACATTCACTCAACGAAAAAAATAGGAAAGGGAAGAGATGAGCTCTCATCCCCACCAGTTACTCTCAGCAGACTCTAAGTGATGTTCTGGTAAGCACCTGGCAAGTCCTCGACCAGCTCAGCCCATAGAATCCTAATGAGCAAGGTTTCCTGTAAGTAACCTCTCTGAGGCAGGGGAAAAGACAAGACCTTTTTCTCTATTTCTTAGCTGGTTAAGATTCCATTTATATTGAAATACAAAATACAGCCTTGATATCAAACAAAGTTCTATACCAAGAAAATGGGAACCGTTTGGAAACACCAAAACATTATGTTCACATCTATACATACTCAAGAGTTCAAGTTAGAGGAATGAATGTACAGCTCTGCAGATATTCCACAGAGGAATTTAAATGTTTTCAGGCCATAATCTCCTCTTTATATGCAGTGTATCCATGTAGGCAAATATTTCCCTTCAGTACTAAAAAAAACCCACCCCAGAACAAAAACCACAACCCTTCCCAAGCTGTTCCACATGTACTGACTCAATTCCACCATCTCAGACTGAAGACACTTAGGACACTCCACCCTATTCAACATGTCCCTGCTTCATCCTGAGGAGGAAAAGTTTAAAACTACCTATGAGAGAGAAAAAGAGAAAGTGTTGCCAAAAGATGAAAAGCCAGCCAGGTACCTGGGATCCTGTTGCTAGCACCTAACAGGGGAGGGACGTGATGGGGATCAGTGCCCCTGCAGGTATCAGTTAAAGTTTAGAATCTTGAAATTGTGTCTTTAGTCTCCCTCAAATATTAACCAATGCACCCAGACAGGCATTTTTAACAGGAAAATGTGTATGGTGCCGGTTACACTCAGTCTGAGGTGTGTGCTTCTTGGTGTGGCACACTTCACGTGACTGCAGAGCTGCCACGCTCAGCCTGGCTGGCACTTGATGTTTTCTCTGGCTCACCAGAACCCTCTCCAGCACCCAGAAACTCATTTTGTACTTCCTCCCACTCCACAGCTTCATCTCCTATCAGCAGCTACTATGGGCGACTTTAACTTACACACCATTAGTTTAAGAATTACTTTTATAAAAGTCATACAAAAAGGTCCATCTAGTCAGCTACCTGTTTCTGACAGCGATCAGCAGCAAATCCTAAAGGCAGATATAAATACATGGCAAACAAATGACTTCGCTTCCCTACAACATCCTCCCAGCCTCCGGCAACGGGTGGTTCAAGGACTTTGCCAGCCAGAGGTGCCGTCTTCAGCCCTAATGGATTTTTTCTTCCATGAATGCATTTGACGGTTTCTTGGAGCCCTGCAAGCTTTTAATAGCCACAGTCCCCGGTTCAGAAAGCTCCACAGCTTAATCACCTATTGTAGGCAGACCCATACCTGTCGTTTGGCTTGAACCTGGGTCAGTATTTAATTTAATGCCATTACTTCTACTGAAAGAGAAGGTGAACAAAGTGATCCCTGCATATTGTTCCCATGTTCCTCTCTTCGCAGATACCTCTATCATACTCTCAGTCCTCTCATCACTCACTCCACAACGCAGTCCTTACTTGATTCAGTCCCCCTTGATAGGTATCTTCCCCCCCTCCCGCGATGATTACAATTGCACAAGAATCACATGCGGCATTTGAGAGCGCACAATGAATTTACACAGTAGTCATAACAATGTTATCCTCTCATCCTCCTGGAAATGAAAGCTAACATTTTCATAAAACTAATATAAGCATCAAGAGCTCCTTCCTGAGTAGCAATTACTACGTCAAAAGTTATTGCTGTGTATGTAAAACTGGGATTATTTATTTCCCCATATACATTATTTTATATTTATCCACATTTTACTTTGGAGGGCTAGACGAAGGAAGACAGAAGATTATATGGAGAGATATTTACCTATAGCAGTAAAATTCTGCCTGTGTCCTACTCTAGACTACCTTTTTTTTTATTTTTATTTTTCTCTCTCTTCCATTATATAAACTCTGCCCATTATAATGAATCTTCCAAACACTGGCTATTGATCCCGCAGATCATTTGCTTATGCCCCCATTTCCTTGGCATAGATCATCTTAATTTTCAAGCATCTTGGAAGTACCTCAGGCTAATAACGACCCCAGACATAAAACGGTTTTTATTTTCCTTCCCATGGTTCCTCTGAGGCAACTGGAATGAATCTTTCCAGTCTTGCTTTACCTTTTGGTGTGATGTTCAAGATCTCTGCTGACCTCCCGAGCTCCCCAGTCCAAACCACTGCTCTCCTACACCAGGCAGAGGGGTTAATTTTAAACACTGGTTTTACCCCTTGTAGGTAGTTCACAGACCTCTAAAGTAGTTGAAAACACTGTTCTGGGGAGGTGCATGTTGGGTTTATTTTAAGAAAATTCCTACAAGATCTGTGTGGGTACACTTTGGGGCCATGACTGGAGCCAGTTTTCACCTCCTCTTCCAGAAAAATCAATTAACAAAAAAAACCAACCCAACCAAACTACAACCACAGCATGAAGTTACTGCTGAAACTTGCCAAGTTCCTCAGGCTCCCAAGGCACAGCAAGACCCAGGAAGTCCAACATCTCTGGAGGGTGGGAAATGCCTGTTTTACTGAAATGAAACTGCGTTACTAAATGTTCTTGTTGAGCTAATTTGTGTTTGTTTAAATTTGCAGCATAAGCTGCTCATAATGTTAGAATCTGGTGGAGAAGTTACAGCACATCTTTGCACAGGAAAGCAGACTAGATTAAAAGACGGAGACATATTTGGGATGTGAAAAAGCACATCCCTGAATTTTGAAAAACATGCAGTAAGCTCAATTCTAAAGCAGAACAAAGTAATACTCTCCACCTATAAAAGAGGCAAAAATATAGTTACCTGACCAATAATGAATGATATGGGTGTTGCAAGAAAAAAATTAAATGTACTGCTTTTACAAATAAGGCTTTGGGAAACAACCTGTATTACAGAATTCTGCCAAATGACAGTGATTTCCCAGTCATGGTCCACAGCCAGGGGTAAAACACACTCCCTTCTCCTGATCTTCAGCCCACGGGACCTCACAGACCTCCTCTCCAGAAGGAGCCTGTTTCCTACCTTAAAATACAAAGCACGCTTTAGTCAGGCATTTTCAATTCACTGCAACAATAAAAGTCCCCGGGTCGTGTTTGTAGGATGCAGTTAACATAAAACTAAGAGCTTACTGCAATCAAAATGAAATATTCTCCACTGGCACGGCTTCAACAATTGACCTAACCTGGGGTCGTTTGAAAACGGTTTAAAATGCATCATTAATCCAGGGTATTCCAAAGTAGCTTTACTAATATGCTATAATAAATTAGAATAGAGAAGCCAGATTGCAGTTCACTTGCATTTAAAAAAATAATCACATGATAACAGTATGTGTCAGAGATGCAGATTAGAGCAACATGAAAGAGAAAGCTTAGGAAGCACGACAGCAACATGACCTAGGAATTCCAGAAGTATATTTGATAGGATACATTTTTCTTATCCTTCTCCTGGCTAAACATTTTCCCTCCTTTCATGTTTCCTTCCTTTCACTTCCACCCTAACACCGGCAGCTTCTCAATCTCCATTATCATTAAAAGAGCGTAGCTGATCTCTCTAACAACCAGATCAGGAAATGGGAGGTCAATCTGCAATATGAAGGAGGTTACTAAATGGAAGAGAAGGTGGGACATTTGGTTGTTTTAGATCACGGGTGTCAGGAGAAAAGCGGGTTTGCCAAGTGCATTGTAAAACTGGCAGCCCTGGGCAAGTGTTCTTTGAACAAACTGGTGCATGGGCTCCTGAAGAAATGTATATAAATGCCCATTGCCTAGAGAGGAGAAGCAGCTAATGGGAAAGATTGGGAAGAGACAAGGGCATACATGAAGCAGGCCAACATCTTCATTGCCTACGTATTTCGAGACTTAGAAGTAGAGAGGGGGGGGAAAAAAAAAGTTCAGTAGATGGTCTAAAGTTATCAGTGTTCAAAACCAAACATAAAGCCAGCCCACATACAATCTGTGCATAAAGAGGGGGGAGACAAGAAACAAACCAGAAATCCACATTTATTTAAAAAAACAAAAACAAAAAACCCCACAACCTGGGAAATGCCAAAGACACTGTCGACTGTGCTGAATTTAAACTCTTAAACATACGCTTTCCCATCTATTTGCAAAGTGTCTCACAAAAAATCATTCCATTCCTAAGATTGTTAGGACATATGATGTCAAGAAAAATAAACTCCCTCTCCCTGTAGGAAGCAAAGACTGTCTCCTCACCACCTCCTGCCCATAAACAGACATACGCCTGCCTGCACCTATGTATGCATGGGAGGGGAGGGGGGGTACATACATATAAACACCAAAGGAAAATCTCAAAGCCCACACTAATGACCATTTCCAAAGAATCTATTCTACTAACAATTCCTTTAAAATGCCTTGGAGAGTCTCAACACACTGAATTTTAGTTCTAAACTGAATTTGGTACAGATTTTCCTCTCCTAACTCCCCAAACAAAGGTTACCAGGAGCCAAGGGAAGGGCAGGCTCTGGGGGGTGACCGTGCACAGGCAGCGAGTCCCCGTCTCCCGGGCTGCTCTCGGCTGTCCATCCGTCACACACATCACTCCAGGTGCAGGAGCAGGTTGCTGCTTAGCAGGATGCCGTCTCCTCTTCCCTTCTCCCAGCACAAAATACAGTTTTTTCTTCATTGCTTCTGAAGGAGACATCTGTTGTGCGTCTTGAGCACTTGAAGAAAAATCCCTCTCTCACTTGCTCGTGTTGAGGCTGCTTCAACAAAACCCCCTTTCTCTTCAGCGGCCGCCCCGTTCCTCTGCGCGGGGCCAGCAGAGCAACTGCAGCTCTTGGAACTGCCCCACAGTCATTTGCTGAGACACCACCTTGGCTTTATAAAAACTGAGTCTCACATTAATAACAACTCTTTGTCAGGCGGTTTCTCTCTATGCTTTGTGTATGGAAGGCTTAAACAGCCCCTCGGCATCCTCACTGCTCTCGGTGCACCCCCTCCTCGTGCAGCAAGGGGACGGGGAAGACAGGGAAGGTCACACCAGGCTGGGGACCACCTTGCCATCAGGTTTAGTTCCCAGCCGCTTCCCTGCAGGAGCTCCACCAGCTCCCTGCACTCAGGGCAGGGCTGTTTGCAGGGCTCAAAACACCACTTCCAGCCTTCTTTTTGAATTCCATTGGTACTTACAGGCACTTGGAGGTGAAGGCAAGTTCATGTTAGCAATGCACGGGCTAATATTGCCCAGGGCAGTTCTGGCTGCCCCATCCCTGGAAGTGGATGGGCTGGATGGGGCTTGGAGCAACCTGGTCTGGTGAGAGGTGTCCCTGCTCAGGGCAGGGGGGTTGGAACTTGATGGTCTTTAAGGTACCTTCCAGCTCTAACCGTTCTGTGATTCTGTTATAGATGTTCCGGTTGCACATTCATTAGGCTCGTAGCTCTTAAATGGATTAATTTAGGGAAAACCAAGAGATAAAACCACTCTTCTCTCAGGCCACTATCCAGACCCAAATAAAATCTGACCATTGGTAGGAAGAACATCCCCCCATATCTGTAGAAACTCCCACCACCTCACCATCACTGGGAATCATGGCAAGGGTGCCCTTATGTGGAAAAAGATTTGATAATGTGACATGAAGCGCAGGTTAAATATACTGCAGCAATATTGTGCTGTGAGGCTTCTGCTTGTCATTTTTGAGTTTTCTGCTAATTTTTACAGCTTTCCCTGGTACTTTTTATGTCCGTGTGGGCTGTGTCTCTAACGATTTTGTAACTTTAGTGGAGATTTCGTTACTAAATGTCATAAAACTTCTGAATTTACATTTTTATACTTGTGTTATAATTGCAAAATTTGATCAGCAATTTGACTGTCACTTTAGTTTATATCGAGCAATTCTGGAAAAACAACATCCGTTCAAGCCTGTCATTCATTTTGTACCCATATCAAATGCAACTTAAAATGTAGTCATTTATCAGAGCCTGAAAAATAGCAATATATTTCTTGTAGGATGGCATTAATGTGTCTTTTTCATGCATTCCCCATGCTAATGTGAAACTACCACTCTGTAGAAAAAGCAATCTAAAAATTTCCAAGATTCAAGCAATCCAATGTCATAATTTAACCAGCAATCAAATGAGGTATCAAAAACATTAAAGAAGCTGAAACATATTTTTCCCCAAGGGGAAAGGAAACGAAAAGGAAAGAAAGAGGCAAGAAATGGAGGTGTTGAAAACAAGAGTGCTTTCCCCACTGAAGGCCCACAGTACCTATTTTGCCTCTCCTATAAAGAAAAGCCCGCCGCAAAATGAATACCAAAAACAGAAAAGTGAATTATTGCCATGTATTACATTGTGTGCAAGGGAGATGATTCGGAGCCAGGGACACTGGTGCAGCACAAGATCTGGTGCAATTTAGTCTCTTCTCAAGCTATCCAGCTCTGCCAGGGACTGCCAACACCCTGCCACGGGTAAGTCTGTGTGTGAAGAAGAGATATTCCCGGTGCCAGTACCTGTTGGAGCTACTCCTGCGGGTGGGAATCTCTCAGACCTCCCAAGGTGTGACCTTCTCCACCGCACAAAGCTCCAGCAGCATCAGCCAAAGGTTTCAGTGCAGCTCTTGGGATGCCCAAGATGGCAAAACAGAGAGACAAGCTGCCTGGGACAGACACCTCTCTTATCTAGTGCAAAACAGGGAGACTTTAATCCCGGCGAGGCACAGCCAGGCGGGCTGGAATACTTCTCTCACAGGGCCTGTACTGACTCCCCAGGCACTGGCTCTGAATGGACACGGGGCGCCCTTGCTCTTCACCCACACACAGAACCTGGCACAGATGGGCTGTGAAACCCACTTGTCTGTCCCAAACATTTGTCTGCATTCTCCCAGTACTTAATTTATGCTATTTTCAGAGAGCAACAATAAGTAAACAGGCTAAAATTTTCTAAACAAACTCATCTGTTATCCTATTTTAAGCACAAGTATGAAAAATTGTGCAGCTTTAAGCAAATGAGCACCTTAAGTTAGTCTGATAAATCTATGCTTACACACTTCAGTGGGCAACCCAATTTCCAAATCACCTGTAATTGGCGTGGGTGTCCTGACCAAATTCCAGTTCAGGTAATTACTCTGCCTGGCTTCCTCCCCTCACAGTATCACAGCCTGTCATAAACCACTACGTAGCACAGAAGTAAACTTAAATCACCGTTGCACCCTAAGCACAGAATCAATGGTCTCCCACTGATTGATGAGACATTTAAATTGCATGGGCCAGACTGGCCCATCTATAATGTCCAATTTGCACTGTAAATTCAGCATTTAAAAAAAATAGAACTACAACCAAAAAAAAGACCCCTAAACAACTGGCAAAGTGTAGGAAACTGCCCTGGAGAGGATAACTCTTGAGTGGCACCAACCAGAGCAAAGGTTGGGGGTTCTGCCCACTCAAGGCACTACCAGATGTCACCCATCTCCAAACCTGGCTGCTCCAGCCACTGGGGGGTGACAGCTCTCTGGAGACAACGTGCAAATGTTCCTCAGCAACTTCAGGGAAGAGTCTAGCAGACAAGCTAAAACTGCTGTGCAGGTGGGTTCAGATGATCCTGGGCATGTTTCCTTTGGAGAAGAGGAGGCTGAGGGGAGACCTCCTTGCCCTCTACAACTCCCTGAAAGGAGGTTGCAGAGAGATGGGTGTTGGCCTCTTCTCCCGAGGGAACAGGGTGTTGGCCTCTTCTCCCGACAGGACCAGAGGAAATGGTCTGAAGATGCAGCAGGAGAGCTCTAGACAGGATATTAGGAAGAATGACTTCAGTCATTCTTGGCCTGCCCAGGGAGGTGGTGGAGTCACCATCCCCAGAGGGATTTCAGAAACAGCAGACATGGCACTTGAGGGCATGCTCTAGTGGCTGAGATTGTGGGGAGTGGGTTGTGCTTTTGTGTATGGCTGGACTCGGTGATCTCAGAGGTCCTTCCCAACAGTAACAATTCCATGATTCTGTGATCCAGGGGATCATCTGTCAAACACCATTGTGTCTTCTCACCAGAGACTGGGCTGGCCAAGCTGGGCATTGGACAGTACGGACAGCTGGAGGTGATGGGGACAGGGAGACGAGGTGGCTCTTAAACCCACACCTGGCTGGAGGAAAGCCTGGTGTTCCAGCTAGTGCCTGCTTCCAAAAGGGAGGGCAGAGGTCTTCAAGAAGCAGGATCGGAGCAGGAGGAAGAGGGAAAATTCCTTCAATGACATCTGCTGAGAGATCCTACAATGGCAGCGCCAGATAACACTGTCCCTGCAAAACACCCCGGGATGGGAACGTGGCATTTCTGGCATTGCAGGGTACACACAGCAGCCCAGATATTTCTGTGTGCTTTGCACATGCACCTCACCATTTTCATTCCTGCAAGTCTCTTAACATACAGCTGTTAGTCTGGCAATTAAATAGCTGACTTGAATCACCAGGTGTCTGCGTAGACATGGAGTCACATCATCTTCTCTGTGCAGAAAGTCATGTGAAAACCATAGTAAGGAAGGTGAAGAATTTGAGAGAAGCACGAAATCCTGATAGATTTCTCCAACAGATTCCCTTCCTCTCCTTTACCTCTTGAGCAAACCTCCTCAAGTAGGTCTGATCCTCTATAGTGTTTTTTCACAAAGAGGAGGGAAAGGATTTTCTGTTGAGGACATTTTGAGAAACTTCACCCAGCTGAGCCCATCACCCAGCAAAAATGGGTGACAAAAATGTGACAATTGTCAAAACCAGTTTGAAATCAATGAAGCTTGACCTTAAAAACCAGTTTACACTGGAATTCTTAGGAAGGAGTTGACATCTCCTAATAAAGCCTTTTTCACATTTTGAAGAAACATTAAAGAACGGGGACTGCTATTTCTGCCAGGCGGTGTAACGTGGTCCCTTGAGAATGAAGGACATTGACAATAGATGAGGGATTTTTAGCTGGGGATTCCCGAGTTGCATTGTGTTTAACTTGTCAGCCTCCCAGTTAACTTTTTCAGCCTTATTTAAAGTAACCAAACATGCCTGCTCCTGGCCCTGATCCACAGAAACAGTGAGGATACGTTGAGCTTCACTGCAGTCAATAGCTATAAATGTGTGCATCGGCACATCACCAGGCAAAGACCATAAGTTACCTGCCTGAGCGTTGAAGAAAAGCAAAAAAAAAAAAAGAAAAGCTGAATTGTTCTCTCTTCTCCCTGTGAGCAGAGCAATGCCTGCATGCAGGGTTCCATCCCCTGCATGGGCAGCCTGGCTCCAGCCGGGATGTGCCCTGAGCACTGCTGCAAGTCATGACAGACACAGGAGTGGTGCCCCCTGACTTTCCCAGCACCAGCAGATGGGGAAGAAGCGAGCAGTGTGTCCTAGAGAGGGGACAAAACACAGCCTCGGTGTCCCTCCCTTGTCACCGAGCAGTCCTGTGTCCCACAGCTTCAGTGGGGCCACAGTCCCCCTGGTCCCTGTCCTTCTGCAAGCCCAAAGGCTGGCCTGCACAGAGGCTTCTGATCTCCTGCTTCCATTTGCATTACTCTAAAATCACTGTGCTTAGGAGACAGGAAAAAAAAAAGAAAAGAAAAGAAAAATGAAGGTAACTGCACACTATGTTAGTGGAAATGCCTTACAAACACCGAGTGAAATGGAAAAAAAAAAACTATATATAGAAAACAGCCCATTTTGTGCTGTAACATACACTCTGTTTAGTAACATTCCTGAAAATTGATAGGTATTAAATTAACCACAGGAGGGCTCCCTCTGGTACACTGAATACGACAGAAACATACTGTTAATTGCCAAAAATAATATTGTATCTTAAAAGTAACAAAGGTTTTAGACCTCAAACCATATTTTCCTCAGTAGGCTCCAATATATACAGGGGAAATAAAATTACACTGGAACAACAGTGCTAAAGAAGTGAATTGCAGATGTGTTAACTGTATGACTATTAAATACTCACATGGCAAAAGCAGGCTGCCAGTGCTCTGTGTTTTAAGGTGCCAAGCTCTGTTTTGCTGTGCGACGGCCAGCCCAGGTAAGAGAGGATGGGGGTTCTTGGCTGCTGCTCAGGGTGGGGGGACGGGGGAATAGCTGAGGCACAGGAACACAGACACTGAGCAGAGAATGTGAGGCTTCACTTTACCCGTGGTTTTTTATGGACCCTCCCAAAATAGCGCAAATTAGTGTCACTAATAGCCAAGCAGTGTGTGTGTGTGCGCGCGCGTGTGTGTGTGTGTACACACACTCAGGCCTATTTGTCACTCTGTACTTTATCCCTCCTCTGTTAAAGAAAACCAAAACTCTCCCTCCTCATGAGCACGTGGCCCAAGCAAAGGTGAAGAGCAGAGCGAGCAGAACCCCGTCCGCAGGTCGCTGACAGCGCAGCCAAAGGAAACAGGCATCTACTTCTGTCCTCACCAAAACAGACTTCACACAAGACTGTGCCGCTGTGGAAATCAACTGGAACAACTCAGGGAAACACAGCTAAGTGGGGGGAAAGACAAAGTCCCACTTTCCAGGTGCAGCTCCCACGCAGCCCCACAGACAGAGCTCAGCAGCCCAAGCTCTGTGCTTCACTGGCACCAGCAGCCAGTCAGCAGAGGTGACTCTCCTGGGACGGTAGTGAACGTCAGAACCTGTGCATAAAGCAGCAGGAAACATTGCACTTCGGGGGAAATTTAAATTTTCACCTCTTTCACAGACTACAGAAACTACAGACTGTTGGCAAGACAGATTTCAGGCTGAAACAGCTCCCTGGATTCTGGAGCCAAAGTAAAGACTTGCCCCCAGGCTTGGAAGGTGGGTTTTGTCCCCGTTTGCCAAATTCAACACAGGCCAACTCCAGCAAGTGCCCAAGGCGGGAGGTTAAAGTAGCATGTCCCACTGCCCCAAAGCAGGAATGAAACAGCCAGACATCCACCTCCTCTCCCGGCTTTACACCTCCTGAAGCACTTCAGTGACACTGTGAACAGGCACCGCAGAGCGCCTGTGAGTAAGGGATGCTGCTCCTCAATCCAATCCTAAGTGAGGGGATTTGAGCCAGGAAGCAGGAGATGGCAGCTGAATTTAAAAACTTCCAAAAGGCATTGAAATGCATTTGCCGGGGGGTTTCATCACCAGACTGCCCTCCTTTCAGCCAGCCACGCTGGCATCC
This sequence comes from Nycticryphes semicollaris, assembly GCA_013400055.1. Classification (NCBI taxonomy): domain Eukaryota; kingdom Metazoa; phylum Chordata; class Aves; order Charadriiformes; family Rostratulidae; genus Nycticryphes; species Nycticryphes semicollaris. Next base: position 490,762 of record VXBJ01005189.1, read on the forward strand.
CAGAAAAAACAAAAGAAACATCTCTCACACCGCTTTTCTCCAAATACCTGCATTAGAGACAAGCTGCTGCAGGAAATCTGGTTCTTCTACATGTCGTTGTTTTTCATATATTGCAGGTATATAAACAGATAAGGCTAAAGCCTTACTGTAGCCAAATGAAGTAGCACTGACTTCAGGCAGCCAGGGCTGAAAGAGGATCACATCCCACTGCTTGTGCTGCATCTGTGCTTTTCCTCCACAGAAAACAAAACTGAAATTAAACGTTTTGACAGCATAACTTAGTGTCCAAGCACCCTGGCCTTGGGACTTTTGGCAAAAGCAGAGATCAGACAGGGTACCTGTATCACATACTTAACACTTCAGTGACCCAAAAAAAAAGACAAAGTTAAACTAACCATAAAAATCATAAGCAAAACTCAAGGATACCATAATGTGTTACAAAGTTTATATATTTATTTTAAAAAGGCAACAAAATAACATCTTCAGTTTCCCTTATTCCCATAGTACAGCAAGGAAGACTGACTTAAAAAGAATTAAACCAGGAATTGATTATATTTTTTTCCCCTCACATGTATCACTTTACTGTCAAACTGTATTTTATGGAGAGCTTGTTGTTCAGTGTAACTCAGAACCTGAATCTCTCTGCCTTCACCCTTCAAGTTCCACTTGTGATAAACCAAGAGTAAATAACAATTATCAAAATATAAAGACCAAGTCTATCAATTTCACAAGTGAGAACCTTAAGAAAATAGGATAGGTTAAAAAAATAAAAAGCAAGTTCGTATGGACCACTTAGAGGTTAATAATGCTTACTCAATTAACATACAGTGATCAAAATCATGAACGCTGTCTGAAATCAGGGGTGTCAATACCATTTTCTCATCTTTTAATTTTTTGTGAAGAGCTTCTCTGCTCAGAAACAGAATTTGCAGGATGGCAAAAAAAAAATGCTCTTACATAACTTATTTGGTGACATGAGAATTTCTGGGCAGCACTACAGCACTCAAGTGGCCTGCTCTCAGCACGGGGAACACAGGACACAGGTCCCAGGGGACACCTCTCTACACAGGGACAGGAGACGTTGGCATGGAGGGCTGCTTTGGAGCAGCCCAGGCACCAAAGCCCCTCTGCCAGCCCCACACCCCCCTGTGCTGAGGGATGGGGAGGGGCTGGGTCAGGAACCTCTGCTGTCTCCCAGCAGGACCCACCTTGAAACCTGTGTCAGCTCACACCAAGCACTGAGTAACTGAACACCCTGAGGAGAAGGAATGACGGCACCGAGCATGGAAGTTCTTGCAGCTCCTACTAACTTAATGGGGGGGAAAAGTTCCATTTCTACCACAATACTACTCTAACGTAGGCTTGTCTAGTGTGACCTCATTTCTAGTGCCATCTCAAAGAAACACACCTTACTAACTTTCCTTTAGATTTAAGAGCTGAACTCAAGACTCGTATCTCAGCCCTTGCTCCTTGTATGCATTTGGATTCTAACACGCACATCAAACACCTCAAGTACCATAACTGCATCACTCGCCCCCGCTTCAGCCCGCTCTCCTCCTGGGGCAGCAACCCCCGACAGGACAGCAGCTCTGACACTGGAACTGCGGGAGACTCAGCTGGAAGGTTCAAAGTTTCACTGCTCACTTTCACTGTTTTCCCATTAGACAGTCCCATTACTGCTCAATTAGCATGCAGGCCAGAGAAAATATAAAAATAATAATAATAAAAAAGAACAGCTAGTAAAACGCCCTTTCAGAAACCCAAGGATTTAAAATTTTCTGGGGTCTCCTTCCAAGTCTCAGCTGCTGGGCTTCAAGGTCTGCTCCCACCCTCTTACCTGTTTTATTTGCCCCCGAGCACCAGCCAGTCGTGCTCTACTCGGGTGCACCCTTAGCATGAGCAGCTTCATCTGATGACAAGGCACACCTTTCTCAGTGAGCCACACAACAAACGTGGAACTCGTTATTTGCATTGAACACCTTTGCTTTCCTAAATCACAGAGTAAATTAGAAACTGCAAAGGTTACAGCCTGAGCCTCGTAAACTACAGACACTTAGCATCACAGTTTCCTCGCAGCAGAAATTACTCCCAACTAAAATCCAGTACCCAACACCTACTGCATTTTAAAACCCTTGGAAAAATAAAGTAAGCCTCAAATTAAGAAGCTGTCCCTAAGGTCCTCCTGTAGCATCAAAGCATCTTCCCTTCAGCATATTTCATTAACCAGGTTCCCACACCTCAGAGGACTAACTGCTGTAATGGATAGCTGTATTAACAGAGAATCACGTATGTTATTGTTCACTTGAAGCCGTTGCCTTAAATACATTGAGTATTGGAAAGTGCATTATATACACGGGTGATGACCCTTGAAATGAAGCCCACTAATACACCACCATGAAACACGATGCTGCCTGACACACTCAAGGCTGTGAAAGTGGTAAACAAGCTAGAAGACTAAACAATCCCATGATTTCTTACTAATGATCTATGAAATATTGACATTAAATTTAGATTACACTGACAGTGCCAGCGTAGGAGCACGCACTCCTCAGCGGAGCAGACGGAACCTTTGGTAGACATTTAAAGCACGGCGTTACAACTCCCCAAAACTCAACTTCGCCCACCGCGGGTCACGCTGTCATTTACCACCCGCACACGGACCCCGAGGGGTCACTCCGGGAAAACACACCAGCTTCTGTCAGCTGCTGGTATTGATAACGGGGGCTGCGGCGACGGCAAACTGGAAGTAGCGGGAGGCTGGCCGTGCCGTCAGCCTGGCGCGGTGACACCCAGCCGGCGATACCAGGTCACCGCAGCCGCGCCGGGCAGGGACAAGGGCTGTCACCCGCTCCTGCCCAGTTCTCAGCCGCGGCGGTCGGTCACCCGGCTGGATGCCGAGCCATCGTGGCGGCCGTGCCCGCCAGCGCAGGGGGTGTCACAGCCCGGCGTCACACCGAAGTTGAGGCAAAAACTCCACTTATCCTCACCGCAGCCACGGGCCGCCATCGCCCCGCCAGACCCCGCTGCCCCACACGTTGCCCGGAGAAGTCCCCCCCAGGCCGGGAGGAGTCCCCCCCAGACAGCCACCCCCTTCTCTTCGCCCACAACTTTCTCCCCCCTCCAGCAGCGCCGCCGGCCGGACGAGCGCGCTTCCCGCTGCTCTGCTCCGCGCCCCGCTCCGCGCCGGGACCCCCTCGGCCAGCCCCGGGGGGAAGAAGTAGGGAGCGCCGAGGCCGCGCAGCAGGAGGCGGCAGCCCGCCGCCAGCACCGGGGAGCGCGGGGTGGCGCGGAACAACGCGGAGCGGTGCGTACGGGCTCTGCCGGGCGGTTCCGCACCTACCTGCGGCTCGGGGGGCTCAGCCGGCTTCACCAGGTGCTTCTCCTTGTAGAGAGCCCAGAGGCCGATGTCGGGCAGGAAAATCAGCGCCGCG
>VXBJ01005189.1:494467-906230 GCA_013400055.1 Nycticryphes semicollaris
CCCCACCCCACTGTCCGCCCCTCTCCGCCGGTCCCATCCGCCGCCTCCGCACCCATCCGCGCCGGCGGGCAGGGGAGCCCCGCGGGGCAGCGCGGTTTGGGGCCGAGGCCGGGCGGCGCCGCCGCCGCGTAGCGGGGCCGCGGCCGGCAATTCCCGTTCCGGTCCGTCCTCTGCGCCGGTACGTGAGGCGCGGGGGGAACGGGGGCCGGGGCCGGCCGGCGGCTCCCTGCCGCCTCCCCCGGGCTCTCCCCATCGCCCGAGCACCCCCGCCGTCCCCGGGCTCCCCGGCTGGGGGTGGTGCCGGCCCGGTCGCCGGCTCAGCCTCCGCTTGTTGCCGCGGAGGCGTCGGGCTCCCGGCCCAGCGGAGGCGGCGGCCCCAGATGCGGGTCTCCTCGCCCCGCAGGCGAGCTGGGGTCGGCGGGGCGGGAGGGCGCCGGGGGAAGCCGGCTTCAGCCTTCGCGCATCACGGCGGGGAAACCGGTACCGGGCTGGGAACGGCTACGGAAAATAAAGGTGTATCTCACTGCCCTGCACACAAAAAGCTGTCGCTTCCGTTACAGCCTGTGTTTGTGTCAGTGGCTGTCCCAGTACTTCTGGGACTAAATCCTGCAGCGAGAACCCTCTTTCTGTAGCCAAAGTGCGTGGCTACACCTGGTGAGGAGGAATCCTGACCTTCTCCTCTTTTCCCAAAGAACAGGCAATGGGACAAGAGGAAAGAGCCTCAAGTTGTGCCAGGGGAGGTTTAGGATGGGTATCAGGAAAATATTCTTTAAGGAAAGGGCTGTCAAGCCTTGGGAGAGGCTGCCCAGGGCAGCGGTGGAGTCCCCATCCCTGGAGGTGTTTGAAAGCCGAGCAGAGGTGGTGCTGCTGAGGGACACGGGGCAGTGATGGGCTTGGCAGTGTGAGGATTGGACTTGAAGATCTTCAAGGTTTCTTCCAACCATAATGACTCTGTGATTCTGTTCTATTATTCTGTTTTCCACAGATAAGGTCGATCTTTTCCATCCCCAGAAGTGTCTTGTGCAGAGGGTGTTTCCTACACATGCATAACAGTAAAAAACAGTTAAAAGTTATTGTTAGGAGAGTGGCTGGAGATAGAGCTTCTGGAAAAGAACAACTCTGGGTGCTGAAGGTGGGGTGGGAGGAAACAGCACAGTACTCTCCATGTAGGATTGGAAAGGACCTTGAGAAGTGGCTCCTGTCTCTTACATCTGGAGTCTTCAACGGGTTTGTGTCTTTCTTGAAGTGCAATGTCTGGAGATANAACCCTCTTTCTGTAGCCAAAGTGCGTGGCTACACCTGGTGAGGAGGAATCCTGACCTTCTCCTCTTTTCCCAAAGAACAGGCAATGGGACAAGAGGAAAGAGCCTCAAGTTGTGCCAGGGGAGGTTTAGGATGGGTATCAGGAAAATATTCTTTAAGGAAAGGGCTGTCAAGCCTTGGGAGAGGCTGCCCAGGGCAGCGGTGGAGTCCCCATCCCTGGAGGTGTTTGAAAGCCGAGCAGAGGTGGTGCTGCTGAGGGACACGGGGCAGTGATGGGCTTGGCAGTGTGAGGATTGGACTTGAAGATCTTCAAGGTTTCTTCCAACCATAATGACTCTGTGATTCTGTTCTATTATTCTGTTTTCCACAGATAAGGTCGATCTTTTCCATCCCCAGAAGTGTCTTGTGCAGAGGGTGTTTCCTACACATGCATAACAGTAAAAAACAGTTAAAAGTTATTGTTAGGAGAGTGGCTGGAGATAGAGCTTCTGGAAAAGAACAACTCTGGGTGCTGAAGGTGGGGTGGGAGGAAACAGCACAGTACTCTCCATGTAGGATTGGAAAGGACCTTGAGAAGTGGCTCCTGTCTCTTACATCTGGAGTCTTCAACGGGTTTGTGTCTTTCTTGAAGTGCAATGTCTGGAGATAACGTGCTCCTTGGGACCTTGTAAGTGTTTACAGGAAAAGAAGGGTCCTGGTGCATGTGTCACAGTGTACTCCTTTCCCCTGCTTCCCTGCAGGCTCCGGCTGTAATGGCTGTAAGCCCTTAACTGATGACAATTTTGTGGTACAGTTGAAGCTCTGGTTGGTTTTGTTTCCCTTGAACTGACCACCGCCTCATTCACTGCTCTTACTTCTATCTCTATGCCTGAATACTTCTCCATTTTGCACCATTTCTATTGAATATCATCATTTTTTCCCCCAGAATATTTATCCAGTTTGTCAAAATTACTTTGAATTTGAGCCTACCTTCCACTGTCAGGTACAGGGTCAACAAACATTTTCTATTCTGTAACCCAAACTGTTAGCAAGAACTTTATTGTTACCTGTGATCCTCACCAAGCCCTGCAGAAGGTTTCCTCCCCCACTGGGGAGGGAGCCCTTCAAACCTTATTCTCTTTCTAGTTCCCAGACAATTTTGCACTCGCTCCGATAGCTGCATGACCTGGGCAAAGCAGTCTTGTGCAGAAGAGAGCCACATGCAAGGCTTTGCTCCATTGCACAAGAGAGGATATACTTCATTTTCTCATGCCCCTGCCAGGCTGTAATTATTGTTGTGGAAAATCCCTGAAGGGGCTATGCAAGCTGCTGCACTTTTTGCTGGTCACAGCTAACCAAGAAGGTATCCCATTCAACCAAATTTAAATTTTTGGGGTTTGTATTCAACAGCTGAACCCACCAAAAGATTAGAATTATTCACAAAAGCAAAGAGAATTGATCTTGTCAGAGATGCCACTTATTTTGTCTAGCTCATCATCCAGGGTTAGGAAACTTACCCGGCATACAGAAGATTTTGATTCAGCTGCCTTTTTCTCTGAAGGGATCCAGCCCTGACTTTCTTCTGCCCGGTGCATAATAGCTAGAACCATTGTAAGTATAAAAAATGATTGCTATGAGGTCATGTAATAATTGTATAGAGAAAGCAGGGACTGCTGGCAGGAAAGGCTGGGTACAGGAGGTGATGCGTACTGGAGCTCCCCAGCACACCAGCTGAGTCCCCCTCTGGAGGTCGAAGTGAATGCAGGCGTTCACTCTCAGCAGATGAAATTCTATTTAATTTCCTGAATCCTGAGAATGATTTTGTAGTAAGGGTCATAGTCCACAACTGGTGAAGTGAGGTCTGCTTTGTAAAGAATAAAGGCACATTTTTCAGCAAATAATTTTTCACACAGTCATAAGCTACCCAGCTCTAATAAGAATTGCTGAGTTTTTAGGATGCTAAGGTAGTTTAAATNAGTTATCAGCTGTGAACAGACATCAAGGCATGTGGCAATAACATCAGCTTGCCCTGAAAGAATGGCGTGGAGCTGCAGAATGTGCAGTTTCTTCAGTGGGGATACATTCCAACCTTCAAGAATTTGCTCTTTGAAAAAATCTCAAGCCACGTGTGAAAAAGACTGAAAGAGGTGCATTCTGGAACCGTGCACACCTTGGTACCACAGCTGAGTGTATTGGGGACATACATCCATCTCCGCTACCAAAATGTCCTCCTAAGGCCAAAGCTCCACAAATCTGGTATGACCTGGGGCAGACAATCAGCTCGTCCATGGCAGGGGCCAGAGCCACCAAGCAAGGGGACTAAAGAAGCTCTTCAGCCACACATTTCAAACCTGGAAGCTGGTCTCGGGCAGCACATTTATTGAGGTCACAGCTTTACGTACAGAATGGCTCAAAAGACCCCCCAGTTTACAGCTGATCTTCATGCAGGAAAGACAAGATTCCGTGCAAATACTGCAGGAGTCAAACTGTGTTCTCATGAAAGATAAGGTTCCCACCCTCATCCTCACTGCTACAAACAGCAGAGGCTGATGTGCCCTAAACAGAGGCTGAATCTAGTAAAACGGTGATTAACTGTCTGTAATATTGCCATATAAAAGAGTGAATAAAGGTAATGGAACAGGAGTTTGCTTTGATTACAGTATTTCCCTCCAGGTGGCTAGGAATGTAATATGACCAGCTCTGTTCCCATGTCTGTTCCAGTCTGCTCAGCTGGAGATGACATGTAGGGCTGCAAACCACCCTCAAAGGTGGGACGGGGGGCAAGGGGGTCCGCTCTCCTGCTGGTACAACCCCGAGCTGGGAGTCACACACAGTTGGCCATTCCAATATTTAGGGGGCCAACATGCTTCTGTCATGGCTGCTTTCCACCCTTAGACCTCCAAGGGTCCCTCGCAGCACCTCTTCTCTGTACCACTCCTCTGAAGATCAACCAAAAATTCTATGGAACTGCTCAGTGCCAGTAGCATACCAGAAATAGAAATGGAAATTAAATGTGATAGGAAAGGACTCTCTCACTAAAGTTCAAAACCCAAGATCCTCCGAGCTCCCACACAGAACAGGTATTTTCAATGTATTCTGCAGAGAAAAGTTTCAACACACTCACCTCCAAAACTGAAATGCTCATTTAAATATAGACTCTGGCTATAAATAACAATGTGTGTAACAGTTTCTCATTGACCTTCTGGTTCTAAGTTGTTTTGGCCTCCTCTGTCTCCAGTCTCGTCATCAAGTTTCAAAATCATCATCGCATGTTGGTACTGCTAACTGTGGAGATATTTTTTTTTAAATCATCTAATTTGTTGGGGTTTTCTTAGAATTAAACTCTTGTTCTCAAAGTTAACTGAGAATTTCAGCTGAAAGGGAAAGCTCCTCATGGAGGAAACACAGAAATTCAGTCCCCAGAGAGAAACTCCAGAGAAGTTCCTTTTATCAGGATTTTTTAATTCCAACTTGTATTTTTAAAGGTACTAGGTTTGGAAATATTGTTTAGAGCCAGGAAATTTGCTTGAGAGGTATACTATGAGCATTTAGTAAAACTGAAGCAGTTATAAATCTGAAGACCTCTTCTTTTTAGACAGTGGAGATTTTCCAATCACAGTGCGCTTAGAGTCAGTACCTTAAATAAAAGGTTTAATAGTAATGAAAGAACTAAACGCTATGAGAAGATTATTGAGGGAGTTCCCCCAGAAATCTTTGGCATTTGGAAAACAATATAATTTCTATGCCAGAATTAGGAAGTTTGGTTTAAATTCCAAAGAAAAACTATTGCTCTGGTCAAAGTCACGTAGAACTTAGACGAGTAATGCTAATGCCATGAATTATTTCCATTTTCAAATCTTTACTCCGTTTGACAAGCTGGATGATGGATGATTGCTTCTTCATTGTTGCTGTGCCACTACGATCTCAAGAAAGCAAACAAAACTGCTGATGGATCAGAGTTTTTGCCAGTTACCTCACAAGCTGCAGATTTGCTACTGCACAAAAGAAATCACTGAAATGTAAGGGCAATCAGAAAAGTTTATTTTGAGAGAGAAAATCAGTACAATGTAAAATATTTCTAAATAGCTCAGTAATCATAAAACACTGATGTCAGGGAAAATGGTTTTCCATTCCTCCTTTCACAAAAATCCACAGTAATTTGGACCTAAATATGGTGCAGAAACATGGCATTTGCAGGAAGCTGGATGAAAAAAGTTATCTTCTTTTAGATCATCTCTTTCAACACACAGAAGATATAGATTAGCTTTGCAAGAACAGAACAAACTGCTAGCTAGCAAAAGCATTCAGCACTTTTGAAGGTCAACCCTCCTTTTAGATCTTCTCTCTGGCCTTCACTGGTCAGAAGGCTCACTGTAAGTCTTCCAAGTATCTGGAAAGGTCTCACATCAACATCACTCATGTCCCACCCAGGAGTCTCCTTTATTAACACGTAGGGCCTTCACACACTCTCTCACCACACAACCTGGTCCAGGTTGGATCTCAAATAATGTTATATGCCTGAAGTTCTGTGAAGCTCCCTTAACAAGACTGGAAGTCTCATCTCACCAAATGTGTAAAATGTGCAGAATATATTAGAAGGTAGCAGCTGTCACCTCCAGTTCTGATTTCTCACCAGAGGCATCGCCAACAATCTTTGGAGACAGGAGGGTGGCCTAGAGGGAGCCCCACACTGGTCATCTACCTCCGGTTCTGCTTTGGGCTGCTCCAAACAGTTCTTCCCAAGACTCAGCCCAGGCCCACCACTAGGAATCACGTATTTCAGTTTATATAAAGGGTGAGTGGATGAGATGGCACCAGCTTGTGTCTCTGTCACCATCTGTCATCCTTGCTCATCCAGCTGAGCACTCCCAGGCCTTGCCGTGCCCCTTCCCCAGGGCATCCCACACCTCCTTCAGGTCCAAAGAAAGTCCCTCAAGTGGCCTGCACAGAGACCCCCTGTCACCTCAAAGGCTGTAACGGCCTTTTCCTCTCCCTCTTGTGCCAAAGATCAAGATTCCAGATGGAAAAGCAAACAAACAGAACGCTGGTTTGCTACTAACAGCTCAGTGCCAATAACACACAGTCTTTCTCCAACTTGCTGACGACCGACTATTAATTTCTCTGAAGGATACCTGGGACAACAAATGCTATATAAATACTTTCTTCAAATTTGAAGATGAGGAAACCGTCAAAGAGAATTTAAGTGAAGACCGTAAAGCTGACAGCTCCAGTTCCATCAGTGTGAATTTCTAGTATAAATGTATATAAAAACATGAAGGAAGTAAGCAGCAGCACATTTATACCGCATTACTGCGCTGAATTCCCCTGAAGAAAGACATCATAGATGCCACAGACAGCAAGAGGAAGGGTTTATATTCTGGGTGCAACCCAGCAATTGCATAACCTACTTTGTAACCACTTCCTATTGCTCCACCATTAAGGAGAAGTTGCCATTTTATTTAAAATTATAAGTGCCAAATCCAGTGATGGCTGATGAGCTGCATGAATGTAATTTGCAATACTGATTTCACCATATTCAAGTAAGAAAATAAATGGTGAAAGAAACAAGGCTTAAGATCAATACTGTATATTAGAAGGTATTTTTTGTAAGGGGTATTAGTAAGAGGGTTTTTTTCCGCTTTTTAATGATTAACGTATTTGATGTCTTATGTGCAAATGTTGAAGACTGGAGACAAGCCAACCAAAGGTAAAACACACAGGAGCAGAATGCTTAGTAGTATCTTTATAGCCAGTAGTTACTGCCAGGTTGATCTACAGCCTTACTAACCAGATATTTAGTATTTTCCATGGAAGTTGTTATCCACAGTTCAAAACGTCCATCACGAGGACTGGAAGATTTTCGTGGCTGCTGTGATTCAGACATCACAAGTTGTCTTTTCCGTCTCGGGCTTCAGTCAGGCTCATCGGATATTCAACATCAGTAGGACTCAGAATACATTAGAGGATCAAACATAAGAAATACAGACATCACCGAATATTATGAAGGAAATAAAGATAAAACTAACCAAGGAGTTTCATCTAAAGCTTACTGAAAATTTTGAACTCAAACCTTTAATTTCAATGCGTTTTGTAATAGCACAAAGATGATAAAGTATTAATGTCTATCAGGTGTAAAAAATTGTTACACCTACCTAAGTGGCCCTGAATGTAAAGAAGCTGAGGGGGTTTAAGATTTTTTTGGAGGGGGTTCTCCTGATACTCTGAATAAAATACAAAATTATAATTATCAAGAAACTGAGGGCAGAGACAATTTTAACAGATGTGTGGACATCTCCATGAGCAGATGCTTGTCCTTTTTATGAATATTTTTGAGAGCTGGAAATTTCTGGTGTTAGAACATCCAGGAATCCATTGTTTGGAAGTGCCTGGCTTGCCATACTTTTCTAAACCTTGTGTTACCTCCCAATAGTCAGAGGCAGCACCAGGAGTGAGACCTGCGGTGGCTTGAAAGGGGATGGTTCTCAAGCAGCTCAGAACCAAGATGGGGAAAGCCAGTGACATCTCTGCTGCCACACTCTGAATCCATAAGAATCCACCTTCTGTCCCCTCCTTTCCCTTCAGCATTACAGCTCCTGAACACTTGGATCTGGCTCCAAGCTTTTCCTTACCCTGAGCACGAGGAGAGCTTTGCTTTAGCCACACAGCCCGGGTGGTGGATCAGGCCACAGGCAATAAACACTCTCACTTGTGTGCCTTGCTGAACCTATTGTTTTTAAAAAGCCAACCTTGGTAATACCCAACCTTAGCAAATGTACCNTAGCAGAAATATTTTTTCTAACAAGGATAGAGAGGGCCTTCCACACTTTGGGGAGCTAATTTTAGTCACTTAATATGATATCAAGAGGATCATTCCATGTTCAAGGATAAAAAATAGCTAAGAATAGAGCCAAATGGATTTTCAAAAAACTTTCATCCTGAAGTTAATGATAAATTTAAGAATAGCTAATGTTAAGAGCTCTTTATGAAGTGATTAATGAAGTCTGTCAAGTAGTAAATCCCAACTTCTCTGGAACTTTTTGCAGGTACATGCATCTGCAATTTTATAGATACTAGAGGAGAGGAAAAAAACTGGGAAGAAGCTTTCTGCTCTAATTATAGCACCTACTCAATGACAAAAATCAGAATTTGAATTGATGTGGAAGCAAATGGATTGGTTAAAGACTAAACAATGACAAAAAACAAGGAAAAAAAGAGTGAAATGTGAAAACTGTAAGGCAACTTTTAAAATTTAACACAGCAAAAAACTCCAAGGCCTTTTTAAACAGCATTCAAAGACAGTGCTCCATTTCAGTGTACATGAGGGCTTTTGTTTCACCCAAAGTGTATTTTCTTTTTCCATTTTTCCATTTGGCCATCAGAAAGGCCACCCGTCTCCTCCTGCCCGTCTGTGTTCCATGCACACGTACGGAGCCTTCTGTCCTTCCCAGGCCTTAAATGACCTTGCACAGAGACCACTGGCGCATCACAAATGTAGATGTGTAATACCAGAGCTAATTACTCCAATACCTGTTCCTGACCTGAAGAGCATACAATAGGCATGTCAAAACGTGCCACTCAAAGCACTTAGAATCACAGAATGGTTAGAGTTGGAAGGGACCTTAAAGATCATCGAGTTCCAACCCCCTGCCCTGGGCAGGGACACCTCCCACCAGACCAGGTTGCTCCAAGCCCCCTCCAACCTGGCCTTGAACCCCTCCAGGGATGGGGCAGCCACAGCTTCTCTGGGCCACTGACTTACCCAGACAAAGAGTTGCCACAGTTTGAACACTCCAGCCATAGGCAGGGATTTGGAAGTTTCTAATAAGATCTTCAAGTGCCTGTTCTTAAGGTATCACACCTGAGCTAAATGCTTTCCAGCCTTTGGGAAACCACCAGAGCCATTTGCATTAGTGGTACCTAATTAAGCCTAATTGGTATGATTCAAGCTTCTCAAGACCACTTGGCATCTAAGGGTGAGACTGAAGAAAGATGCAATGCAGGAGTTAGTATTACAGAATCTCAGACTACCTCACAGTGAAACGCCTCTTTTCAGATGACGTTTATGTATAACAACAAGTTAAATTGTCATCTCTTCTCTCTTTCAGGTCTCATACTGTGGCATCCTGCAAGCAGAAAACTTCCTTGCCAAGATAGAGGTCCCCATCTGTCACTCACTCGTCGTGTTTCTCGGCAGAGTTAAAAAGCCTGACAGTTTCCATGAATAACAATGACACACGCTCTTACATCTAGTGAAGAGGCACAAATTTTATCACTGAAAAAGGGGGGGGAAAGCCCCACGGTGTTTAAAGGGTTTCCTGAGTGCTGCTTATGTCTGGATGTGAGTGCAGATGGAACTGCCCCGGTGTCCAAGGCAACCACCCCTCCTTACTTGCCATCCTGCCACTGCTGACTTAGGGCACTGCAGAGAAGGTCCTGCCTTCACCAGCATCACAACTCTGACATGCAACCAACACCCCGTGCTTGGATGAGAACAGTTCTTGTATAGTTTGCAATAGCCCTTGCTCAGCTGGGCTTCCAACTGCTTTCACTGAACAGCTGTTGACCATGTCTATGTACTCGCACTTAAAAAGCTTACTGAGGTTTGGACACCTTGAAAAGTATCCTAGAATCACAGAAGGGGAGCATGTTTTGGAGGAGATGCTCACAAGCAGCACGTGGAAAATGTGCTTTTATGCCTATGAGTGGTTTTCAATGTAGATTTAGCAAACAAAATTGCATTAATATAGTTACAGAAGCACATCTATAGTACTTAATTTTCAAAAAGACTGCAGCTATCTATCTGGTGAGGCGTTTATGTTGTCAGCACAGAAGAAAGCAGGAAAAAATTCTCCAGAAGGGAAAGGGCCTCAGCCAAGCTCACCTGGTTTTTGTGATTAATAGCACAGCAGTGCTCCAGCCTTTGGTCAGCCTCCTGTCTGTCAAAGACATTATTCCTAGCACAAGCTAATTCACATTTCAGTCTGAAAAATTTCATCTGGTCTCTCGAGGTTCTTTACAGGGGAAAAAAGTTAACCCATACCCCATAATAAATGTCATTATGAAAGCAAAGGGAAGGCATCTGCATACAGACCTGTACTTGGAAGCACTTTTCCTTATTGGCATGGGTTGTTTGGTGCTTTGTTTTTCCTTCAGCTCCATTCTTGAACTTCTGACTGTACTAAATCAAGCTGACAGAGAAATACACCTATGTCTTTATGGGGCATGCACTACTTCAGATTATAATTTAGATCTTTGTTCCTTTTGTTTTTTAAAATCGATATATCTTCACTATGTAAAACTCAGCTCTTGTAGAGGCTGCTCAAGCATCAGTCTTGGGGAAAATTGCTGTTGAATATAATGTTGGTGATCTTGTCACGAAAGCAGGTGTATGCTAATGACATTTTGGGAGCCATCAGCAATAAAGGAGAAGATTAGAACGTTATACAGGAAGAGATAGATAACCTTGAGGGCTAGAATAATAAAAGCGAAACTGAGTTTAGTATGGTGTGGGACAAGATTGTATATAAAATGTCCAGGGGAAAAGAAAAGGTCATGAAAATTGGGGATGAAATTTTAGCTAGTAGACTACAATTCCATTAAATATTAGGAGAAAGCAACATAATTTGTTTTAAAAGGATCTTGCTAATGTTATGATTAGGAAAAACGCATCGTGGCTCCAAGCAGTAGCAGAGACCTCCCTCAATAGATGCAGGGGTCCCTTTCAGCCCCAGGGGCTACGCCGACTCATTTAATCTGTTTGACTAATGATGGTCCTCCCTCCTTTCTTAATGAATATTATGAAGAAGCCTGGCACTCTCACAATTGCGTATGGCCCTTCTGCTTCAGGGCCAGGAGCACTGTCTTGCCTTCTTTTCCAACTGTCTCCTCCTTTCAAGAATTAGTACTTCCAAAGCAGCTCCTTTTGCAAATGCCTACAGTTCCAAGTGCTGATGGCTCAGTCACTTTGAGGAGTCAGCTGCTAATGGGAGAGAACAGAAGACGAAGCAGGCAAAGTTCAGAAAGAGAAATACTGTTTCTGCCCAACTGAGACCTCATTGAAACCAAGCTGGAATGGGGTCAGAGAGCCTTTTGATGGAAGCAATAAAGCTGCTTCTACGTACTGGGTCACCCACTAGGTACTGACTCACACCAGCCCACTATTTCCTTCTCCAGCTGATTCACAGCAAAGGTGCAAAAACAGAAGACAAAATTGATCTTAAGATTCATCTCTTTTTGTGCTTGCTTATTTTTGAAGGGAGCAAGCTGTGTGCACAGTTTTGGTCCGTGTGACTGTGTAAGGACATTGACAATAAGCTGAAAAATGTCTGAGTTCCTCAGTATGCACCGTGATAAATTCAAACGTGTGAAAATGTTACTTTGAAGGGGAATCCACCCCATAAAGTTCCTGGCTTAGCAAGGTCTCAAATGCTGTTTATTCCCAGCTAGAATGACAGGCATTTTGCATGGCCAAAGCTCCACAGAAGTTCAGCAGCATTTTACATGGCAGTAAGTTTCAGGTGATTGCACATCAGAGAATCTACTTTATAAGGAGGGTGTCTGAAGAAAGGCAGAATTAGACGTTGCACACATTTATTTTATTCATATGGCATAGTCACACAATGTTTAAAATTATGAAATATGAAAATTCATCAAGTGACTAATTAAGTTGCCAATATTTTGGAACAGAAGAAGCTATTTTAAAAGGCTTGGTTAGTCGTCCTCTGCCGTTAGTCCACACACAGCAGTCTGTATCAGGCAGAAGGACTGGTGAATCTTCCCAATACACACAAAGTGTGTCATAAAACTGAATAACTGCTGTTTCAACTCCCTGTGTCTAAACCACAGCAAATCTAACACTGAACTGTGCCAGGTCCTTACTTGAGGGAGTACTAGGAGATGACGTTAGGTGACATGTCAGTCAGTATGCCTGATCATCGTGTTATACTTCAAACTGCAATCAGATTATTTTTTTAAGATTTAAAACAGCTTCTTCACTGAGAATTTAAAATAATTTTTGTCACATTTGTATTTCTAAATAAAGTCTCAAAAATGCATTCACTTGCAAACTGTAATTATTACTTTTGATAGCTTAGCAATCTTTCTACTCCTATGATCTTAAATCTCAAACGTCTTACGACTGTCTGGAGTTCACTACAAGTCAGTGGTGTGAAGGCAGCAATATGAAGCCATTTAAGTTTAAGACTCAGGTGGTGTGAGGAGTGTCACCAGTGCAGCTGCAGTTACAGTTGGTAGCTCCACGGTGGAGCCAAAAGCATGAGCCTGACACCGACTGAACCAGAGGGAATCAACGCAAGGCGAGTGCGAGAGCATCCCGCTTCCTGCAGGAACACCTCGTCCCTACCGGACACTGATTCCTCCCACCTCACTGCAACTGCAGAAGCGTTTTGGGAAGTCCAGGGCATTCACTGAAACAGCCAGCTGTCTGTGTCACCCAGTCTCATCGCTGCTGAAGGTGGGTTATATCACAGGTAAACCACAGCAAGGGGGAAGCTCCCATTTCGGAAGGGAAATTCCACAAACAAAGCCATCCCACAGAGATTTCAGACTATAATTTGGCATCCTGGGGACAGTCAGCATCTTTGATTTTGGATAAATACTTGTATATGCCAATGAAAAGTATCATTCAGTGTCAAGCCTCTTAACTGAGATGAAGTGCAGGAATCACTCTGTTGTTAAAGTATCATCCAAAATTAACTTCATAAAGCAAAGATGACTCTTCCCCAGTCACAAACATGTTAAAATAGAAAGCACCCTTTACATCAGTATTTAATGAAGCCTTAATTTCATTTCCAAAACTGAAAGCTGTTTTGCACTATAAAATTATTATTTTTGAAGCGTTCTAAAGTTTAATGTTCAGATAGACATTAAAATAATATGAGCACAAAATAAAGATGTAATGTAAGAGCAGTTCTAGGTTATTTTGTACTAGCTATGTACTGCTCTTTCATTTTATAACCCCCCCCACATGAAAACTGAAGTAAGGAGCACACCTTAATGCTGCTCCCCGTGCCCTGGCAGCGGGAGGGCTTCCCAACGCCACGCTGGGCATACCCAGAAGGAGAAAAAATCTACAGGTTTTCTATTCTGCTGGTGAATTTGTGGAAGCAGAGCTCAAATGCCAAGTTTTGACCCTGGCTGGACCACTGAGTGTCACAGACAGTCCAGGCTCCGTGAGCAGTCATAGGGTGACTGTCCCCAAAGCCACTTCAGAGCTACACGTTTGAGAGGGGGCTGCTTCTTTGGGGGGCTGTTATCCTTACCAAGAGGATGGGGGGCTGCCAGTACAATTGTATGAGCTTGCAAACCTGCACTCTGAAACCTTCTGAAAACCATGTTATCAGCAGAACTTGCTTCAGCGGGTGGTTTCTGGTCCCAAAGCAAGCCAAGAGCACCCCGAGAGGAGGAGCCCAGGTATTTCCAGCTGGAAAAGATTCCTTGGATGTTGCCCGAGTTTTGATGTAAAGGATTAATAGCATCCCCCCAGGTTTCTGCAGCATCTCCACTGGTAACTAATGCACTAGGAATGACATTTCTTCCTCATTTAAGAGTGGTAACAGGACGTCACTGCTGCAAATTTCTGGAGATATAATTTTCAGGGCTGTGCCCTTTAAAAATACTTATAAAGGCAAATGAGCTGCAAAAATATGTTAAGTGTTCATTTGTATGTATGAGAGTCATTCAGTATATTAGCAATTAGGGGGACTATCAAATTTTAGGTTGCATGCGCAACTGGCACACACATCCTGTACTCATTTTGGAGGGGGTACCTCCTATTCCAAGGTAGATATAGAATATTAACAGAGTGCATTTACATACATAGCTGCTGGCCTGTCATACTCAATCCACCTCCACTCCTTTAAACCATTCATTTAAACATGAGGGAACCTGGCTATGGAAATACATATTGCGACTTAGTACGGAATTTCCATTTGTCTCAGTGTTAGAGGTTAAGTAAGCTCTGAAGTAAGAATCAATCCTGAGAAGTACTGTTTGAACTAAAATATACTTTTCTAATTTGTAAGCCCTTCACTTAAGAGATGTATCTACTCACACATAGTTTCAGGGGCGGGAGAAAAGGAGCTGGAAGTGTTACTGCAGCGAAGGCGAGAGCGGAGGCTCTGAGATGTTGTGCCAGTTGCCTGGAGCAAAAATTAAAATGCAACTGTAAATGGCATGGAATTGTAAAATTATAATCTGCCTCTAATGACACACTTTGCTGTCAGAGACCTGCTTCAATAAGAGAAGATGTGGGAGTATTAGCAGAGTTGTAGAGCTGCCCCTGCAGCACAGCTGGAGTGCTGTGGACACCCCACTGCCCGCAGAGCTGGTGCCAAGTGGGAGATCTGGGTTTGCGAAACAGAACGTAGAAGAGGAGGAGGGTGGACAAGGGGAAGGGGCTGCATCTCCACCGCTGATGGCAACGAGCTCACGCTCGCCCAGGCCAGCTGGCTATCGGGGGCTGCTGCGCTGGCAACAGGGACAGGAGGGTGCCCAGATGGCAACTGTCACCCCAACTCCTACTCAGGCTCCCGCTGAGCTGGCACGGGGTGTCAAACTGCTTGTACACCCCATGCTGGAGGTTTCACCAGGAAAAAGAATTGCTGTGACTCATGAGAAGAGCAAAGGAATCGCCTCAAAGCTGGCAGAACTACTGCAATGTTAAAGAGTCACAGATAAGCTGCTTACCGAGATAAAGGAGGTCAAACACCCCCCCCAAACCAAACAAGAAGAAAAAAGATGGAGGGAATCACTCTGTACTAGAAAATTCTGTAACTAAAAGCACAGACAATGCAGAACCTTAACACATGTGAACCACTCCAAGAAATAAATTTTTAAAAAACATATTTAGGAAATTGTGGTAACTAAGAGCAATGATACAAATATTTGAAAACAGTTATTAAAAAAAAAACCCACAAACTTTACCAGCACACGATCATTCTTAAGGATTTTTCTAACGTGTAAAGAAAACCTGGATTTTGGGCAACAGAGTTTGATTAAAGCATACAGGACACAGAATAACAGCAATGCTAAACGGAGAAGATAACTTCCCAGCTCAAATGACACTGCTTTCAATTGCAATTCTAATTAAATTTGGGTGAATAAAGATTAATCAATAACAGAACTGGACATTGTTTTGGAACCTCCAGACCAACAGTGATGCCCACCCATTTCTCCGTAAGGAAAAAGAACACAATCCCAGGCACTGAGAGTTGTGTCTGCACATAAACCTCCAAAGGAGTCTTCTACCCCAAAATGAAGGCTATCGGAAGCAAAACAGCTTAGAAAACAATGTTTAAAGAGAAAAATGTCAGAAGAAATTTGGAAATTCTTTAAATATAAGATGGCTGCTAGGGAGCAAGAACCATCCATTGTCAAGAGGAGAATTACATCCCGAAGTGCATCCTGGTTCAGGGCAATGTGAGGACAGTACTTCATAGTGCAAGAAAACAGCAAGGAGGATACAGAGAATAAATCAATATAAGCTTAAAATTTATGGGATACAGAAATCTGATAAAAGAAGTTAAAGGCACTGTAGAAAATGCACGGTAGAATGGGCCTACAGAAAGTTAGAAGATTTAAGCGTTGCCAGGTCAGATGTGCTGGTAGGTAATTAATCTGGGGTTTTTTTCCCCTGCCACGCCAGCAGCAACAGTGGTGATTCGAGCAGTGCCCAAGGACCTTCACAGGAGAAAACAGCTACAAAAGACAAGATTAAGAAACAGGCACTGAAAGTCTAAAATCACACACGCTCACAGGAGAAAATGCAGGCACTTCCCATGATGAGCAGGACTAATTGCTGCGGTGCCTTATTAATAGGAGGGGTGGGCTCACCTGAGGCTTGTCTGGAAGACACGCTTTACCCAGGAATATTTCTGGATTCAGTACAGGGCAGCTTGGCAAAAGATGAGGATTAGTAATGAGGGGGGTCAGGCTGAACACTCTGATGACTCCTGCACTGAGGGAAACTTTGGGTAATACCTTTGCAAAAGCCTCTTCTCGTGTCTCACTTACCTGGGGAGCCCAGTCCCTGGCTGTGTGCCCTGGTCTGCCCCGTGGTGTTAATCACTGTGATTAGAGAATACAGACTGAACAGCCTCAGCATCAGAGTGGTCCTGTTTGCCTCTCTGAAGCACCTACAGTATTTCCCTCTGCTGGGAAAAGAAAATAACTTTACTTCTTTTAATATTTCAGTGAAGAGTGTCTCTTGGTTTTGTCAAACCTGAAGTAGCAGACAGATCCTTTGGAGAGAAACTCCAAATTTGTAGAAGGCATTTAAAATCCTTCCTTGGTAGGAACTGGGAAGCTTCTCTCCAGAAGTTTTTAGTTCCTTGCAATTATTTTTCTTTCTTCGGTTCTAATCACACTTCGGAAAAAGTTATCTCTATGAAAAATAAATTAATTGAAAAATGAAGTTTCCTTTTCCTCACATATCTCTCTGCACTAAGTGCCTCAGCAGCCCATCCAGTTTGATCAGCCGGAATGCAAAAAAAGATTAAAAGATATTTTCATGCAGTTTTATCTATGCTGCTGAATATAGAAAAAGGCAGGAAACCAAATAATATTAAAAAAAATTACAGTTTGTGTCTAAACCATGACATTTCTGTCTCGAAAAATACCATGTCGAGAGCTGATAATGTTGAAAGTAAATTAAGAGATAATTCTTGGTAGAAGAAGCCTAAGGCAGCAATTAAATACTTTGCTGATAATCTAGCGTGAAGCTGGGACAACCAGTCCCGACTGAAGAAGGCCAGGCTGATGGGGGATTCTAATGGGTCACCTGCATTAATATATTTTGAACTTCAAAGCACATGCTCTGGTGCTCTTTTCTGTACCAAGCTGTACTCATACACAATGAATGAAGGCAGAAAAGAAATTAAAGTGGAAATTACAACCACAGTACAAGTAATAATAACTATCCCTTATTATAAATTTCCTAAGTGTTAAAGACACGTGTGTTAAGTACCCAGACCTGACTGGGCTCTTTGGAACTGTGACCATGCTGGGTACTCCCAGGAAANAAGACTAACCTATAAAATTATGTAAAGCATATACAAATGTATGTTAGTTACTACTTCATGCAGCATATAAAATGTCTTTCTATCTAGTGCTCTGAGGCACAAAGCAGTTGTTTGATTTTTCCTTTGGATTTGGCTCAGATTTGCACTCTCCTTCAGGGCTGCGGGACGAGCTGCCCAGAAGCAGCTCAATGGAGCCTGAAATGCAGCAGGTGCCGAGCGGCTGCTCTCGCTTGCCCGGGGCTGCGGCGAGCGGAGAACTCGCCTTTGCTGGCAGACTCTGCCCTGCTTTCCTCCACAGCCCCGGGAGGGTCACTCTGATTTCAGCCGATGGCAAACACGTCTCACTGCAGGTACCTGTGGCTCCTCCAAAAGGCCAGGCGACTCAGGAGCACGCCCCAAGCTCCGTCTCCACAACCTGCACTTCATCTGCCGGACACCCGACACAGACGGGCTTCTTTCCTTGCTAACAACACATCCACAGACTTTGCAGCAGAATATGGATGCATGATTGACCAGGCTCAGCAGCTGCTGGCAAAACCCCCACCCTGATCTTCTGTAGATTAGAGAGCATCTAAACATTTAGGGTATATTGCCAATTTATATATAACCTTAGGAAATAAGGTGCTTCAGCTTTAGCTTTCCAGCAATGAAATCTAGTCCCTGGCTGCTAAGATGCTTCTCTCAAACTACTTTGGATGTTGTCCTTTCCCAGGGTGCTCTAGAGACAGGTAACGAGGGGGACAGAAAAACTAGACACAGTAAAACACAACCGTGGAACTTTCCAGTTTATACAGACAGCAGGATTTCCTAAAGGCCATTCCTATTTCCCACATATATATTTGGAAGAGGGGAGATTTAGATTAGGTACCAGAAAGAACTGGTTTGGTGTGAGGGTGGTGAGAGCCTGGCCCAGGTTGCCCAGAGAAGATGTGGCTGCCCCATCCCTGGAGGGGTTCAAGGCCAGGTTGGAGGGGGCTTGGAGCAACCTGGGCTGGTGGGAGGTGTCCCTGCCCAGGGCAGGGGGTGGCACTGGGGGGGCTTCAAGGTCCCTTCCCACCCAAACCATTCTATGATTCTATGATTCCATATGCAGTCCACTGCAAGTATGAAGCAAAAACTTCCCCTACATTACCTTAAACATGTTTATATTTGCTCTCAGTGGGAAAACAAGCTAAAACAAACATTCCCAGCAACTCATTCTTAACTTATTCATTTACACGTATCTGGAAAAATAATCCATGAGCAAGATAAATAGCTGGAATTTAAAAACTGCAGACTTGACCTGAATTGCCATGTAATTTGCTGTTAAAAAGTGTTGATTTGGGAAATATTTGGCATGGATGCGAACAGCTTAATGCATGATGATACGATTATCTCATTTTCTGGATTGACAGGACTCTTCTTATGACTGAGCTTTAATTATAACTAAGTATAATCAAACGTATCCATAACCTGGATGGATTCTTTCAGAGCACTGGGAAACACAGAAAAGCAAAAGGAAGGTACCACACCAATAAAATAAGAGATCAAATTAGTCCAGTACTGAGAGATTCAACCCCTTCTACACAGCACAATCTAGCTCTTAGAAAAGAAAATATTTGGTATTCAGAAGTTACTTACTCAATAAATTTTGAACAAGTTTGAACTTTTTCACTTACTTTACTTATAGGGATTCTTTTAGTGGCAGAATTTACATTCCTTTCATTCTGTAACTGAATGTGCCAGTGCAGAGATGTGCCTAAGGGAGCATCTGGAATATAAAACTGGGAAAGAGGAGATAGGCTTCAGAGGCAAGCTTAGTCCATCTTACTGACAGAGGTCATTTCCATTAATATCATATCTTAATAACCGTGCCCTCAGACTGACACAGAGCCTTGCACATTAGCTTTTCTTGTGAACTCTAGGATTGAAAGTTGTTTATAAAAAGGATAAAAGCGTGACACATGGTTATAAAAAGGCATACTGCATGTACTAAGATTGATCTTTTACTTCAGTATAGATACTTCTAAAATATCCCTATTCCTTCAGGCTGAAGGTGCGGATTAAATACATCTTGCAGACAAAATTCACAATAAAAATATATATTTTAGCATTTCTAGAGCAGCTCCCCCTGGTGGAAAATGGTCCAAATGAAGAGCTTATGAAGTATTAGACATCATCAATTCTTACTGCACTGCTCTTGTACTGCAATGACCAGTGTAAATGGGATTATGCACGTCTGGAAATCCCTTTGCTCTTGACCCCGCCGCTATTTGGCCCTGGAGTGATGCCCACCAGCTTCATGCCTGTGACCATCTCCCACCTCTACGGACTACACTCACTTTACAAATAACTAATGCAGTTTTGCTTGCCAATAAAGATGTAGCTTCCCCTTCGGATTGCGCTTAACAGAAGAAATGATCAAAATCCAGATTTTTTATAAAGTAAAGCATGGTATGTGCTAGTATTTCCCAGAGGAGGAGGTGAAGGGAGCCTCCGCCGTCACTCACCGAGTGATACCTGGCCAGGCCTCGGTGATGTAGTGCCCGTGATTATCTGCTCTTACCCCAAGGATCCTCACTGTGGCTTTTACTGCTCCAACAGTCAATACTGTGCAGCGCTTCTGAATGGTGAGAACTACCTTCTGTCCCTTTTTCCTGCTCAGGAAAGGCAGAAATGGATGAGCATAGGAAATGTATTTTTCTGTTGTTCCCAAGCTTGATAATTTTAATACTTTTTTTTTTCCTTTGTGCCCATTAATCCATAAAAATAGTACAGACCGTGAGCTGTTTGACCTTTCCAGACCTCAAAATTACTTCTACATCAGGAACCAAAAACTGTTCTGCTTAACTACGTGAGTACAAGTTTCAGAAGAAAGAAAAGGAAAGAGTTCTAATTTACTTGAGAAATCTGTATGTTGCTGCAACCAGACATAAACAGTGTTATAAAAGCTTTTTCGGCCCGTTGTTAACTGCTGCTGAACAAGTGTCAGGCTCGCTCCACAGTCTTCCAGGGCAGTGCTTAAAAGAGCCAAAATCAACTGGGAAAAGGTGGCTGCGGCGTACGACTGACTCAGCAGTGAGGAACACACACCCTTCATGAGGAGGGTCTTCCTTCAACAAACTGCCGTTGCCTGCCCTGGGGACATGAGAAAACTGTCACCAACAGGCTGAACCTTGAGGAATGGAGGAGCACGGGGACAGGAAAGGACACCCAAGCCACAGGACGGGCGGCCGCGCTGGCACCGGTCACAGAGCTGATCCTGTTCTCTGCGACACTCCCATAATTCTGGTCCAAGAGCAAACCATTTCCTCTCCCTTCCTCAACTCCTTTTCCAGGGTATTTAAGGGTGTGTTAATCACTGGGGGTTCAGAGACTCCAGTGGGGCTCCAGCCTTGACCTCCTTCCATAGAAAATCCACTATTTATTTCGAGCTAGTCAATAGATATTTGAATAATTAAGAACATGGAAGTAGTTTAAGGCTTTCAGGCAGTTAAGCACTGAGAATATCACTGTGTTTCTCCAGATCTTCACACAAGTATCAGCAAGTTCTACTTCTCAGGCTTACTCACAGTGTGCATCTCTGTGGGCTGCACCTGCTCTTCAGTTTGTATCTTTTCTATTTTAATAAAAAACAATCCTAAACAGCTTCCAAGGAATTGGAACTTGTGTTTTGCTTCCATGGTTTTTAGCAACTACACAATAATCACAATTGGCTTTTGTTATCTCTGCTGACTGTGAGGAACAGTTAAGGAAAATCCAGTATTAGTCCAGAAAATACTTCATTTTTCTGTCCTTAATGTCCAGAAAATACTTAGGTGTTTAACTTGCACTAATAATCCAACTGAGTTCATCTGTTGCAGGAGTAAATGCCAAATGGGCTCATGTGATTAAAGATGCATATTTGGCTTTCACTCCTGCAACAGGGATGAAATGAAGTCACTGGGATTATTAATGTGAATTATGCATCACACTATAGCAGCTCTGCTGAGGTGGGTACAGATAAATACACAAACTGTGTGTAAAAGCAGGAGAGGAATAATTCTTACAACTTAAGCTTTAACATAAAAGAAGCTTTTGAAAAGAGAGGGAAATAAACCCATGAAAGATGGCGGCACCAAAAGCAGAGATTCTTATGTGAAAATTGACACATCTCTTTTAGTTTGCTGAGGGAAGAGTGAGAGAAGTCATGGTGAAAACCAGTAAGATGGTGGAGAATCAATGATGGAGAATGAAGAAGAGCAGAGCATGCCAGTGCAGAGAGAAATGTTTCACTCTCGCTAGCGTTAGAGTAGGAAGTCCTCACTTCTTCTGTATTTTTATATTCGCAGGTGATGTTGCTTTTTTGAGAATCACTGAGAATCTTTGCTCTGATATTGCAAAATAGGTCAAGATTCTCGAAGCCTTCTGTATGTCAGCACCTAGAACAGACCCATCTGTTCCAGTTTCCACCTGTTTAATTTCTTCTACTGCAGTTTGCTCTTGTTACAATGTCTTGGGAAACTCGTGATGGGGAAACAAGGGCAAAACACACTTTGAGTATTTCCAGTTTGTTTGATCTGGAACCTCGGCATTTGGCCAATTACTTCACTAGACTATGAGGCACACGTGAGACATATTTCTCACTCCTTGTAATTGTGTGGTAACAATGTTAAACACAAAAAAATCTTCCTTTTCCAGATACATTTCTCTCATCAGCTGTGAAGGAATTTTTGAGTAAGGAGATGAGGACTTGGTTGTCCCCCGGCTTCTATAATATTGTTTAAGTGGCAACTTTTCAATCAAGGACTGACTTGTCTTGTCTATAAACCATCTTTACTATCAATGCTTCCAACAGCAGATATTTTCAGCAAGACAATTTTATTCACAAACTAGGAAAAAAAAATCCTACTTTTGCTGTTACGTGAAATTAACGGAATATGATTTAAAGCAGTTACTCATTTATTCTGCTTTGCAGCAAATCACTCGGGAGTGTTTGCTGCTTTTAATTTGCCAGGGTTTTGCTCTCCTACAAATCAAATTAGTAACCAAGTCTCTTGTAAGGCAGGATTCTGGGGAAAGTGGAGTTCATGGGCAGTTAGGCAGAGATGCCCTGAGCTTTTGTTTCTGCTGGGGTCTGCTGCTCGCTAACGAGATGCCATCACAGGACAAGAGTGCCTGCGGCTTCTGATGTGACACAAATGAGAGTTATTGGGGCTACAGAGCTCACTGAGCATCCAAACGCTGTGCTTTACCAGCATATTTGAATCTCAGCCATGCAGCTTGATTCTTCTGGCTGTTTGCTGTTATGCAGCTGTACCAAAATATCAGCAATGCCAAAGTCTTTCTTTGATGTGGCTCACAAAGCACCCGTGCCAGTCTTTCTATATTAAGAGCATTTCTGAAGACAAAACTTGTTTGGTTTTTTTTTTTTTTATTCTCTCACAATGATCCTGTAAATTCTTTGTAATTCACTGTAAAGGCCAGGGTACTCCTCAGTGTTGGATGGTGACTCGTCTACACAGGAGCTGTGAGATCTGACACCCACTTTACAAGAGACACTTCTCTGGGGGACCCCGGCCAGGCTGGGCTGCTGGAAGGGGTGGCATTAGGGTGTGCACATCTTACCTCCTGACAGTGCCTCCAGTGCAGCATCAGGAGTGTTCTGTGGCACCAGTACATCAACAGGGAAGAAATCCCTCGAAGTAGCCACTCCGCTTCTGTGGACTTCTTGCAAAAAGCTCATTTTTTCATTTCCAACCTGCCTTCATGCTCTGCAGTACATCAGAACAACACCATACCATTTCCATTTCTTCCCTCCTCAGCTGTACCGTGCTGTTCCCCAGGCTTCAACTATTCCCTCTAGGCTTGTGTGCCAGAGAGGGAGACAATATCATCTGAACAGCTCCAGGAACAGTGTTTTCTTGTGTTCTTGCAGATCTGGGCTGCAAGGATTAGATACTGAAGACGTTTCTCCACCTGAGGCATCAGGAGGTTTTCCCAGGATGAATCAGTGCAGCTGTAGAGCTCAGCTGACTTCTGCAGAGCTGCAGTCACCAGCAAAAACCTTTAACATGATGCAATCTGTTTCCTTTTATGGATTACTCGAAGTAATTTACAGTTCATGTGGCGCGGTGGGTTGACCCAGGCTGGACACCACGCGCCCACCCAGCTGCTCTGTCACTCCCTTCATCAGAAAGCCAGATGGAAAAAACCTCATGGGTCAAGATAAAGGCGGTTAAATTAAGCAAAAGCAAGGGCCATGCACAGAAGCAAAAGGAAAGAAAAAGTTTATTCTTTCCTTCCCATCAGCAGGTGAAGCAGGACTTCAGTATGTATAGTTGTGAATAAGGAATGTCCCCTCCCTTCCTCCTTCCTCTTCATTTTTATAGCTGAGCAGATGTCCCATGGCACAGCATATCCCTTAGGTTAGTTGGGGTCGCTGTCCTGGCTGTGTCCCACCCCCAGCCTGCAGGTGAGGGGGGATGGTGGGGAGACAGCCCTGATGCTGTCAGCACTTCCATTTGTCTCGAAACCTTGTCTCATCAAAATACAAAATTCACCTGAACCAAGTGACAAAAGTCTAAATTAAAACACAGTTTCTAGCTCTTCTTTCTCCACATAGAAGCAGTTTGCTATCTCGCAGTTTTAGGGGGAAGAGGGGCTTGTGGGAGATACTGTTTGGGTCTTGTATAACCTAGTTATCATTAAGTTTCACTATATTCTCTGTAGCAGCTTTATTTCACTCTTCAAGAACTCCACAGTTCCTCTGTGGGCTATCTCTAGATCTGCTCCTTGGAGAAATTTGTTTTGATCTTTGAACATCTCTTGATATCAGTGTCTTCAGCTTATGGAAGGCCTTTCTTCCTTTCCTGTTTAAAAGCTGCTTTCTTTCTATTCCTTATCTGTGTCTACATTTCCCATGGCCCTTTTGAAATTAGGGTTCCCAAAGTAATTCTAGGATCCACTTTAATAGTAAATACAGTTCACTGTATAGGAGTAAATAAGATCAGAAGTTTGATTGATCTATTTTTAGGTCCGAAGAAAGGCTCAATTAAACTGATGAATGAGTATCTTGTTTCAAGATTGGTCAATAAAACCATAAATGAGAACATAATCCACAGTGGATAAATGTCAGATGGTATATAATGCAAAGTATAGATTTTTGATATCCAATAAGACTGCTACTCAAAGCAACTCATTGCAGAGCCCACAAAAAGACAGGAAAACAATAACACTGATTTAGTTCTGAACAAGGACAGGATTTGGTTCATAATGCCTCAATCAAACAGTGACCTATATCCTTATAGAAGAAAAGAGATACAGTATTAACTATAATAAATAATACTATTATAATATACTATATATGTACGTAGTATATATAATACTAATATACTAATAGAAATAATACTATTGCTTACCTTCAGTTAGCAGCAGTACATAAAAATGTAAAGTTTGTAAAACCAGGAAATGGGAAAAGAGCAGCTGCAAGGGTAAAATACAGCATGGAAACCAGCTAAAGCTACTGCACTAGCCAACCAGAATAAAAATAACACCACAAAGCACATCTAAAAGACCCCCTCTCTGAAAAAACAGCCATCTTATTTATAAGATGTACCATAATTTAATGAAATGGGCGTCTCTTACAACAAAAATACATTAAGGACACAGGAGTTAGGAGTAAATCAGACCAGGAGAAGCACCACCTTTCATAACATAAACGTCTTAATGATGCAAGACAAAGAAAAGGCTTGAGGAACATAAATACCCCAAAGCTGTGACTAATTTTACAGAGTTACTGTAAGCGTGGAATCTGGCAAACAGCCGTCACGGCCTTGTGATCCCGAGCCAAAGATCCACCGTTTTGGGGTCAACAGATCCTGCAGGCACAAAAAGGGTGCTGTGGGAAGAAAAAGCCATCCCAAATCCAATGCCTTGATGTTCACAGCAGAGAAGCCCAAGGGAAGCTGGTGCCAACAGCGTGTCCTTATGGGAGATAAGTCTGAGGAATCGGTGAACTCAGACACGCTCACTAATAGATCATTTTCAAAAACAGATCAATAAATTGAATATTAATAAATCACACAGATCATGTGATATTTGCTCCATATTTCAGTGTGAGGTTGCCAATATGTTAAGTATATTAGTTATCCTCTAAATCAGCTTTACTGCCAGGGGAAAGGCAGCTCACTGGTGGAATTTCAGCTTCCTAGAGAAATCTAGGTTATTCTTCAACAATGCACAAAGGAAATTGATAAATTCTGTGAAACAGACTTGAAACAGTATTTTTAAAAAACCCTAGAGATACAAAAGAAGGGTGATGAGGATAACCATTGATTGGCTTCTATATCAGAACATGCAAGTATCTAGATATTATCCAGCTTGAAAAAGGGATGGCTCATAGAGAATCTGATAGAGAGCTACAGGCTTATGAGCACTCGGAATTAAGTGGAACAAAAAAGCAAAAATCTATTCACTTTTTCCTACCAAAGCACCTGAACTAGCTGACACAGGCTTAAACTATCAAGCAACAGATTTAAAGCAAGCAAGAGAAAATAACAATTGTAAATGTACGTAACTTCGCCATGGCATTTAGCAGCGGCCAAATGGGTTAAGAAATATTTAAAGAAGTAATAAAAGAAAACCCATTAAAAGCTACTGCATATGATGTGGGAGAAAATTATATAATAAAACATAAATTAATGATTTTTTGAAAACTTGGAGGAAATACTAAAAGATCACTCATCTACACTACCTCCGTTTTCAATGTGCTTTCCCTATGCCCCTGCGAATGGCCACGGTCAGAGATGGACACAACAGTGACAGACCACTGCTCTGATCCACAGTGAGATCCCCATCCCAAAATTCCTGCATTTCTAACGCTACAGCACTTCGGCAGAGGAGGACGCTAAGGCAATCAAACCATGTTCAGATAAAGCAGGATGGTTCATCGTTCCTATCGTGTACTTGTAGTTAAATTCTGAGGTTGTGAAGTGTTTGTCAATGATTGGAATGATTCAGTTAGCATTTTTAATAAATCTAGTCATGGCTATGATTTTTAAGAGGTGGGAGGTAGGGTTTTATCGGGGCAAGGGTGTTGGGTTTTTTTAAACAAGGCAAACACTATGCACCTCATTTAAATTTTATCATATTAAATACTAAAACCTAGAGTACTGCAAACAAATTGGGCAGAATCTGAAGGAGAGATTATATCAAATTCAGAGAAAGTACAGGGTTCATGGTATAGTTACTCTATAATATCATTCAGATATGAATTTGCACATGATAATCATTATTGGTTTTGACATTTGCCAGTGCCATGCCTGACTGTTACCTACTTAGAAGGCTAGTTTTATGTAATTTTCATTCTCATCATGTATTTCTTCTGACATTCCTTTGCCTTCAGACAGTCTGGATGTTATATATTTCAGTATCATAGAGCATTCAAACTCCATTTAAAACACACACTCTGCAGTACCACAAGACAGTGTGTGTGTTTATGATTATCACAATATCAGCAGGCTCCAGGGGTCTCAAATTCTGTATAAGGGCACTAAAAAGTTTAGTGGTGGTTTTTGTCCCTGTTGGGTTGATGGTTGGACTCGGATGATCTGAAAGGTCCCCTCCAACCCAGGCCACTCTATGATTCTGTGACTCTAAAAAGCACAATGGAAGACAAGTACTAGATGGGTTTTGCTATGAGATACATTCTGTACCTGCTTATACCCTGGCTCAAGCAGGATTTGAGCGTGGTGAGGTCAGAGGAAACTTTTCAAGGGCCTGACCGTGCCACCAGAAATCACAGATTTGTACTGAAAAGCACTTGTCTTGTGTCTTTCTTTAGTGATATTGCCCCTGACCATCACACATAAAAGCCAAAGTTCTTCCTTCAGAAATAATATTCTGAAGGAAAAAAAAAAGAGCCTGAAAAGAAATATTTTCTGTGCTGTGCTATTAGCACCTCTGCTCTGTGCACCATCTATAGTTAAACTTGCAACTAATGCTTCAAATATTTATCTGTGTTCCTTCCTTTAAAAGGAAAAGAAACACCTTTTATTTCGGTGAGGAAGCTGCAGAACTTTTTTTTCTCTTTAAACTGCTTAAGTTCTTCGTAGCTGCAGACACACATTCAGGCAGTTTTAAAAAGCATATAATAGATCATAAAAACTCCTTTTGTGTGTGGCATTTTGTCTGAATGCCACGACACCCCATCGAAAAATCGGGCACCTTCCAAAAGCGTTGCAATGCAAATGCATTACCTCTGCAGTGGAGCCTGCTGCCCTTTAAGAAAACCGATTTCTTGCTTTGATAGTATTTTGAGCCATGTCCTGCTGCTGATCCTTTCAGAGCGTTTTTTTATCCTGCTTTGTGGGTGACCTCCCGTGGCGGCATCCTGCCTGCCCGGTGACTCAGGCACGCCAGGCTCTGCAGAGGTTCTGCAATGTTTGGCTGAAGGTCAGTCCTGCCTTCCAGGAGAGAGCAAACACATCACTTTGTGCTGTGCTACGCTTGCAGAAACTTGGCATGGGGAGAAAAAAAAACAAAACAAAAAAATCCAAGAAGAAACGTACCAACCGCTTTCCCAGTTTGCTGGTGTTAATTTACAGCCCCAGGATGCTGTAACTTGTGCTAATGGAGGCTTGCCAGTAGCAACAGCGGGATGCTCAGGACTGCATATTTCACTTATTTTTACAAACCAGCAGAAAGCAAGGATGCAGGCAAGTCATATCTGAAGAAAAGGCTGGTTTTTTTCTGCTGCTGTCACCGTGTAATTGAATTAGGGGCAGTGGTTTGGTGCGAAGCCTTGATCTCATCGAGCAATGGCAAAATTCCCGTTGTTGTCACTTCATCTGGGGAGTCACGCAGAGCTTTTGGAATAAATCTTGGAGACCCAGAGTCCCAGGAGGCAAAGCCTCTCCAGCCCTTTGGTTCTCTCCGTCCACATGCCAAACGTCTGCACATGGGTAAAAACCACTGCTTTAGGCAAATTATAAGGGGATCCAGAAGCCATGGTGGGACTTCAGTGCCGTGATGTACCTAGAATGAATATTGACCCCTGGGCACGCAACAGACCCATCATTTGCTTAGAAACACGCATTAGAAAGTTCTCTAGGAAAACTTAGAAAATTTTTGAAAGCTCTGGTATAACCCCTGGATCACTTCAAACCACTACAACGTTTAGAAGAAAATGAGGTGCTTTGCTTTCACATGTGGAATTTTCCCTCCAAAACTCATTCCTAAACGAGCAACGTTTAACTTTGCACTAGAGAAATGTTTGACACGTGACACTTCACTGCAGTAACAGGAATCCAAGAAGTGTAACTTCCTGAAAGCATTCAGGCCTCTGTTTTACAAATTGTAAAGAGATAGGGAGGCTTTGGATTATGACAGAAAGACTGAAGCTTTTTTTAGATAATTTCATAGACTCCTAAAATATGCTCATTATATATTTTGCCCCACATACTGAGCCTTTATGCACAAGAATTGGCGTTACTCATCACAGAAAGTGGTAGCAAAAATAATTAAGAATAAAATCTTTTCTCAATATTTTTTTCTGCAACACACTTAACAAGCGTAGAAGACACGTGGCCAAAGTCTGGCAACTGTTGTCTTGAGCACAAGAGGAAGGTTCCCTCTAAATTCCCATTTTAAAGTGATTCTGGAAGTCACTCTTATTGGGGCTATGAAAGCCTTCATCGCGCACTGGGCCTGTGTTCTTTGTTTCATGCAAATCATTCATCCTGGCTTTTCTACCTTCTTCTGATTTTCTTAGGCTCTATGAGCAAATGCTCTTGTATTTTATTCAAAGGACAAACTTTTTTAGTGATTTCTCAGGTCCAGGTCTCCAGGACATCAGTGGCTGGACAGGCTGATTGTACCTATTTAATTAGTTGTTTATGGCACAGCTCAAGAGCCAGCGTTACCACAGCACCTGAGACCTTGCTTTATCATCGTACAAGACATGAAGATCAACAGAGCAGTAAGGCAGGGAAAAGTTCTTGTTGTTGGTTTCTGCGTGGAAAGTAGAGTAACCTACTACAGCAGGAAGGAAAAAAGCAGTTTCCAAAACTCCCTTCCTGTGAGGAGTGTCCCAGTGGTGCATTTCCATTTCCGCATCAGGGTGCACAGACTGAGCTTCGGGTGGTCTGCCTAAGCAAGCAGACATATTATTAGAAACATATTATGCGTAAAAAATTAGATTTTGATTCAGTTTAGATTAGCTTCTACCTTAATCTCAATTATATATGCAACAAATACATTTATTAACTTAATAAGTATTCTTTGGCTGTAATTTAAATGTTAACAAAAGCCAACTTAATTGCTTTAAGAAATGTACTGTATTTTCTGTTACTTATCAGGTGAATATTATGTATATCAATCACTGTTTCAGTGTTGAAAAAAATTGCAATTACAAGAATAACTCATATTTTAATAATGCTAAATGCTGTTTCACTATGTAAAAGTCCATTGTCAAGATGCATAATATTCAGATTTCCTTTCATCTAATAGCAGAGCCAATGAAGGGAAAAAAAAGAGATATAACTTTAGTACCATCATATTTTCATTTCTGTTAAATATCACACTGAGTATGGTTCACATTTATCAATTTGAGTATGCAGCAGTTATGGCCTCTGCTTTTGTGTATGTAATTTCTTTTATTAATTTTCCCACAAATCAAATTATATGAGAAGAAAAAAGGGAAATAAAGATAATAGTTTCATAAATATCTTAAGGGCACATCATAAATTGCATCACGAATCATCGCTATGCTGTCCTTTTTCTCTGTCTTTCAGCTGGAGGGAGAGGCATCAGAAATTCTCATATAACTTTACTTTTTCTCCCATAATAAATCATATGATGATTTAAATGGTTTCCAGCCTTCTTTCCATCTGCTCCCTTCCTGTTTTACATAGGTACTAAAAATTAAGGGTGGTTTTTCTGGTGAAATCAGGTGCCTGCATTTCAAAAACACACACAATCACGAGGCCAAACACCTCTCTTTAAGGAGCCATCGTCCTCCCTCGGACAATTCAAATGTTCACTTGGATTTTCAAATGCTTCCTTTTTTTGCTTTCAGTTTCCCAAGCTGCCTCTGACCCGGCTGCCCTTTTCCCTTCAAATGCCACAAACATGTCATTCTGCCCAGGAGCCAGCAGCTCCTGCAGAAAGGGACTGGCCACCGTGGGGTCCAGGCGGGCAGTCGGGGGAAAGCTGCACCGTGCAGTGCCAGTGTGTGGCTCTGGAGCTCAGGAACTATGTGGTCAGGAGCAGATGACCTTTACAGCCCCAGAAGCTGCACACCCAGGTTTTAGTCTGACCAAGAGGTACATCACAGAACCTGGAGAGCATAACAGGGACAATTGTGTGAGTCAGAGATTCATAGAACCGTGGAATTTTTCAGGTTGGAAGGCACCTTAAAGCCCCCCCAGTGTCACCCCCTGCCCTGGGCAGGGACACCTCCCACCAGCCCAGGTGGCTCCAAGCCCCCTCCAACCTGGTCTTGAACCCCTCCAGGGATGGGGCAGCCACAGCTTCTCTGGGCAACCCGGGCCAGGCTCTCACCACCCTCACACCAAAGAAGTTCTTCCCCAGATCTCAGCTCCATCTCCCATCTTCCAGTTTGAAGCCAGGAGTCTCCCGGGAAGAGGTGAACATCTCTACAGGAGTCTCCTCAGCCGTTCCCCTCTCCCTTCAATGCTGAGAGAAGCCAGTCTGCACAGTTCCTCTTGGTCTCTGAGGATCTGGATGAGCTTTGCACAAGCCCCACCTGGCAGTGGTGACCTGGCCCCAAGGAGACCCTGACAGTGACTTCCTCGAGTGCTGACCATCTGCACCACCTCTGCATTCTGGTCCTAAAGGCTGCACCAGCACCTGTGTTTTGGGCATCTTCAGCAAGGGAATACCCCCTGAGATCTTATGCTTGAGTATAAAAAGAGGTTGAGAAGAACAAGCTTACCAGGGATCATGTTTTACAGTTTTTTAAGTGTAGGCAGCTGCGGTCTAACGCCAGAACGGAAGGCTGTTGTGCACCTCCCGGCGGCGCTGCCCAGTGTCTGCCCACTTCAGACCCTGCTGGGACAAGATAAATCTTTTCATCTTGACTGCTCTGTCCATCAGCGTAAGAAGGTATTAAATCACAATAGAAAAGACATTGTAATACAGTGATTGTTCTCCTGGGATATCCTAAAGCACGAAGAGCAGCCAAGAGTTTCATATAGTGTAGGACAGTAATTATCCCGTGGCAAGTGTGCTCCCTGGAGATCGCTTTGCAGCTATTTTAAAGGTATTATGGAGGAAAGCACATCTATGTGTTGTACCAGAAGGAGACAAAGATGGCACTTTGCAGTCACAGGAATGAGCTTTAGTGGAGTGAGGCACACACTAATTGGAAGCGTTAACAGCCAACTGATCACCTCTTCGTCTGAAGCGTGTACGTGTGGGTCTAACAACCAGTTAACCACACTGGGAAGCTGCAGCACAAAAGAGAAGTCAGAAAACAACACTCTCTTCAGTTATTTAGCTCGATACAAAGCACTGCCTTTGTGGTTTTCCCTCTTAAAGGCACTTTAAAAAACACAACACCTTTCTTCAATCTTTTTGAAAACCACTGCGTTTGAGACAAACAGAGAGTGTTGCTAAAGACGGCTTGTTGAAGCCACGCTCTGAGTTCTGGGGAGCGTCAGCCACTGGCCTACACAGAAACCCATTCACAGCTCCCGCAGTAAGATATTCAACCACTGCCTGACACCTCGTTCCCAGCTTGCAGGACACCTTTCCTCACACACTTGTAGCACTTGACGATTTATATATCCCTGGAAAACCGCATATGGTGAGTGGTTTTCCTCTCTGCTTCACTCAAGGACAACTAAAGCAATTTTTTTTTGCCTAAAAATTTCCCTTAGACCCAATACACTGGATTTCTGTTTCTGTCATAACAAACCATGCCATTAGAATAATGTGTGTGCTTGAGTGTGTGTAGGAATTTTTTTCCTGAACTGTCTATGCTTTCCTTCAAAGTGTGACCTTCAGGAAGTATACAGAAAATTGAATTGCTGCATACATAAATATTTGCTTATAAACTGTTGGTATGAAAAAAACTCTTTAAAAATTACCACCATAGTTGAAAAAACGAGCAAATTAATTCAGTTTACAAAACACAAGTATTGACAGGTCAGTGCTAAACAGGCTTTAAAAGTAAATTCTATAACTTGACGTTTAGAAAAATATTACTGCAGAATACGCCCACGTCTGCAGATTTAAGACAGGGTATTATCCTTATTTTTATCAAGTATCGTATGAAGACAAGGTTAGTAGCAAATCTTTGTGGATGCAACGTGCACCCTTCATGTGTAATAGTCAGGGGGATGAAAAAAGTGACAGTGCTGCAATATTGATTACTCTTTTGCATAGCGTGGAAATGAAAAAATGGTAATAAGATATTTACATTTTTTTGTAATGTCCCCCTAGGACATATGCTGATATTGAAACAGGACTGGGAAAAGAAAAAAAAAAAGGAACATGATTTTGGAGACATTATTTACAAATAGGTATTATGAAGTGCCACTCTACTTGTATTGCCCTCTTTTTCCTTGTCTCTAACCAATCTCACTCGGATACAGAACAGAAAGGAAAGGCATTACTTCGTCGTCAGTATTCTTGTCACATTCTTCAACATAAAGGACTAAAACATATACTCATTTTTAAAGGGCTCAAGGACTCTTTAACAGAAATAGAAGACCTCTCACAAAGGAAGGAGTCAGAAATTCGTGCAGAAAAAGGTGAAATTCATCCTCGGAAAGGGGCCAGCACATTGTCCATGTCCCATGTAGGTTTTGATTTGACACCTCCTTGACTCTCATGGACTCCTGTGCCCAGCATCTGCTCCCAGGATGAACCTCTCATGGGATAATGGAGTGTACAACAGAGGCCAAAGAAAGCACTAGGAGCTGTAGTGTTTTCAGACATAGATAAAGTATATCCTGCCTAGACACCTGCAAATTTTGAAGAGCATTGGTAGATGCATCTACAGGTTAAGGATCCAAATGAACCAGCAGGGTTTTTTTTTAATTTCCTAAACTTAACTGAAGAGGGGGAACTTGCTGTGCCCCGTGCTCTTATCTTCACACTTATTATTCCCTCTTTAGCATTCTCTTCCTCAGCTCTCCCATACAACACACCAGGCACCAGACCTGACCTCCCCTCCAACACGTCCCCCGTGTCTCTGCAGAACAACACTCTGCTCACAAAAGGCTAAAGATCACCTCCAGCCGATGACTCGGGAGCACCAGGGCTTCCACTGCTCTGCAGTTTAACCTTTAGTTAAAGACCGATCTGCGAGAAGAAGCATTACATTTTATTTTTTTCAAATCCCCTGGGCAGTTTCTGCAGACAAATTCCATCGTTCATGTGTAAGCAGAAAGCAAGAACCAGAAAATGCTAGTTCTAGCAGAACTGGAGCTTTTTAGCAGGCAGCACAAAAATGGGTTCCATGAAACCGGTATGTTCATAATCCGCATATTTGAATTTATTTATTTATTTTTTAACTGAGTGGGATGAATCTTTGAAAAGCCTCTTAGCTTTACCAGTGCTGGTGGGCCACTTTACCACAGTTGGTAATTATCTATTTACACTAACATAACAAATGTAGTGCCTCCAGCAGAAAGCTAAAGGTTGATGAGAAACAAAATGAAAAACCACCTAAATGTTGGACTAGTCAGCAAGATTTTCGAGTTTGTTAAAATTAATACAAGCTATCATTAGAGTACTCTACAGTTCAGTGCTTCATAAATAGGAAAATCAAAGCAGCAAAGCTTTTTGTACCCTTCAGCTTGATTTTTATGTTTTATCTTCTTTTGACAAATCAGGAAACAGAAGGGCTCATAAAGCTTCCAGTACAGACCAACAGCATAATAATTAGCCACTTACAACTTGAATGCATCCACAATGATTGAAAAATATATTCTAATTACAGAAAACATAAGAACCAAGAACAAAAAATTACCTCTCCCGATGCTCTAGGGTGAATGTGGTGCCTCTCCAATACTTCACCTGCCTCATTTCCTGACCCAGTTGTCTTGTCAGGAAAATGAAAAAGTTCTTCCACCTCTGTCTGCTGAGCCCTACACATCCCCAAGAGCAGCAGGGTTCCTCTCCACCCGTGTTTGGGGTTTCCTAAAATGAAATAAAATATCAAAGTACCTCTTTATAATTGATGTACCCCGCATTGATGAAAAAGTGCTTCAGACTGAGTACTGAGGCTGCTTCAGAAAATGACACAGTGAGACAGTCAGTGCCAATTAATTTCAAATTTTGCAACGTTCATTTGAAACGAATGAGAGCACCACTTGCAATTTAACTGATCAGAACAGAAGATGTTAATTCCCATGAAGCTTTGTCACACACAACCTTGACCACGTGCAGTGAAGTTTTCCAGCTGTTAAACAATTAAAAGCCTTGGGAATACAAAAGTGGGTGAAAGAGTTCTTCGGTAGAACACTGAGTTATGCAAATATTATTTTGAAAACATTGGAAATTCTGAGTGGCTAATTTATTCAGAGTTGTGGTGCACATCAATAAACGTTCCATGCAGAAAGGCAAATGGCTCGTCCTCGGATACCTGTAGTACAACCACGCGTGTTATTGCACTGATAAATAGCTAACTTGCTTGATTCAGGAAAATAGGTAAAAATAGCATAGAAAATTGGAATTAAAACATCTGTCTGCAATCTCAGCAGCAGTTGTAAACTGTTTTCTTATACAACCAGTTACCAAGGGCTATCAAAACCACCTGCTCCAACTAGCGACTGTCAGAGAGGGAAAATATTCGGCCCACGTCGATCTGAAGGTGTTATTTTAGGCTCTTTAGAGATACAAGGGTTTAACAGAGGATAAAATACACATAAAAAAATAAAAGCATGTAGTTGTAAAAATGGCCACATATTTAATTTTCATGTAACTTTTGTAATATTTAGCGTCCAGACATTAGGGATTCTTTTTCTTAATGAAAGGTGCCACGTTCCAGAACAAAGCAAAGAGGATGGTATTTTTTTGTTCCTGAAGTGCTATCAGTAGCTAGAAGAGTGAATGTCATCACTTTTTTTGTACAGAAAAAGAAACACTTATAGGGAGAAAATGCATCAAGATCAGTCCAAAGTGAAATTTTCCAGCTGCAATCTGAGATCTCCCATGCAAGTCGACAGGATTTCTCTGCTCAGGAGCTGCAACACCAGGTCATTAATTTTATGGTGTTAATGGATCATTTCAAAGCCACTGTTTCTAAAAAGTGAAAATTAAAATATACTTTTTTTTCTCTGAGGTATGAAAGGCATATTAGAGGAACTGCAAGCAGGAACTGAAAAATCAGCTTATCTCTACCTGTATTTTACAAGGCTGCAATGCATCAAACAGTATCTAATATTTCCCTTTTTGTGGAGAAACATCAGTAAGTATTGTTGTCCAGAGCTTTTCTCAGGTGGATCTTTCTCTCCTTTTCCATTTCTATAAAAGGCATTTTCCCACATGCTTCATGCTCACATTTTCTTCGCTGCAAATATTCAGAGGGCATCTGGAAACAGGCTTAATCTCAGAAGAACAGAGGTGCCAAAGAGGGTAGCCCCAGCCCAGAGGAGTGCTCCCCACTGGGGGATGACTCATCCCAAAGTGGCCAGTGACTCAGAACCTGCTCCACCTTTTGCTCAGCAGTGTGCTACCAGACATTGGGTTGTAATGATGTAACCACTCATCACGGAGGAAATGCACAAATTCATGAAATTGCCCTAAAATGGAATGCAACTTTAGAAACAGATGATGAGAGGGGTGAGAGATTCCACAGTTCTGCCAACATATTCCTGTAGAGATTTACACTTCCCTGACCACAAGCGTGCCTGATGCTCAGAGGTACCACCTGCAAGACAAAGTCCTGCCTCCATGGCTGAAGATGTGGGTAGAACCAGCGAGTTTGTCTTGTTACTCAATTAGGACTTATTAGTATGGAATTCTTTCTTCTCCAACCTGTAGAACAAAGTAGCAGATGGAAGGCAGGTGCAAATGTTAACGGTGAAACAAAAAAAATATTGAAGAATAAAGTGTGCTATTTTCATGGTAATGAAGTCCATTTGTTTCCAGCTTTAGAAGAAAGTTATTTTAGGCTCTCTAGTGATGCAAGGGTTTAGCAGACAATGAAATCTGCATTAAAAATGAAAGCAAATATGTGTGAAAATGTCCATAATATTTCTCTCCTCATGCTTTAATCCTGGGCAGGATTCTGGAAAGGATTCACCATTTAAATTCAATATTGCATTGGCTTATAAAACCCCTGAATGTTGCTTTGGTTTAAGTAATACTAACAAAAACCCCAATCACCACCAAGTTTTCTGATTTTGTATCCAAACAGAACTGGACCCCTCCCCATATGACCTCAAACTGTCCCACCAGCGGTTCCTTGTGGTTGGGTCTCTGCACCCAGTCTGGGGAAGGTCCTCCTGCCACCCCAGTCCCACCCCAACAAGCAGTGCCCACCTCTCGCACCAGCAGGATGGGGAGAAACCTTGGCTAGACCCAGTTCTGACTCTCTGGCCACTGTTGGCCACAGTCTCTGGAAAACTCTACTGTTTATTTTTTCGTTAGGGTGCTGAAGCTGGTGTGAGGAAAGTGCCCTGGTCACGGCTCGGAGGTGAGAGAAGCCAGAGCGTTTCTTCCAGGACAGGACTAGCCAAGCCCTGCTGGAGGCAAGGGCCATGGCTGACGGGAGCTCCATGGAGTGACATCGTACCCTTTGCAAAGCCTGTGAAGCTGTAAGAAGGCCACAGGCAAAAACCCTCCCACTGTAGTGCTGCACCTCCAGCACCCTCTTCTCCACAGCCTCCAAACCCAGGCTCTACTGCCTTTTCTCATTAATTCCTGAGTAGGGGTGCAAGGCAGGGAGAATCCTGTTTGCCCAGCAAAGGAATGTCACAGATAAAATGTCACAAGCCCAGACCCCCTGAACAAGGAGGTGCTGTGCCCTGTCTCTTCTCTTTCATTTCGGAAGCCGGGGTGATCTGTGGGTAAAGCCTTCACATCCCCAGCAGTGATCGGTTCCGCAGAATTTTCCTCTCGGTGTTTGGCTGAACTTGAGTGCGCTGTAAACTCAGGACAAGGGCACTGCCCCAACTTCATCCCACACCAATACGGTTTTCATGGAGCTGACCCTCTAATTCTCAGCTCTCGCACCCAGCAGCGCTGGGGTAATGGACTGACACATTGTTTAGCATACATTTTTTAAATCTCATTTAATTTTATAGTAGATTTTTTTCTCTTAAAACCTTACAATTTTATTAAGCAATTAAACTGTGTTCTCAGTCACGGAGAAGAAATACCCATAAAATAGCAATAAGCTAGGCAGTGTTTTCTAGACAGAAGTTGCATTTTTATTTCCTCCATCATAATAGGAACAAGTATTTGTTTTGTAAAATAAGATGCAGAGCCTTCTAAAAGCTGAAAATGACAATTGATTTTTTGCCTCCCCTTTTCTTTTTTTTTTTTTCTCCCTTAAGTGAGATTAAGTTTAGAGTGCTTGGAATAACAAACTGCTCCTGCTGGACTGGCCCGATCAGATCAATCAGTCAAATGAAATGAGGAATAGTTGGAGGCATCTTTTCCTACACTCATTTTGCTGACTGATGGCTGCTTTCAAAGCATCACACACTGAATCTGTTTCCACCTCTGCTTTAATGGGAAGGTTTTAAGGGTAACCTTGTTGCTGCCAACAACTAGCGAAATCCTGCATCTGCTGCGAACAGCTCGGGTTTGAAAGACAGAGGAGCGGAGCCCTCTTTTGTGCTGGTGGAATGACTACTGCTGGATTTTAAAGGTGATGTTTAAAAGTGTAAAACGTTACCTACAGTAACTAGGTGTGTCTTCAAGTAATCACAAATGGCTTTAACCAATAGGAATTTGAAAGATACTGCTATTTCTAAGACAATATCAGTACTGTTTATTTCGCTCACCACCATGATGAAGTTGCGCTGGTAGATTCTAAGGTGTGTTCTGCTGCCTGCAACGTGTTCCCATGGGTAAGGCAGGAAAAATACACACTTAAAATAATTACACAAAACTGCCAGTTCCAACTGGGGTTAGGACTAGATGATCTTTAAGGTCCCTTCCAACCTCAGGCATTCTAAGGTTCTATTAAATAATCCCCGCTGATATGTATTTATTTCAAAGCAAATATTAAACCACAAGACTATACACAGTTAGCCTATGGAGAAATTCTCCTTTCTGTTTCTGCTACTAATTAAATGTCATTGGAAGAATAAAAGAATTCAGCAATGTGTCTGCTAGAAAACACCTTGTTAAAATATCTCTGTATTAGCAATACTACTTAGTCACTTTCACATTCAGTCAACACTAATACCTTAAAAATAATTTGGCAACTTAGACAACATAGCTCAATCTGCATACTAAATATTGAAACATTAAATTATGAAAGGTACAGAGCCTCATAAAAAGGAAGAATCAGCTGCACAGCAGACAGAAGCATACGACAAGTTGGTTTAAGACTCAATAACCAGCAATGGGTTCATGAATGTGCTTAAACACTGGCGCAGGCCCGGCAGCCAGCAGATGTGTGTCAGTGTCCAGAAGAACCCTGGCACCAATAGATCAATAATAATATAGGGCACAATCTTTAATCTTTATGTAGTAAATGAATTATTGTGTTAATAATGCACGTTTCTACAGGATTGGATCTTTCTAAATTAGAATCCTGCTGGTTCAGATTAGAGATCAGGAACAATTTTTACACAGAAAAGGGTTATCAAGCCTTGGAATGGGCTGCCCAGGGCAGGGGTTGAGACACCATCCCCGGAGGGATTCAAAAGCTGGGATGACACAGTGCTCAGTGACATGGGTTAGGGATGGGTTTATCAGAGTGAGGTTGATGGTTGGACTGGATGATCTGAAAGGTCCCTTCCAGCCCAGACAGTTCTATGATTCTATGATTTCAGTCCCTGTTGAAAAGCAAAGGCACGTGAAGATGTTGCACCACTTAGAAGACATCCTTACACAGAAATACAATCACTTTCCTGAAGCATGATGAGCAGCAGTGACAAGGAGGTGCTTTTAGTCATTATTATCCTGTAGTTTACAACAGATTGAAAACTTTCCTAAACAGTTTCTGTCAGCGGGTGCTGATTTTCTTATATCAAAACATATCAGCATAATCTATCAACGTCACTGACATTTACGAAAAAAAGTTCTCAAGAATTTTCTTTGCAGTAAAATGATGTCATTCATTTTGAATATTACATTCAATTACAAGATAAAAATATTTTACTCTACTCAAAAGGAGCAGAATGTAGCTGCAACAATGCAATTGTTTGAAGTCTTGCAATAACATCAAAACTAAGCACTTAAATATCAAAACCACTTTGTTTCCAGAATATACCAAAAATACTATACAATAATACTTTTGGAAGGATCTTTTTTAAATAGCTTTCTGAAGAGATTTTGGCTGCGTGTTCCAATTTAGGAAGAAAAATAATTATACTTATTTCTGATGAAACAGCCGTTCCAAAGGGTGACTGGAGTCAGGCTGCGGTTCCTGCTTCATCTCTCTTCGAGTGCGCTGCGTGGAGGACGGAGGGGTTCCAGCACTGAACTCTAATGGCTCTCAGATCAATAAAGCACTGTGACATGCTGTACTCCCAGGTGAAAGGAAAATTGAGCTGGCAATTGACATCTCCGATCTGCCAGTTCCTTACATTCACAGAGACATTATTATTTAGTCTGGTTGAAAGCAATATTCTAATATAACCAAAGGTCAGGGTTGAGTAATAAATCTGAAGCTATAGTCAGTTTATCATAATACTGCCATGTAAAAATCACAATGTGTAAGTAAAGGTCAATATTAGCAAGTCATATTCAAGTGTTTTTCCTTTGGGCTATGGTAAAAAAAATCTTTCCATGATATGTGATAAGTAAATACTGAAAGGTATAGCAATCACTAAATACCGTATTACAAATTATTTTATCTAATTTTAATCCTGCTGTCTATCAGATACTGAGAGACTGCAGCACCTTTCCAGTTTGGTCTTTCTCTTTCTCAGCACATCATAGAATCATAGAATGGTTTGGGTTGGAAGGCACCTTGAAGACCATCTAAAGGCCCTGGGCAGGGACACCTCCCACCAGCCCAGGTTGCTCCAAGCCCCCTCCAACCTGGCCTTGAACCCCTCCAGGGATGGGGCAGCCACAGCTTCTCTGGGCAGCCTGGGCCAGGCTCTCACCACCCTCACACCAAAGAACTTCTTCCCCACATCTCATCTCCATCTCCCCTCTTTCAGGGTCAAACTATTCCCCCTTGTTCTAGGGCTCCCCTCTCTAGCTTTCCTGGAGCCCCTTGAGGGACTAAAATAATATCTCATCTTGTTGAGAATTTAAATTAAATTAAATTTAAAATTTAATTTAAATTACTCAGAACAACATCCCGTAACAGGCAGCAGCACCACATACAGTCTCATGCTGAGCAATCTGGTACAATGGGATGGACGCAGTTGCTGGGCCAGGACATGATGCTGCAAATTAGGAATTATGCAACATCTGCAAGTCATCTCTGCATCAAGTACTACTGTAAACATGGCTGACAGAAAGAAAGAAAGAAAGAAAAAGAAATGAGGAAAGGAGGAAAGGAGAAAAGGAGGAAAGGAGGAGAGGAGGAAAGGAGGAAAGGAGGAAGGAAAAGGCTCCTAAGCCAGAGGTGATGTCCATTAAATTGGCATGAAGTTTCTAGAGAGGAACTGCAATCAAGCAGGGAGCTACGGAGGGAATACACCCTCCCCAGGGGGCAGTAACCA
Organism: Nycticryphes semicollaris; assembly: GCA_013400055.1. Taxonomy (NCBI): domain Eukaryota; kingdom Metazoa; phylum Chordata; class Aves; order Charadriiformes; family Rostratulidae; genus Nycticryphes; species Nycticryphes semicollaris. The sequence continues at coordinate 535,542 of VXBJ01005189.1, forward strand.
TGTGGTGCATTTTTCTGGACTCCTCATTAGATTTCCAGCTTCTGTAGACATTTATATCACAATTACCATTATAAACGCCTTTATGAAGGTTTCCCCAATATTACTACTATTTATCAGCTTTCTTCCTTCCCTCTTCCTACACTCTACCAGTGTGCTTACTACAGAGATGCTGGACATCAGCAAGGATTCAATTTGTGACGACTATGTGCACTCTAACCTGTTATTTCAGGAGTAGAAGAGGCAAAATTTATTTCTTTACCATGGCACATTTCCTTCCAGAGAAGAAATTTCCAGAACTCTGCTTTTCCATTTCCATTAACCTAACCATAGCAGTATTTTCTCTTATTCCTGGCCTAATCACATCTGACAACTGTTACACCATTTGTAGTTATTTAACTGGAGCTGCCACAGCTACTAAGGTGCTTACTTTTTTGGTGTGTCATCCATTGATGGGACATCACATGAGGGAGACTCATAAAACCCAGCAACAGCAAATACCATCTGTGGTCTTTGCATCCCTCCCCTCCCTGCCATCAGGTGTTTTGCACATGGGTACCTCCGAGCCTTCTTGTCCCCAGGCTCAGGGGACAGTCCCATCTCTCCCCACCTCTCCTCACGGGAAGGTGCTCCAAAGCCTGAACACTCCATCATACCTCCCTGTGCCGAGGAGCCCAGACCTGGATGCAGCGCTCCAGGTGTCTCCTACCAGAGTTGAGCACGGGATAGAAGAATCCCCTGTGTTTTCAAGATAATAGTTTTGCCTGTAAAAAGTAAGAGAACCTTTTTTAAAAGGAAGTTTGACTTTTATATCTTTCCGCTACCTTTATGTTAGTGTGTAAAATCCTATTGTGTAATTCTTGTCAGCTTACTCAAGATACATTATTAAAGAACTATTACCTAGAAACATGCTAGTTTCCCTTGGAATGTTTGGAACTAGCTAAGAATCCTCTCTGTGTGTTTATCACCCCAAATCTGTAGCCACTACGATCTGCTTAGAGTACTTAATCTCCCATGATATCTATGCTTTATTTGCTGCATTTTGTTGCAAATTCTGGTTTTGCACATGACAATTCCCTGCCTTTCTTTTTTCCCCTTGCTACTCTGAAATCTATTACACAAACAGAATATTTTTCACAATGTTAGAATTAATTACTGTTAAATCACTAAAATAGCCTCAGAGATTCAGAGCTACTGAAAAAAAAAGGAAAGCAAAAGATTAACACAAGTTTTATAACAAGTTGTTATAACCAGCATTTCAAGCACATCTTTTGGATGGAATTTGCCCAACTGCTACATACCATAACACACCATATTTATATTCCTCTACAATTCCTGCTTTCAGACATAATCAGTGCCAATTTAGATACGTGCAGTGTTAGCGGGGCAAAGTAAAGCCTTAATGGGGAAATGAAACCCCTCTCTCACACTAATCAAACAGAATGCAAAGGTAAAGAAAAGGTATGGTTGCCCCTGCTGCTGCCTGGTGCCTTTGTGTAGTGCATTGGTTATGGTCAAACAAGACCAGAACAGCCATTGTGTACATCCTGGGCACTAATCTCAGAATTTATGGCTATCTGCTGGTTAGTTACACGCTGTTTTGCATAGCATGGCTCAGCTCCAGCTAATTCCCTGCCAACCACTGCAGGCTCCCTTACCCTGCAGGCACTCATCGTAACCGCAGCCATCCACCTCAGCCTTCCTTTTGTCATGCTGCTCCCAATTCTCCCAGATCCAACAACAATACATCACTTTTCTCTATAATTTGACCCCTATCTCAGCTGATGAAAAGGTGCCTTTGAATCTAATGGAGACCAAGCTAATTTTGGTCTTGCTTTCATTCTGCTGTGTCGGAGGCTCCGTAACTGAATTGCTTTTGGTTCACATTGGGACAGAACTCAACTAGAATATCAGGTTTTACCCTTCTTTTAAGTGTAGACCACTGAATCAGGTTGAATGTAGGAATATAGGCTTCTTAATTTTGTGTGTTACTGCTTCCCAGAACTAGAAATCTTTTAAAAATAACTCATTTGTGCTCCAGAAGGCCCTGATGGGGTTCGTTCCGCTGTCTAAACCAAAACACCAGCAGTAACGGGAATGCAGAGCTGCTGTTGTGGGGAACTCTAGAGCAATAGGGGCTGCAAGCTTTCTCCTCTGTGAGCAGGAGTCAGCTGCCTCTGCTGACGAGCATGAAACTGCGCTGTCGTTACCTACTCATTATATTTCATTGTGCCAGGAATCATCAGGGATCAAGGATGCGAGAGTCAGAAGAAATGAGGAGTTTAGTCATTATCAAGCTCCGACCATTATCCTTCCCTTTCCAATTTAGGTTTATTCAAATCTCTTCAAAATTATTCAATAATAGTTTATTATTATGAATTCTTCCTCAGGTGTCAACACAACAACGGCAGCTCTCATCCTATTCCCTTCTCACAATGACCCTGCCTTTAAGGCATCCCTTAAAAACTGCAGCCTAATTTATCTCTGCTTCTTAACAAGCGTTTTAAGACTTTTCACCTTTTCCAAATATCCTCTGCTTTCAGAAATCAATGGCAAGCTCATGCTGTTTGAGATTAGCTCCTTAAAGGATTGCTTTGAACAACTGAAGGTCGTCTATATAACCGTTAAGGATTTAGGGGTCCTCCTCTATCATTTTGGCTTCAGATCATCTTTAGCCACCCATGGGCACAGTTACACAGGAAACCCAGTTTCTTAAACTCGGCGAGGTGATTCTTGAAGTGTTTATTTTAAGTTTTAAAGCACTTAACGTGACAACTGAAGTTATTTGGATTTACTGAGGAAATTTACAAAAGTAGAATTAGAGTTTAATTTAATCTGGCATTCAGGGATGATGTTTTAAGAAGAGGAGAAAGGACAAATCTTACAGTGTCTTGGCTAAGGAATTATACAGTGCTGTTACTGTCATTTGAATTCAACAAGAGAAAAATAAATGGAGGTATATGGCCCAAAGACAGACCTGGACCTTTTCGGTTATTTTCAAATTTTGTTGAGATTAACTGCTCTCTAAAATATTTACAAGTAGATTGAACTCCTGCAAGCCATTTGAACAGTAATACCTCCTTTTGGTCTTCAAAATCTTTGTTAAGGTGGGCATGAAATGACTCCAAGTTGGACCCATGCTTCCTTCTGGCTCCGCTTATTTGTTTCGATGTTAGCAGAACGAGTGTGACAGTGGCAGGAACAACGGTTTGGTTCGACTGCCATAAGGCTCAGGGAACTGACAAAATGCATTTGATTATTTCCTACAGTCCTGTGTTTCTATTTCTAAAATATTATTAATGCTAACTGTGACCTACCTACCACCCTCGGTTGTCCTTGGTGACAGGAATGTTGCAGCGTCCCAGCGCTCAGATTATTAGTTTAATATTACAGGCAGGTTTTGCAGAGAACTGAAGCAGAATGTGAGCAGACTTATGTAAATATTTCATTTCAGAGCATGTAAAAAAAAATATTCTATGGTATCTAAAGTCATAAAAATGGATAGTTTATCTAAGTTGCATGAAGCTTCTGTCTACTAAGGAAGGTATTTTACCACCTGACCTCCTGGGTGACAAAAGCTGTATGCTCTTATAGCTCCACAGGGATTACTGCTAACTGGTAAAACAAAACCAGCTGTGAAACTGTGGTCCGGTCTCATGGAAGTGAAACATCCACAGGGGGAGCGGACCCACGATGTTCAGAATTTCCCATTAGCCTCACCTGTGCTAACACTAAATATTCACTTAAAATAAATAATAAATTTAAAAGAAAATCAATAAACATTAATTCAAATTCAGTACCCTCCATCAGGGAACATGAAGACCTGGAGGAGGAACCAACATGATGTTTCGTTTGACTTAGTCATAAGTAATTTTGTCACCAGAGCTCCAAGACTCACAACCGTAACATTTTCTCCTGTCCCCTTCCACAGACCACCCAGGTGGGCTGTAGGTCTTTGTGTGACGTTAGCTGTCAGCTATTGCCCTCACACTACCGACCCCAACGCTGACCTTCACACAGTAACAGGCTGGGTTTGTAAATTCAGAAGTCTAAATGGAACTTCATGGGACTAAAGCTGGTGCCCTGGGTCTCCTGTTCCCACACCACTGGAAGGTAAAACACCATCTTTGTAACTTGATCATTCAGAACTCATTGTAGGTGTAACCACTCGGTTTTATTTGTAGGAAGATCCTGTAATTAACTATAAAGCCCAGCAGGGTTGCATATCTTTCCCTTCACGCTTAAAAACCTATAGCGAAGGGTTAATGGTACAGCCTTGCTGATAAGTGGGTTTTTCATTAAAGCCTTGTGAATGGGCATGATAAGAGAGCAAAACAAGACCCAGAAAATTCCGTGACTGTATTTAGAAAGCACGTAACATAAAGCTAAAAAAACCCCATAGCTCTGCAAACTGACCCTGAGAACACAAGCTAATTCTTAAGGCAGCTGTTTGACAAGTGCTGTCTGACTGCTCTGGCAGATTTACAGAGTGCTTACGGATGGAAAGGGAGGTGGGGCTGGAGAGAAAGCTCATTAATTAGCATTTTTAGTATCTCAATGCAAAGGGCAGCATAGACTCACAAACAGCATTACTATGGCATCTCCAGTGCAAAACGAGATTCCCTGTGCACAAACCTTGCCAGGGAAATAAAGAGATGACAGCACATGGAAATGGTGAATGTTACTTCACCTCTTGAGCCCTCAGTCCCTGCATTTCCCAAGACACTCTAAACATTAAAAACTTAGGATCTATGTATTTGAAGGTGCAGGTTACAGTGAGTGTGTTCCCTCACCAGACACCGATATAAACAGCTGAGTGACATCTAGTTTATGGAGTGTCGACGCTCTCACCTGAATGCAGCATACCCTCTACTGCAAACACTAAACCTAAGACTTAGCACCTTCCTTACACAAGATCAACCTATCAGGAAAGCTATTACAATAATGACCGTTGAACTTCTGCTCTCAACATGTCAAAGGTAAATTCTCACATCATTAAAGCGAAGACCTATCAGTGTAATCGCTTCAGAGCCTCTGTGCTGGGACCATCGATTTTGGGGCTGCTGTACTGCTCCTGCAGCTTATCTATGGCCTTCTGTAGAACCGGAACATTATACAGACACTGACAGTGTACATACACCATGAGTTGCTGTATGCATATAACTAATAACCTGTTACACACACATATCACTGCCTATACAGTAGATACAGGCTAGGAATAAAAATGGTCTCATACCTACTTGAAAGCTAGCACTCTTTCTCCTAAAGACCTATTAGGTAGTGTCAGACTAGACAGTAATGAGAAATGAGATAATCATGGCAAGAGGAAAATGAAAAAATAGTGAAAGACAGCACTAAAAGTCATTTTGGTGTTTTATTGGCGCAATTGCTGAAAGCGTGAATATTTTTTAAAAGCTTGTACAGCATGAAAAAAAATAAATCCCCAAAATGCCAAATGTGTGAACAGAAAGTAACTGAATATAATTGGGAAATTCTTCATAAAATATATGCCTGGTGGGCCTTCTTTCTAGAAAAGGAAAGCACTGTTGTAGATTTTGCAATTATGGCATCAAAATGCCTTCAGAGATGACCTCCAGCACTCTACACGCTGCTATGTACACACAGGTCAATCCAGTCATAATTAGAGAAGTGCAGAATCGCTCAGAGGAGGAGTGCCTGACTAGTGATTGTACTCTTCTACTCGAGATCCAATCAAAAAGTGCTGCATGAACAAGAGATGAGCGAACGACTTTTGTGGCAGCACCATGGAGGACAGAGCTTTGGCTTCGCTGAAGCACAAAGTGTCGCTGAGAAGGGGCTCGGTACCAGGGGACTTCACATTGAGGTACAGCCCTTGTTAAACACGGTGCACATCAGGACAAAGATATTCTGCAGAAAATTTGCCAACACTTAGTACAACTGCAGAAAGGGCATCGCTAACACTAGGAAGGATGATGTCGGAATCCGGATTTGGCCAGAGTTTTCCGACAGACTAAGTCCAAAACTGCAAGCATTAAAATCCACTCAAATTCCATCTTATAACACAGTTTAATTGCAATGTCTTCTAAAAAAGGTTTTGATCTTAAAGTTTTTCATATATGTCCTAGTTCTGAAAAAAAAAGAATTGACTGCTCAACGCAGATGTTCATCTGCTGAAGAGCCACACAACACCCCTTCCTCCAGGAACCCCCCCAGAGCTCCCTCCAATGCTCTTAAATTCCGCAATGCACACGTTAGGGGATGGGACTCACAACAAACAGGATTGGTGGCAATCACTGGTGTTCAGAGTGGCTGTGGTGCCATTGTTAAACCCTCTCACACAGAGCCTACCGGCCAAAGCAACATTTAAAAAATTGGGGGAAACATAATTCTCCACCACACATCACTCACCTCCCAGGGAAGCACCTCCAAAACATGAGGCCCTCTGGCAGGACACATCGGTGGGGAAAAGATGATTCTAACAACAGATAGAGGAAATACAGTCAGACTGGATGAAATTAAAATACCAAACTTGCAGAATCCACCACCTACTCCAAGTTTCTTTCAGAAAAACATTAGAATGCTGACAGAGACCAATGCTTACATGCGCGGCTTTTTAAAACACCTCGGTTTAGAACGTCTTCTCGCTGAAAACTTCAGTCCTAGTCTTTCAGGTGGTTGGTTGGTTTGTTTTTAAAGAAACAGCTTACTCTAGAGAACCTTAGTTTTGAGGGCTTTGATCCCTTTGCCAGGTCTCTCTTCAGAACACAGAACCAGGGATCGGCTCTATGCCATCCTTGGAGACCGGGGAAAAGGGCTGGGAACCGGCTTCTCGTCGTACAGCAGAAGTGAGACAAAACCCAGGGAAGTGCAAAGGGGGAAATAAATGTCAGCTGGAAGGAAAATATTGTATCCTTATAATGCATTGTTTGGGTCTAGAAAAAAATGGGAATTTTATGGAAAATTTAGACAGTTCTCTCATAACCTATGCCAGGCTGCAGAAGAAAGGACAAACTATTATTATTTAAAATTACATATAATATGCAATAATATATATTCCATTATGTATATATTATACTGACAGATTATTATTTTACTATGCTTATTATGGTTTTGTGCGGGTTTTTTTTTAGGAATTTCCTAAAAGCCTGCATTATCTTTCTTTTTTTTTTTTTGGATCCTCAGGTTCTTACATATGTATAAATAAGAAACAGCTTTCAAGTAACGAATGCCCTTGTAAATGTGAGAAGAGAAACATGCGAGGAGCAAAAACAAGCTTTAAAAAAATATCTTTACCTTTTCCATTTTTCATAAGCCAGCAAATTAGGGGAGTAAATAAAATAAATTTGTAGGAGACTAATAAGAGCCTCACGACATAAGCGTGTAAGATTACAGTTATTTCTGAGGAGCTGCTTTTGGATTTTTTTTCAAAATAAACTTACAAATGCCATTTTTAAAAAAAAATTACCATTTGCAGCTATTGTTCTATGGAACTATGAAATACTTTGCAGAAAATATTTTAAAATAACTTTAATTTTGAAGGTTAAGGTGCTTTGGAAGTATCCTGCGTACAAAATATACTGTGTTTCATAATAAAAGAATATTACTATAGCGACAATTCAAGTTGTTATGGTAACTGGGTCTGTGAAAAGGGGAAATGAGCTTATAAAATGTTTAGGTATTTTTCTCTGCAGAATTTTGCTATAAACCTTTTCTATTAAAAATGCTTTAGGAATAATTCAGAGGATAAAGTGCAGGGGAAAAAAAAGGAACTGCAAAGAATTGGATGCAGTGATCGTTATTGTTCTGAAATATCAGCAGCTATTATGGCTACACTCTTTGTTCGTTAATGGCCACGTCTGGGTGCTCTGAGAGAACAGGGAGGGTGCGCTGGGTGAGACACCCTCTGAGCCCATCCCAAGGCTTAACATCTGCCCCCACTCAGGTGCTGTAATAGCCACGGGACTATCGCTGTGGCTGCCGGGCCCCTCCGACTCCGCAGCGGGCAGAAGCGTGCTGCTCTGCAGGGGGAGGGCAGACGGGACAGCACCCCGATGTCTGGGACAGCGGGAGTCAGCGTCTGCCCCAGGTAGCCATGGCTTAGCAGAGCGGTGGCCACGGAGAGCCTGGGCTGGGACCGTACCTGCAGTGGTGGTGGTGGTGGCCACGGGCACTGGTGGGCTCTAGTGCTGAGGAAAGGGGAAGCCACGGGCTTTGGACTAGACCTCAACGCACCTTCCCAGGTGGCCCTGTCTCGGCACAGAGAGAGCGGCTGGAAGAGAAGACATGGATGCTTTTGAGTGAGTGAGTCTTTCCTGGCCTCCCCAGATTCCCTTGTGCTGCAGGACAACGTGAAACGGGCTTTATTAGTGACAAATCAATCGTGCTCCAGCGGGGACAGCAGCTCTCCGCCTCACTCTGCTGGCTCTCGGCAACGGTTCCATTCACCTTTCAAGCTTCCCAGGAATGAGCACCCATGCTGAGAGACAACCTGCCAAAGACCAGGTGAAAATAAAACATACTTCTGAAACTGCAGCGATCAAAACTCCTGGAAGCATCCAAAAAACCACAAGAAAAGGAAAGAGAAACAGGGGAAATACCTAGAATGGAATACCGCTGGTTTACATACTGGAGATACTCAACTGATGGTCACTGATTTTGATGCCAGGTCACACCTGAGTCTGACCCAATCTGGAGGCCGTCCAGCGTGGGGGAAGTCAATCAAAAAAGGGGAGTGCAAGAGAGTATTTTGCTAAACATAGATAGCATGCTTTTCCCTCTGTCAGTTTTTCACTCCATTGATGTTTACAAAAAATGAGTTTGCTAATTTGATTTCTAATTCAAACTGTCTAGAGAAACAAAGAATCACTTCTAATTGCTGGGCTATGGGTGAGATGCAGGATATATTCATATAGGCAATTTATATAGGAAAAAGTCCAAAAACTGGGCCCAAATTGTATTTGCAAATCTGTAGAAACCTATTAAACATGTATTCTGGCTCCTTGTCCAAATTTAAAGCAAGTAGGAATTGAACACACTCCTTATGAAAACCCAGGGCCTTAGTGCAATGAGGAAGCACCTCCATGCTGAAGTAAATAGAGAATACTATGAGATGACAGAGCTTATTAAATACTTCTCTGGAATCAGTCCTCTTTTCAAAGCACCACCTAGCAAGGTTCTATAAAATATGCCCCAAACCACCCTAGGCACCCCCACTGGCAGGTCATCAGGACACAAAAGCAGCTCTTTCCACCCGGGGGAAGTCTCAGTGTAAAACAGCCAGCAGACACCTGAGAGGGGGGCATCAGCAAACAGGGAGATCCCAGCCTGGAGGTGTCCGCAGCAGGCGCTGCCCGTGGGGACCCCACTGAGGCCCATCACTCCAGGCGCTGGAGTCATTTAGAACTCAAGAAGAATAAAGAGATCCCATACCACGAGCCTTTTTACAAAACAAGTCACCTCCTTTGTATGAAGAAACAACCCAAAGGAAATCCATCTACCCCAGTGTGTCTTTTCCATCTCCCCTGTTCCTGAGTCTGCAGAGCAGCTATCTGAAGTGCTTAAACACTGACCTTCACCTCAACATTAAAATGTAAAATAATTATTCTGCGTATAAAACTCATTTTAGGGAAGAGTGGCAAGTGTCACATGATCTCAGCTACTGCGGGTTTCACTACTTGTGGCAAGAAATTCTGCTATTTATACAGCTTGGAGAAATAAAACCTTGGGTAATTAATACCATAAGTGATGAATATTACTTTTATGTTTGTGAAGTGTTTGTAGGTAGGAATGTCTGCAGACAGAGAAGCTTATCACTCTGTTTATAGCCTTCTGTAAACCAGAATAGTCCCAGAAAATGCTTATCTGTTATCACTAAATTAGATTTTTGAAAAATAGCAGAGTATTTGGAGACCATTAAGAACACCACTAACATGTGGAAAAATGAGTGCATTCTGCATTTATTGATCCAAATTTTCTCTGTTGGAATACCAGAATATCCCTGCAGATAAACCTGCTGCGTCCCTAGAATTTACTGGGACAGTTCTGGACATGAGGCAGCTCTCAGCCAGCACAGAATTGCACAGTCAATGCCCCTGTGACCGTTCTCTTTTCCAAGGTGGCCGTATTCTGTTATTGCTTCCCTGGGGTGAGGCTGTCCCAGTGCAGATGATGCTTTTAAGGCCATTCTTCATGATCCAAGACTCATATTAGTTCCTTTTTTTTTTTTTTTTGGTTCATTATACTGAGTCCCCTAGGGCTCGGTACTGGGGATAGTTCTCTTTAACCTCTTTATCAATGATCTGGACAAGGGGATTGAGTATAAAAGATCTGGTAGATCTGGCAGAAAAGGACCTGGGGATGTGGGTCGACTGTCGGGTGAACACGAGCCAGCAGTGTGCCCGGGTGGCCAAGTGGCTGAGGGAGCTGGGGGTGTTCAGCCTGGAGAAAAGGGGGCTGAGGGGAGACCTTCTCACTCTCTACAACTCCCTGAAAGGAGGGTGTAGCTGGGGGGGGTCGGTCTCTTCTCCCAAGGAACAAGTGATGGGACAAGAGGAAACGGCTTCAAATTGCACCAGGGGAGGTTCAGATTAGAGATCAGGAACAATTTCTGCACAGAAAGGGTTATCAAGCCTTGGAATGGGCTGCCCAGGGCAGGGGTTGAGGCACTATCCCTGGAGGGATTTAAAAGATGGGTTGACACTGCTCAGTGACATGGGTTAGGGATGGGGTTTTTTTCATCAGAGCTGGGTTGGTTGATGGTTGGACTGGATGATCTCAATGGTCCCTTCCAACCTAAGGCAATTCTATGATTATTTTTCTATTAGGAAAAATAGTAAATTATAGTTCTGTAAATTTTTATTCATTACTTTATTCTTCACGTTGTATATTTTAATCTCCCATCCACTAGGCCACTATAATCTCTTCTGTAAATTGTATATTCCACTGACCAAAATTCACTGTATTTGAGTCAAGTCACAGTTACGACATAGGTTTCTGGATACAATTATGGTTATTTGTGAATAAGGCAAAGTCCCTGCCTATGTGTGTATCAAAAGCTTCCTACTTAAAGAAAAAGAGAAGTTGGCTCTAAGTAAGACGATATTTAATTTTCTTCAGCCAATGAAATAATCTATGAACTAGTCTGCTGTGCCCTTCAGATTATTTAGAATCTCTATTATTCCCATCCTGGTCTATTTTTATGTATACACAGAGTATTTTGGCACAAAAATGCAAATACATGCAGTGCTATTTTACTGTTCTGAAACCTCTGTTTATATATTCTGAGCTAGCTGGAACTTTTTCAAGAGCCTTCATTATCTTAGACATTTTGAGAATATTTTGAAAGCTTGAATAAATTGCCGAACCACCGAACGCCTAGGGCAGCTAGGCAGTGTCTGAAGACTTTGTGAATTGAGTGACTCTTAAATTAGACATTTGCACGGTTATTTTTAATTAATTACCATATAAAACGTAATTAGCATGCACCACTTATCATCTGAACAGCAGTTGGCAATTTTTTTATTTTGTAAATTTTTCTCAGAGCCCAGAGTTCAGGAGGAGAGGGGGAATCCCAGAGGCTGATGTCAAGAGCAATCAGGGGTGACACAGATGGCTGTTGCTCAGGAAATAACATGTAGTTCCATCCCACTGTCCCTTGGAAGCAAACTGCTGTCCCTGCCCGTCACCCCCTGCCTCACAGCGGTACGGTGCTCCCTCAGGAAATAAGGGCATGACTGCCCTAAGCTCCTCCTGGTGAGCCATGGTCACAGCCCAGCTCCTCCCAGGGCGGCAGCGCTCAGCGCCACAGCTGGGAAGGGCCCTCACCCCCGTGGTGCCCAGAGCTGGAAAGGACCTCCAGAATCACACGGGTGCCCTCTCCAAGCCCACCCAGAGCGCTGTACCCGTGCCTGCTCGGACAAGCCCGTCCCCACAGAAACAGGAGATGGGAAGTTGTGGATGTCCCATCCCTGGAGGCGTCCAAGGCCAGGTGATTTGAAAAATCACCAAATTTGAGGATGAGCTAGTTCCTATACTGCATTTGAACACCAGGCTAATTCTAGAAATAAGCTGAAAAGGCTTTCTGGCGCCTTTTTCAACCCAACGCTCACCTTTTCCTTATGAAAAAAGCTGTGAGGCTAAGAGCGGGGAGAAAGAGAAATAAAATGTGGTTCTGCTGTTCTTCACCACACCTAAGGAACAGAGAACTATTACTCTTTTAGGTTTATACCACTCCTATCAGGGCATTAGCAGCCTGATTTAAAATAAGATTTCAGCACCTGAACCACAACTCAGAACACAGCAAATCTATGGTTCTGAAAATCCCTCCTCATCTTCCCCAGCTCACTTAAACCACTTCAAATTGCCGTTGTTGTCTCCACCTCTTTATCTTAATAGTTTCTCAAGTGCCAAAATTTTTTATTCAGTGTATTTCCACAAACACCTCATTACTGACAGACAGACCATACAACCTCCCACCTAAACCTGGTATCATATAACAAACTGGCATTTATTTACTTTTTTTTTTTAGTTTTCTGCAATTATTTCTGCTTCAAAGTGTTCATAGAAGGCCTTCAGAATAATGCTACACATAAATTCAGGCTAGTGGCCTCTTAATTCTTCTAAACTCTGCATGGGAAAAAGTTATCTATTCCTTTCATTCCTTTCATGTACTAACTCGGTTGTTTGAAAGACCATGTAAGAAGGGAACAAAAAGAGAACACATACAACAATGAACAAAGAAGAAAAAAACACAACTTATCTACAAAGGCAAGCACCCGGTTCCAAAGCTATTTATATATTTCCATGAAACATTAACTGGTTAAGGTATGTGAAATAATACAGGTAAAGTATCTCCAGGTAATCAGCTGCCATTGACATCACAGAAGTGTAACTACTGGGTTGTTTGGTGTTCCCCCTTCCCCTTTTCCCTTTCCTTTTTAAAGGAGAACTGTCAACAAATCTCCACCCAGATTCCACTTGGAAGCAAGGCACTAGCAGTATTTTGAAGTAACACATAACTCTCCTTTTTGAACTAGTCTTAGTTCTTTTAAAATGCTTTATTACACTCACAACCACACCAATGAAAAAGGAAACCCTTCCATTACGATATCCACCTAAATCAAACAAATAAAGCAGTATCCTCTCTGGGAGAGCCTCTCGCTCCTGGTCACCCCTTGGAGGATGCTCCCCAGGAGACAGAGCCAGGGAGAACCCCTACTGCCTCACCCCAGGCTGCTGCGGGGAACATCACTGCCGATCCCACTCCTTCCAGCAGGTCATCCTTCCAGACTAATCTTTTCCTCTTCCCTTTTTCTGCCCAGCGGGATGTGGTTTCCAATTTTTTTCTAGCAAACACTTCTCAGCTTTTCCCAAGATGGGCATTAGAAAGTACAGCTTAGATATTAGTCTAATGAAAATGTCATTTTTTACTACCCCAGTAGCTGATAAGAAAACTTGTTTCTCTATCGAGACCTTTTCAACATCCTATTTGTTTTAAACTGCCTATATGCTTGTAAACAGCTTAGATTAGATTGCTGTAAATTGATCCACCCAACATCCCTCTTTCTGGTGTGGATAGTCAGGATAAAGAGAAGGCCAGGTTAATTACAAAGAAAATGTGTTAATTAGGTAATTAACACATCACACTTTTCTGTAGCAGGCAGAAAGGAGGAGGAAGAGGACTAGGGAATTGAGTGAAGTTATAGTAGAAATTGGTTTACTAAGCCCAGAGAATAGGGACTGGCTTTGATGAGACACCACAGCTGTGTGCAACGTGCTCTGTCAGAACCCAAATCTCCTGTGAACTGCACAAATTAGCTCAGGTAATTCTCATCTTTCCCTTGTGAATGCCAGGAGTACAAGCTGCACTAACTTAGTCAGGAGTTTGCCAAAGTTTCTACAAACCAGGATGAGCGTGGTCCCTTCTTGGCCTGTACAGCAGGAGACCTCACCGGGGTCTCCGCAGAACCAGGAGCTACTCGAAATCCTCCCTGGGGGCAGGAGCGTGGGAAAAGTGCTGCTGTCCTTAGAGAAACTCAGGTAATCACCCCCAGAGAGATGGAGGCTATAGCTGGTATCAACCAGCTTTGGCTTATGCTTTTTTTGCATTTATTACAGTTGAGTAAGGACACATATCCCATACATCATGAGTTTTGTCTCCGAGTACAAAATCAGTTTGGATCCCACCCGTGTGCCAGAAATGCCCCTTCCACCCGATGGTCAGTTGGACCCACACCTGCCAAACACTCCATGAGCTTCTGCAGCTTCAAGCTCACACTCCCTGAACCAGGCAAGACACCAGGACAGACCTATCCAGCATAAAACAGTGACATTTGTATGGAATGGGAACTTTTAGGGCACTTGTTGGAGCTGGCATGAAGGTTTTAATTTCACATCTGCCTTTCCCAGGCAAAGAACACAGCAACAATTTGCAGAACTCTGCTGTGTAATTCCAAATATTTGTAATCTATGGCCTGACTGAATTTATTAATGCCATTTAACCTCTGGAATGCCTGGTGCTGCCTGTCACACATACTCACCGCTGTCAGAGGTGCACAGTCGCTGTCAGGTGGAGTGAGGAAGGTCTCGGCTGCCTCACAAAGCGTCTCACCCTTCTGCTCAGAAACACTGACCTGCTCTGAAACAGGGAGGGGAAACAAAAGGTGTATATTAAAATCCCCTCTCTAAAATCATACTCTGCGTGGTTTGCCTTTTTGTTAATTCATCTACCCTTTCCTTGCCATGTCAGTGACTTGAGATCCAACACACTGGGGTTTGTTCCTCTATTTTAGGAGTGATGTGGGTTATCAAAGTGACAATTTTGTGTCATATCCCTAACAAAAAAGAAATTCCATCATATTTAGGCATTGTATCATTTTTACAAAGCAATAGTGATTGCAGGGATTTTTTTTCCTCCTCAAGGCTTACTTTGAGTCTTTATATGTTTGTAATTCCTCAATTCCTCTAACATCAGCACCTATTACAGGCACTGAAATTCCCACTTACTCATAAAAGTTTCTGTAAGCATTGGAACACATTTCCCTGCTGTTATCCTGTAAATTTGCAATGTGACATTCAACTCAGTCTGATTCTACAGCTTTGTCTAATCTTTGCGTTACTTCCTTCAGTCTTTTTACCCTGTTGGGTTGTGATGGTAGAACGAAAGGCCTGGGTTTCTCTGTGAGCTGTGTAATCCCGTGCCCACTAAATGACACCCCGAGTTTACTGCTCCATTCTGAGCTTTACTGATGACACCAGTACTAGGGCAGGAGGTGGGAGGTCTCAGTTCGAGCCTGACCCTCTCAGAATGATGTCTTACCTGTAAAACAAATTGCTCAGATCTAAAAAAATGTTTCATTTCTGTTTGCAGTCCATAGTTCTCAAACTTTTGTAGCATATGCTTATTGTTGGGCTCTTTTGTTTGACTTAAATAAAAATGTGAATTACATCTACTGCATCAAACCCCACTATTGGTTTCTTTGAGTTAAGTAGCATACTCTTCACCTCTGCACACTTTTGGAAGATATGCTGTAGTTTATGATTTTTCTTCTTTATTTCTTCAATTTTAGCTGTGGCAGATTCCCCCCCTCCCCCGCCCCGTTCTCTTCTTTCACTGAAGTTATTTTCTTTAGTGTCTTCATACTGCTATTCCTGTGTCAGGCTCAGGAATCACTGTTTATCTTCTTTATTTCAGCAAAGTAGTTCCAATGCCTCTGCAAAACTTAACATGGATTTATACAGAGCCCTTTTTCAGATATCAAACCTTTGAAGCTAAAACTATCAGAGATTCAATTTCCTATTTCAGAACCCCAGACAAGGTCATTGTTCTAGGCATACAGACAACTAAAATAAAGCTATTCCTGTTCCTAGGTTGATGGGGTGTAAATCTGCAGTTGTGATTTACAAAAGTATAGGTATTTGCACCCTAACTTTCCTACACAAACATATTGAATGGCAGACTCAGTAAAAAGATTAATTTTCTTTCTATTTTGAACTGGATGAGTAGTACCTTCATTTGCTTGTTTAAAATCTACATATAATTTCTAGTTTTATGTCTAGTTTATTTCTAGTTTTCATGATCATACTTTTCCCAGGATAAAGCTATGGCTCGTCTTTGAGACTGTTGAGCAGCTCCAGCAACAATTAGATCCACAGATTATTCACAGCCCCACTGCTGGGTGGATGCCGATTTACTGCAAAAAACCAGCTACTACTACTTATGGGTTTGCTTTAGAGTTTTCAGATTTACATGATATTGTTTGTTAGCCTAATTTTAAGTTGGCTTTTCTTTTCAGTGTCTTCGTTATCTGTGATACAGACAACGTACGTTAAGCCTCCAAACTCTTATCAATTGAGTAACACTCACTTAATTACACTAGATGAAAAAAAAAATTGCTGTATGTAAATTATGCCAAAAACCTCCCAGCATTGTAATTGTATCATGAGCTATTAATATTGCAAACAGCAATTAAGCTACATGCATGATAAGTGTTCATATAGTGCAAGAGACTATAAATGCAAGAGACAGTGTATCATCTGATAATCCAAATGATTATGAACACCAAATATTTCAGTAGAACCCCCCCAAAAAGCAGCAGAAGCAAGCAGAAAGGAGAAGCTGCAGAGGACAGAAAAGAGGTCATTTGAGAGCAGAAATAAGTGGAAGCAATCAAGGAATGGCATTTTGTAAAAGATCCCAGGTGAAACAAAATTGGTGCGAGTTGTCCTATCTGGCTGACATTCTTTGCTCTGTAATAAGTACTGACTGCACCTTTTTTTTTTTTGCTACATTTACTGATTAGTAGAGTCTCAAAATTCTTCCAAAGAATAAACGAGTTTTAGAATTGCGATACAGTCTTAATTGTAGGCTTTATGAAGTCGATGGGAATAGCTGAATCCACATCCAGCCTCAGGAGACACATATCAGCCAGAGAAAATATGGGAAACAACATCAGAAATGGAGAGCAGTTTGCAAGAACAGAAAGCAGGTGAAAGAAAGTAGGGGAAACTGGTACCAGTGCTGCTCAGTGCTTTTAAGAATTGGATTTTCAGTTTGTTTTAGAACAGTCTTTAAAATTTTGTTTACAACTGACAGAAAGACAGACTACATTAAAAATAGGATTGAACCACTTTCTTACTTACATTTCCTAAAAGAACATTGACATCATGAGATCCAACATGAACAAATCCTACACTTACAGTGGCTAGCTGTTATTTTCTATATTTACACAGAGACTCAGATTCATCTATAATATTTTTTGCAGGCACCGATTCTCCTCTGAAAACAAAAGATTTCACATTTCTCAGAATAAGGTCATTTGCGTGACTGAGTTCTAATTCAAGTGTTCCAGCACAACAGCTTGAACTGTGTAATCCCACTATAAATATACACATTTATTTATCTATATTTTTACATAAGGTAAGCAAAGAATGGAAGAAAGAAAATACTACTGTTCTCATTTTGCAGGAAAAACCACTGAAGCATTATCTGAACAGGTAGATTTATAGACCACTCCCGTTACCTTCCATCAAGAAGGCTAACAGCACACGAGTCATCGCCTGCCTTCTCAGTTCTACCTAAGGATATAATTTTGTCACAATAAAACTGCAGGGGAATTACAAAAATGGTAATAAATCAAAGTGTGTGGAATATCTCGTCTATTAGGAAAGTGGTACAGAAACTCAGATTAACACAAACATCCTAACACAGAAGCACTTACTTTTCACTCAAATATGTATGTCCTTCTAAGGTAGTTTCCATCATTTTCCCCACTGTGTTACTTATTTGTAACTAGAAAAAAGAAAAGGAATATTCAATAATAACTATGTTTGAGGGGTGATAAAGACAGAGCAAATAAAACTTTCAAATAATTCAAATCCCCCGGGGCGGCGGGGAGAGCAGCTCAAAACCATCATTCACAGCAACATGAATCCTGTACATAAAATCACATTAAACCATCTGGAAAAAAAAAATAAAAATCAACGTATAAGCGATAATTACTCTCTTGATGAGATACTGTTTGGTATACAATACTACACTAATCCGGTCTTATCTAATAAAAAAACCAAATATTTGTGATGAACTCTGGGTTTTTTGGTACAATAAATGGCAACCTTTGATGCGGGCACTGAAAGCCTTTTGGAACCTCTGTTAGTGCTGCCATTGGCTGTCACAAAGACCCCTGGGTTCGTTTGCGATGCAGCAATTTAGGAACTCTGATTTTTAGAGTTTCCATTTCTGTTTTTACTGTTCAAAGTGTTCCAAGTCTGAGATTTCAAAAACCAAACATAAATAAATCAAGCCATTCCTTCTTGCCTTTAGAGAGCGTGTAAAACATGTTTATCTCTTGGGAAGAGTATGAAAAGATATATGAGCTGGAGAAAAACCTCAGTGGTTAGTTATTTCCCACAGGATTACAACAGTTTTGCAAAACCGGGAAGAACTGTTCCCCCAAGACTCTTTGCTATCCCAGTCAGTCAGGTTTAATTCTCCAAATCTGTGCTAATTTTAATTCCTTTAATGAATACTGAAATGTATGTTTTCAGGGAGCGAGAAAAGCTATTTGGAAATATTAATGGCCAGGCAGTGAATTAAGAAAGAAATCATTAAAACATTCAGCTTTTCAGTATTAAAATAGATGGATTTTTTAAAAATGTGTGCAAAATAGTTGTGATAATGTAAATATATTTGCATTTGGTATTATTATGCTAACATATCAGCAGTAACGTTCACTCTATTATCAGAAATTGTAGTAACAGTGAAGGTCTTTCAGCCTTTCCTCTGTTCTGGAATTACCTGGTTTCTTACGGTAAATGTCTGTAGTAGAAAACTATCATAGTTGAATTTAGAGTTTGTAACAGATTTTAGTGCTTTGTGATTGCTGTCTTCTCCTCAAGGTAGGCATTGCATCTCTGAGTTATTGAGTACAAGACAAAGCACTGGATTCACACACCAGACTTTCCAAAGACACCTCTAAGCTTTGCCTTGGAAAACAAAAAGGGTTTCTGATCCCAGCGTGAGAGACCAGCCTTCCCAGGAAGACACAGGAAGAATTGAGACCGTGGTGACACAGAACCTGAACTACAAGGGAGGGAAAGGCAGAGGAAAAGATGGAGCTTGGGCACCGTCCAAACTATCTGCACTGGAGTGGTGGGGTATGTCTGGGGCTGCCCTTGGGCTCCTACTGCCCTGGATCCCCTCTGGTGGTGGGTCACCCGTCTCACAGCAAGGCAGGGGTGCAGTAGTGTGCCACCACCAGGAGCAGGGACACAGACCTGAGAGCCCCCAGGCTGGGAACAGTGTTCCTCCTCACAGGTGGCCAACATGGGTGGAGAGGGGCTCTTCTGCTGCTCAAACCCCAAAACAGGACGCTTAAGTCAGGTTTCGGTGTCAGACAAGGAATTCAGTGAAATTACCTGCTTTGCCAGCAGACAGGAGTGGAAATAAGGAGCTGGGGCTGGAGGTTCAGCTTGGGCCCTGAGCTGGCATTAGCTATGTCCTAGCCTGGACCGTGATTTACATGAAGCAGGGCTGCCTTCAGCTGAGGTCTTCACCGATGTGAAAGAGCCCAGAGCCCCAGCCTGTAGAAGCCACACTGAGCAGCAGGTGATGGAGTGGGTGCTGCTGGGAGCGCTCACAGTGGCTGCTTCAGAATTTCTTCCAGAAAAGCGTCCCAGTCTCTTGTATCCTCGCTTGAACTCGGTGCTGTCTCTGCCTGGAAGGATTTACTGACATCTGCAGTTTCTTCCTTTTCCAATGATTCTGCAGCTTGTGTTGACATGAACCCTGTCAGCTTCCAAGAGACACGTTTGGGAGGGAGTCAACTGCTTATTGCAAAGGATTTGCCAGCAGAGATTTATTTTCCCCCGCTCGGTTTTGCTGATTGTTTTACTCTAGCACGGGAACGGTGCTGTGGGGACTGCTCGTGAGGACAGCGGGTCCAGCAGATCTGTTCTGGGGATGGGTGTGAGCTCTGCAGCTCCAGAGCTGAGCTGACCGCGGCGTTCACTTACGGGACCTGCTCTTGGCTGTTACGTTTTGAATTGCTGCTTGTAATATTATGGGAATACTTAAGGAAGCCAGTTTGGGATTTTTGTTTAGGTTTGGTTTTTTGTTTGTTTGGTTGGTTTTTTAAATCTAAATGACACTTCACTCCATTTCTTTTTTTCTGTCTGCAGTAGATACACTTCAGCGAAGAGAATTGGTCTCAGCTCCGCCGTACAGTGGGAGAGTTGCCCAATTTTCACATGATTCATACTTCATAGAAAAGTGATTTTTCAACAGGAGACCTGTGGCATAGTCTGTAAAGTTGCAGACTCCTAAATAATGCATGGAGACCGACAGACAAACAGCCGACTTGTCCGGGTTAATTTTCTCAGTTTCCTCAGAAGGAGTTTAAAGACTATAGTTGGGACACCACTACATTTCCCGTAGCTTGATGCAATAAATAGCATAGAATGAACGCCATGTTAAAAAAAAACAAGTGATAGAGCAGAAAGCAGGATTTTGTGCTCTTCTGTTATTTTAAACTCTGCTGAAAGAGAGATGAAATTGACTTTTCTGTAATAATTCTAGTGTAACATAAGACCAAGAGGCTTTTGATACAAAGACACAAGCAACCATCATGAACACCATTTTATAAATAAAGAATTTGCTGCATTTCTTACAGTGCTGCCTTAAAATAACCTGAATGTCAGCACTGTAACACACTGGCCACACGGACTGGCAATATGCTCATTGTAGGGTCTCCCCCTTAATTATTCCTTATCTCACCGTGAGATATCCCTATCATCTCTGAAAATCACACAAAACCAAGTGAAAGATACTTTAAAAAGTTTGCTTTTATTGCATGATGCTAATGATGTGTTTTGCTCACTCTGCAAAGAGGGAGGATTTGTGGAAAAAAAAAACCTCAACCCACCATTTAAGAGCAAAGTGTAATTATTTGCGAGAAAATGCTCCTAATTCCAGAGAGAATTTGCTGTCTGATTTTTTCAACCTATTTAATATAAGCACAGAGATGCTTCCTCCCCTCACAAAGCGTTCTCCAAGTATATAATATAACAGAACTGCAGGGATACACATATATCTGAATAAAATTCCAAGACAGAAGAATATTAAGACAGCTCTAACAGAAGTCCCATTTTTCAGTCTTTATCACAGTAAACTGACCAATTTCAGCACCATGCCTTCATGACTCAGTAATGTTTACCCAAATTTAGTCTATGGTTATCAAAGAATGTTAACTGCACAGAAGTCATTTTATACAAATATCTACTTTATTCAAAAAATCTTTCACTGTCTTTAAAAAATTGTATTTGCTTAACATTTATTTTAAAATATAGACATAGTCCTCATTTTCAAAGCAAACTGAATGACTGAGGCGTCGTTAACCCGTGGCACTCGCAGCACGGGCCGTACCTGGGCAGACATCAAACCAGCCCAACACCAATTATGCCACCATCAGACCCCGCTTAGTAAGAAATCACAGACAACATCTTCACTATATCTGCTTTCAGAAATCTCTCATGAGTGATGTCCAAAGACTCTCATCTCATACTCGTTTATTATTTTAATTATTCATAATAGTTTCTGAATGATCCAAGCAGGCTGAAGATAGTTGGAGGCTTTCTACTGCAATAATTTAACCGCAGATGTATTTATGTAACTTGGCTTATGCCTTCATATTAAGTTTATCTTTTACCTGAGCAACTATTCTAGAAAAGCAGAACTTGTTTCCGGCACTAGTGCTAATTACTTTTGGTCATTCTTTTCTTGGTCTTTTGGCCATCTCTTTTGGCCATACTACTTTTTTTATTTTATTTTTTTTTTCAGTTGTGCTGGATTGCTTACCTTGGATTTCTTTACATTTTGTGCTGTGCTTTTAGCGGCATCTGAAATCAAAAGCAAATATTAGTTTTCCATGCAGTCTTCTCCCAGGAGTTTAAAAATATTTCAGAATTACAAACTACTTCTTGAATTTAGGAAAGTTCCTGAGGAATTCTCCAAAGCTTTGATTATGTATTGACCCTTGAAATAACAGAAATTCCTGGTAACACGTTCATGGGTTTCTAAACCGAAAGTCCCCTGAAACACAACTGGCACCGTAGGGACTCCTGGGCAGGGTCACACCACTACATTTTAAGGAGGGACTACTATTAGTTCCAACTGTATTCCACACATGGTAGATACTGTAAGTACACCGTAAATTGCAGGTAACTGCTGGTGGTTCTCATTAAGGAAGCAGCTGAAAAACACCTTGCCATGGACATAATCTGTTTGTTTTCAAAAGGCCAGCATCTCATGCGCGGAATTAGTAAGGGTAATAAAAAAATTAACAAATTTCACTGGTAGGGCGTGTGGTTTTATGCAACATTTTCCGTCAAGTAATTTTTAGCTTTCTGTATTTATGAGATTATGGTTTTAAAACAAATAGTGTGGAGGAAGATTCTGGTCTTATTCGTGTAGCATAGTATCATACACCGCAGGATTTCTGCCGCAGCACGAGATCAATAGCAGAGTAAAGCAACACCTATTGTATTAGAATTTGACCCTTTATCTGCTGCTCAGTGGACTGCATGTAGAATTACTGAAAATCAATAAGTGTGGACAATCTTTTTGGTTTTTTGTACAACCACTGTGAGTGACGATGAGTAGATTTTTATGAGCAAAAGAAGCAGAAGCTGACAGTGAGAACTTGCCCTCTCCTGGCTGCCTCACAGTGCTTGCCATTAAGGGTCGCCTCTTTAATCTTAGTAAATGACAATTTTTGGATGATTCTTTGCATTAAAATATTATCCCAACCAAAAAAAAAAACCAACCCAAAAAAAGAGCACGAGACAATTCAGTCACAACTGGCTAATAAAAGGAAATGCTTGGAATAAATTTTCATACATACCCAAAACCTCCTGTGCACTCACCACATCCTGGCCATACCAGATTTACCGGTATTTTTCACGACCTGTATAATGTCAACAAACCCAATTTGTTTATTTTAATGGCACACAGAAAAATGGTGTTCAAAATGTTATAAGTAGATATATATCGTTAGGATGAACTCTAAAGAAATTAAGGATTGTGGTGTGATCTGTGGAGAGTTACAGACCCGATACTGTATTCCAGAATTCTTCCTCTATCTTAAAATGACCACAAATGGCGGTGGAGGAGCTGACGATAAAATATATTTGTGGTAACACTGCTTCTCGCATGACGGATTACTGAGGCTTAGGAATTGACAGAGACTCATGAATTTGTGGCGTAAAAAGGAACAGCCATATATTTTTACACACTGGAACTGACGTTTTAAAAACCTAAATTACAAGATACCCTAACGAAGTCATCAGCCCACATTCCACGAGTCCTCGTTGAGGAAAGGAGAGCAACCAACACTGCTCCACAACAACCTCAGTGGAGCAAACCTCACACAGCCTTTCCTTGGGGAGAAGACAGTTGGGCGAGTGGTTCCATTGCCTTTCCAAGCAATATGAAAAAATGTGTCAGAAATTTGGCTTTCAGCCCCCAAATATTTGGCTGCATGTGCCAAACTCTTCACACTGCAGTACAACGAAACTTATCTGAATTAATCTCGGGTTGTTATTACAGCAAATGACCCCATGCCAGGTCAGTGCAAGTAAGAAAAAGCTTGGCTGCTCTTAACCTAGAAAACTATAAAATATGTCAAACGGATGTCTCTCAAGTGTGTGATAAAAATGCATCTCCCCTGCCTCCAGCAGTCTTGTATCTGACCTCCGAGCATCAGAGAAGAGAGACCATATTGAATGCTTTCATTTCCACATAAAATGCTGATCATGATACTTCAGACATGCCAGATGGCAGTAGTGGTGATAAATGGTGTTGATGCCTCAGGAGAAACGAGCTAGTAAAGTTATATTACGTTCAGTTGGGATTTTAAACATGTAATATAGCTAAAACTGTTATTCCTCCGCAAAATCATATGCCTCGTATTTCAGTGCCAGGTCATATATGGGGGAAGAATTCCTGCCACCGTGTGCTACTATGAAAAACAAACTTCCCATGTCACAACCAAACACCCCTACAGACACTATGCACAATCCTGGCTTATGTAGGTACATGTTTATATAAAATGATGAACCACTTGTATAGCAAAAGCCAACAATGTTATTTCTCCTTCATTCCTTACCCGAGTACAGCAGCAGATATCTGGAAAAGGGGGAATAACACTACAATGCCAGATTAGATAAAACTTACCTCACCCCCACAAGAGGACCTTTCTGCCCTTGTAAAATCAGTTGGGATTTTTGAAGCAAAGGCCCCTCATGTGACAGGAGGGACAAGGCTGTCTTTAACTCCGAGTTTGAGCTGGCTGACAGCTTAACTGCAACTGAAAGATGTTTTAAGACATATTAATGATCCAGACATAGTTTGTACCTTCCCCAAAGAGGTGACTCTATGGGGTTTTCCTCGGGAGCATCTGAGGATTTCAGAGGGAGAAAGGAGATGCTCTGTAGCAGGTCAGCCTGTTCCCACAGCTCCCAAGGACTCGGAAGGCTGGGGGCGAGCTGCAACCCACCCTGCTCTCTCCTGTTCCCAGGACCCAGACCACTTTGCCTTGACTCCTCCTCACCAGACTGCCTGCCACCGGTGGCGTTCCCTTCATCTTCCACCGACCCAGGCAGTGCCAGAGAAAGGAAGGGAAGTTGGAAACGGCAGAGTTGTTTGGAGAGTTATTTCTCAGCTGTCCATTTTAGTGTAGAAAAATGGGCAGAAACTTCTTTTCCTGCAAAGCACCTTTTCCTTCCATTCACATCCAGAGCTGCCTTTTCTTTCTCTGTGTCTGGGAGAAACTGCACGCAGCAAATACATACTGTTAATAATTCCATGCACACTGAAGAAGAAAGAAACTAAGAGATGTCACAAGCTGTATTGTCTGTAAAACCTTGAGGGAAAGAGGTGCAACAGGAACACATATTTGTCATACTTTTTGTCCATATTACTCAAACTCCCTGTCCTTTGGCAACTTGGAATTTAATTTCCTTTGTCTAACTTTTCTTATTTAATTTTATTAATTAGAAGGCAGCCAAATTTAGAAGAAGAAATATTACAGAGGTATATAAGAAATAAGACAGTGGAAAAGTCTATCACACAAAGATTAATTTGTCCAATTTCAAAATGTATATTGCAATACTTTATAGCTGACAGGTGATCATGGGCAGATGGTCATTATAATTTATCACAGCAGGAAGCCGTTAAAATGACAATATGGGCAGGTATAAAATTATATGAAGGAGAAGTTAGAGAAGATAATTTTGAAACTCTAGCAACTTGTCCTTTTAAAGTTTCAATCACCAAAAGAACATAATCCAAAATCTCACTACAACTTTTAAAGACAGAGTGGGGAAAAAAAAAATAGCCTGTTGAGGGGTAAAAAAAATTATGCAGGCAAATTTCCATTGTTATTTCCTACTATTTATCAAAATCTATGCTTTACTACACAGAAACTCTGTCAGAGTTTTTCACCTCACCTTTTTTGTTTTGAATTTATTGACCGATATTCCAAGAAACAGAGGAATGGGTGTCCAACCCCGATTTATGCCTTTGAAAATCTGCCTCTCTCTTTCCACTTTTGCAACCCTATCATTTATAAGCAGCAGCTACTGTTATTTTTAAGTGGCAAAGGAATGTTCTCTGGCACTGATCAGCCTTGAGTGAAGTTTTATAGCAGTCTTATAAATTTCTCAGTAGCAGGGGTTATAATGAAATTGCAAAAAGCACTCTGAGTGTGCCCTGCTGGCTGGCATTTGGGCACTGCCGAGTGGATCCCCGCTATCAACTAACCAAAGGCGCTTGAAGGGTTTCTTCCCTATTGCTGCCAGCACCGCTTGTTGCTTTTACAATTCCACCATCACAAGTCCATGAGTTTGGCTATTATGGGCTTTTCTTTAGGCTCTCCCATGCTCTCTTTGGTCACTGGGACCTTTTACACAAGCAGGACCTGAAGATCACCATCTCTTGGAGGTAGGACTGAGCTGCTCTGTAGGGTGCGGCGTCTGCCACTGCTGACAAAACGCACGCCGCAGGGGCTGCTGTGACAGAAATGCCAACAGAGGGCTAAAGTGAGGCACCCATTCAACACCTGATGAAAGGCAGAGCGAGAAGAGGTATTTAGGTCTTTCTGAGATCTTCTAGAGGTTTTCTTTCCTCTGCCTTTCAAAAGGGAAAAGCCCTGTCCCACAGTGGGGGCACTCACCTCAGACCCGTGGAGAGGCTGTGCCTGGCAGGAGCAGAGCAGTGGCGAAATGCTGGAAGGAGGGGAAGAGTAGAACAAGTGTTCTAATCTTCCTTCCGTTTATTGGCAGAATTTTAAAATTATCTTCATGATCTCCAGCTTTGACACTAAACCAGCCCTTTAGGTGGGCGATGCTGGGTCTCAGCCAAATGGTGTCATAGAATCCTTCAGGTTGGAAGAGACCCTTGGGATCATGGAGTCCAACCATCAGCCCCACTCTACACAGTTCTCCCCTACACCAGATCCCCCAACACCACATCCCAACCACTCTGAAACACATCCAGGGATGGGGACTCAACCCCCTCCCTGGGCAGCCCATTCCAGGGTCTGACCACTCTTGCTGGGAAAAATCCTTTCCTAATGTTCAGCCTAAACCTACCCTGTTGCAGCCTGAAGCCATTCCCTCTCCTTCTGTCACTAACCCCCTGTGAGAAGAGACCAGCACCAACCTCTCTGCAGTGTCCTTTCAAGTAGTTGTAGAGAGGGATGAGGTCTCCCCTCAGCCTCCTCTTCCTCAAACTCAACAGTCCCAGGTATGTAATAAGCAAATGCATTTTTATAATAATTTGTTTATACTTTAGCGTTCCCAAAAAATCCTGGTACTCATTACAGAGGCCCTTCCAGTCCTCACTGAGATCCAAGTGAGATGAACTAGGCTGTGGCTCCTGGCCTCATTGTAAAGCATTTCCTTAAGCTCAAACCCATCTTAGTCTCTGTCCCATCCCAGCAAAGCACAGCTCACTCCTAAGAAAGCCACAATTTTATCATAACTGATAGCAAGCACCCTATTGAGAAAATAAATGACATTGCTACATTACTTGCACTTGACAGGGAAAAATTCTGGTTTCTGCTGAAGCCAATGGCAAATGTTTTTAGTTTCAATGAAGCCAACACCTCACCATTGAGGTAAAATAAAGAGTGACTTTTCAAATCCTTGAGCAAGGATTAAGTAAATCTAAAGTCCTTTGTCAACTTTGCACAATGAATGGATTTAGTCTTTTTTCCTCCGTTTTCTGAAAATGCCATGTCTCATGCACTAATAATGACAGATAGTAGGGGTATAAATGTTTTTAAAATTGTTAATTGCTAAGCAAGGTTGACTTGCATCTCATCTAATCTTTGTTTTGTTACTGTATCAAGGAAAGAAAGCTCTTGAAAATCATTTTAACTCTGTTGTTAAACATTACTGTAATAAAACCGTGTCTTTAAAAAGTGAAATTTTGTCACTCATTGTATCATTTACATACTCACAAAGTCTAATTATAAATGTACAGTGAAACACAAAATGCCATGTGCCATAAGCAAGAGAAATTGATTTCGTGTATTTTTAATATCTCTCACCCACCACTGTTCTGGTTCCACAAAATATACAAAGGAGAACATCTTCAACTTCATTCGTCCAATTATAATGTATTGCAAAAGCGTAATTACTGTTCGGAATATCCAGTTTTGTCTACAGGAAATTGAGTGTTTCTTATAACAGTATAGACTTGTAGCCTTGTAGGAGGTCTCGGCTCATTCCTATTTTGTTCTGAGTAACAGGCTTTTTAATTGGCTACCTGGGACTACAGCCGTGCTACACAGGCATCGGGAATCACGAGTTCTAGTCCAGGGGCAGAAGATACCTGGATGCATATTCATAAACATAAATAAAATTCCTGTTGAAATTCACTTCTATTGTTTTATTAAGACTATCTGCTTATAGAAGTACTTCTGAGAACAACATCAAACACTATTATCTGAGAAAGATGATTTTTATGTCATGATGATGGTTTTTATGTCCAGAATGTTCATGCATGACATTCACATCCATATGTATAAGTTCAATACATTTCCTCCTGTCATTTTCATACATTATTGAACTGAACAAAATTCAATAAAACACAGACTCCACAGTTCACTTGTCAACATCAACTATAGTTTGCACAGGCTTTTTCAGCTAATGCACCCGAATATAGTCCTCCTTTGCATTTCTTGAGTCAACTTCCTGCCTACCAGTGTATCTGAATTGGCAAAAAAAGTTTAAACATGAAAAACAAGAAATTCCCAGGTGTTTGTAAACTTAGTGTTTCTTGCTCACAAGACCTAATGGCCTGAATTAAATCCTGCTGTGTCTGTACATTCCTATCCACTCAGTGCAGAATGACCTCCCCTTTTCACCCCCCTAAGCCCCATGAGAAAGTATTTTCTGGCCTTACTCTCTTAAATAAGGAAGGAAAACGAGAGATGGTGGAGTGCAGAATTAAGGAGGTCAGTGAGTCAAGTGAAGAGCAGAGAATGCCCCACACACTCTCTCCCGGCTGTGCCCCAAGCAGGTACAGTGTGTCCCCATGGTGCTCGGGGCAGCACTGCTCCAGAAAGCCCCTGCGTGTCCCCAGATCAGGGCCAGGACCCCAGGAATGACACTTGGAAAGCTCAGCAAGTGCTCCAGCTGCTTTAACATCCATTTCCAAACATCTGGGTTTGAGCCACCAAATGACTCTGCTGTTTGATTAAAGAAGATATCTTCAAAAAAAAAAAATGCCAGGAAGCTAATTCTGAGTACCAAAAGGAGTTTTTCCACACAGTCACACTAGAAAATGACAGTATTTACCTATGGTCACTTTAGGAGTTCCAAGAAGGCTAAAGACAATCCAGCTGTATGGGTATGGTGCCACACAACACTGTACGCTGACCGGGCTCTCCTTTGAAGGTACGGTATATCCTGAAAAATGGGATGGAGAGGTAGAGAAACCAGAGGGGGAAATGCCTACCTACCCTGATTTCCTACAGCCTTATATCTTTTGAAAAAAACCAGACCACAAACTGCAAGCCACTATGAGCAACTGACAATTGTTTTTTTAACGGCAACTTGTAAAAATATAATAGAGGGCCATATATACTTTAATATGAAGTGGAAAAAAGCACAATTTGTAGGGCTGGGATTTTTATTTTTTTTTTGCTAGCTCTAGTAGTTAGCCTGTTTTCTCCCGCTGCCTTTTGTGCAGAACAGATATGCCTGCACTGATTGCTTGGGGGTTTAATGTTTCCAGCTGAGCAAGGAGAAATGTGATTGTGAGCCCCACTGCAGGTATTTAAATGCCCGATCGAAACGTTCAACAATAGATGTAATTAAGAAGGCTCTAATTTTACTTACGCGATTCAACATAAAGAGAGGAGCTCCATTACTTAAGTGTTTACGTCATTCCTTGGAGAAATGACCTTAATTTATTGTAATTTCCAGTTGGAAGATTACCAAATTGGTTTTGAACCTAAGTAGCCCTGTGGGTGCACAGTCATTTGCTGCCAGATTACACGAAGTACACTGATTACTTCTAATTATAAAAGACTTATTTTTCTTAATAAATAAGTTTACCTTTATTGCTAAATAGATAATACAGTTCAACTTTTCTGTTAGAATCACCTTGCATGTGGGCTGTTAACTTTCACCAAACAGTTAATCTTTAAAAGCACCTTTACAAAAGGAAACACACTGTATGTATATGGGAGTACCATTTTGCGTATCACCTGAATTCAGCCCAAAGATCACCACAGCTTTGGGTGACTGAGCTGAATTTTACACAGCACAACTAGGTTTGTGCAATTACTCTTAAGAGAAATTTTGCAAAGTGCTTAATTTGGGCTTATAACTCCTGTGACGAAAATTAACACTGTCCAACTGACACCCCAAACCATCAAATTTTCATTAGCAATTTCCAGCTTCTGTAGAACCTCCTGGTTGCAGACACCTATTGTACAAGGGCAAGCTATCATACACAAGGAAAAAGCCAAAACGATTTCAAAATTACTGTGAACAACCAACAGCAGTTCAAAATCAGAGCTTTACTTCAGACTGAAGCCAGTGGATAGTTTCAGAAAATACAAAAATGTAAACAAAAGTACTGATAGGGAATCTCAGCAGGGTAAGTATGCATACTAAAAAAAGACCAAAATTACTCAGATCAAGGACCTCTTAAGGCCGTAGTCACTAACCATAAGCCTTAGGAATGCCTGATGATGCCGCATTTGAGAGCTTTAACATGAGTTAATGCCACATCCAACGCTTCACAAATAAACTTAGGCAACACGCAAAATGTATTTCTATTCTCTTTACCTTCTCACCTCATCTCTCTGGGAAAGCTTTGCAGGTGATCACTGTATTTTTCCTGGAAGAAGACTGGGCTACATTCGAGACCTCAGGAAAAACTCAGTTTTTCATCTGTATTTCCCAGTGAAAAAACTTTCTACATCAGCAAATATCTTCACTTTTCAGTTAGTGACAATGGACTCAAGGTTTTCACACAAGAACCGCTTGATCCGCCCTACAGCACCTGTACAGCCAACACGTGTCGGAGCACCTGATAGAACAAAAAGTCAATCAGAGATCCCCAAAACAATGAATAGTTCTGCACTGGAGAAAGGGGAAGGCTGGGTGCATGTGTGTGTGTTTATGGGGAAGAAGCCTTTTCCTACAGGAATTTTAAATGGATCCTTTTCCTCCTTTCCTTTCTCTCCATTTCTTTATTAAAATGTAGACTCGCTGATGTCTCCTATATTCTTCATAATGAAGAGGGCTGGGAAGTTGGAAATCAAGAGGCAATGTCTGGAAAGGGATCTTTAACACTCAAGTTCTCGTGCTTTTTGTGGCCATGCCATCAGCCAAGCAGACAATCACTGCATCTCACCCAGGGCCACCTGCGGTGCACTCCCACCCACCCCCATCTGCCTCAGGCACAGATGAAACTTCCTCTCCGGCCTGAACGCCTATGAAGTTTCTCGTCACTTCTCTGTGTTTTTATATAAAATACCTAAAGTAAATTCATATTTGTCACAAATAATCACATCCTTATCCATCACTGGACCAAGCTGAAACCGGTGCAACTCCAGGTTAAAGCCATATGGGTTCTTTCCTTGTGTACACAAAAGGAAAGATTAAATGTTCCTGTAGGATTGTTTCCTTCATCCACTGATAATGTGATTATTTTTTACCTTGTTATCAGAAGTGTCTGTTATTTTCCTTTCTGAAAAAAATCTGATGTCTGAATAACATCCTTTAATTGTTCAGTATTTTACAAATATTATTATTTTACAAATATATTATTAGTATTTACAAACATCACACTGTTTAATAAATTTTACTAAAACGGAACACAGTGAAATAACCTGATTATCAGCTATTAATTTGGGATATGAAATGTGTCAAATGCTTTTGTGAAAACTCCAGTGCTCCCTCTCCATCTGTAAACTTCATCTTCCTTCCCCAGATCTGAAACCATGTCTTTTTTCACCATTTCAGAATACCAATAATGGGGCTGGGGTGGAGCTGTGCTCCCCTCGGTACCAGCAGTTTGGGTGTCTTCAATGTATTCTGAAGAGATGGGCGACAGCAAAGTCTGGAACAAGAGCAGACACAGGTCAGGAGGAGCCCCAGAAGGAAATTAGCCCCCGTGGTACTCGTTATGGCAGCTGGTACCAACCGCTGCCTGGCTGTCAAGTAACGCCCGGTAAAACTGCCCGACTGCCTAGGCACCAGTCTGCTACACAGCAAGTAAAATGACTAATAACAACTACGTGAACTTTATGGAACAAATAACCTTTCACCAAACCAGGTATTTACCACCGAGCAATTTTAGGTGTTACCCACCTGCCAAAATCCACTCTGCTGGGAAAGGTGATGTGAGATAACTCTGTGTCTGTGTGCTGAGTCTCACTGGGGATAGTTTAAACAAGGGTTTAACCCGTGGATGTGCACACAGCAGTCAGCACAGCAGTGTTGTTGTGGAACTGCCAGTACACCCCTGCCAGTAAAAACTGCAGGCATAATAGAGAGTCGTTTGTATTTCAGTCGCTGGCAGTTCAAAGGCTCCTGCCTTCATTTCACAGTCTAAACCAGTGGGTACAACTCTTGTCTGTGCTAATTTCCAGATAGAAATTGGCAATTAAAAGATCACTTTGACCAGTACAGGTCCCCCAGCCTGAAGACGGTGCCGTGGCATTGCTGATGCTCACACCACGAGTGGTTTCCTGGGCTCCTGCCTGGGCTGGGGGCAGCAGCGGGAACGTGATGTGTAAGAGAAGCTCAGAAGGGCTGGCACATCAGACACATCCTTTCCTCAGGCATCTCTGCACACAGGGCTCAGTGTGCAGGCACCAGCATCCTTTATAGCTTAAATTCTAATGCAAGGCATCATGCGATAATCCAGTCTTACCTGCAAGCAAATGAAAAAATAAATACCTTTCACTCAGCAGTACCTGAATACTTCAAATAAAGGAGTGTTTGAGACAACTAGATAGCAAGCAAAGGGAAAGGCAGCTTTTCTGAAGGTTGTCTTTCCACAGAGGGGAAAAAAATACAGGTGAGAGAAACTTTTGTGTGTGTTGTGTACAGAGCTGAGAAAGAAGAGTACGAAGCCAGAAGCCGTTTGGAAGACTTCACTCATACACCCTGGGGAAAACTTCAAAATGCCCTGCAGAAAGAAAGGCTTACATTTTTACTGAAGAAAACCCACCCCAATAACCCAAACCAAAAAATAAACTCCAACCTCCCCAGCACCTGGAGTTTAACAGGACAGCAGAAACACTAGAGTACTCCTGAAAAATTGAAGAAAGTTTTTCCTTTGAGGACAAGTGAAAAAGGAGCCTCACTGAAAGCTTGAGAGGAAAAGGATATTCTAGAACCAAGCCCAGACAAGAAGTAAGTTCTCCCAAAGAAATGAACCCCGGGAAGAAATGCAAAGGAATGAAGATGCGAGCTGTGGTACACCCAATTATATCAGCCCAAGTTCTGCATTTCAGCCCAGCTGTAAGAAACCCCATAGCCAGCAGCAGCCAGCAGCCTCCTCACTCCTCCTCTTCTTCCCTGGCTGCAGGTGCAAACACACACAAACTCCCAAGGCAGGTCCTAAGGCACCCTCCAACCTGCCCCTGCCAGCCATCTAGTTAGAGGCCATCTGTATTCATAACCTCAGCTCTGCCAGAGCAGAGTCACAATCTCGCCTAAAATATCCCTGCCCATACGGAAAGGATTTGATGAATGTTTGCTAATGCTTCAAGCACTGTTTTATTGTAAGATTAACTGCCTCTTATTTGGATGCTTACTCTTTTTGGGAGTCATATCTGCTCACACTTAACAAAATTATTCCTGTCAAGTCCAAGAGCTCCATTTTCTGCTGGACTTGTTTGATCTCATCAGTACCTCCTAACCAAACTGCATTTCTTTGTGCTTTCAAGCACTCCAAAAGCTCTTTTTCAAAATTACTTTCTTATACATAACTATTCATTAGGATTTCTGAATGACTTGCAGTAATCGACACTTCAGGAATAAAATTATTCTGTCCTCTGTTCCTAAAGTGTTCTATTCTCTATTCCTATTAGAGAAGAATAGTCCTCTATTCCTAAAAGTATTCTACTCTCTATTATTATTAGAGAGGAACCTATAACTAAGAGAACTCTATTCTCTATTCCTACAGGAGATGCCTTTATTAGTACCATATGCAGCAGTAAACAATTATAAAATTCACCATAATGTCACATCATAAAGGGTCCAGAACACTCTGTAAGTGGTGCTGTCTCAAGGATTTAAAAAAACTGGTGTCTCTGACACCCACAAAAACACCCCTTCTAATCAGTGGGTTGTGGCTTTGGCCTGAAAAGAAATGCAAATAGAAATAACCCTTAATAAGAAAGAAAAGCACAACTAGAAAAAAGAAACACAAAAAAATGAGCTCTTATGGATAAACATGACAAGGAAGAAAAAGTAAAGATTATTTCTTTCCATAAGGTTCTCATCTGTTCCTGAAAGAGGCAGATGAATACAGAGTACACAGTCGAGTGGAAAAAATTAAAAATAAAAGCAATCCATCCTTCTTTGGAACACCAACAGCTCAGGAATTACCGTGGTGGATGTGTTTAGAGACCATTCCCCATCTGTCCTCTACAGCGAGACCCAGCTCCACATACTGACAGGGACAGCCTTTGCTCCCTCCCGCTGGCAGAAGGGACCCCAACCCTGCCCATGCTCCAACACCCCGACACCTCACAGAGACCCAATTTACTGCAGATCTGCCCCGAACTGCCCGTTCTTTCTGTGGCAGCTGGGCTGGAGCTCAAGCAACTCTTTCCAAATGCTGACGAGAAACCTACAGAGTGGAAACTTTGACTAATAAATAACTATTATTGTTCTGGAACCACTGTTTGCAACACGACAGGTAGCACATCTTTACTGTTGAGGAGACTTTATGGTTGAATTATACTTAGAAGTTTGGGATTAACAGTAATTATGGCAGGATTAGTTATCTTTTAACTAGAATCTCATGAGAAACACAAAATTTGAATCTCTCCTTCACCCATTTGAAATGGTTCAGAGTAGTTGGAATCATCATTTCAGTTCAGAACCTTCTCTGTTCTAGCTGCCAATTTGCATAAATAGATATAATAAAGATGATTACAATTGTAATTAAAATTAGATAAAAAATCGCTCTGTTGTTCTGATAATTCTAACGGCCAAGTTCTATGGATGTTACTGAAAACTGAAAATGAGAACAATAGGAAGAAACGTGTCCCTCTAGTAGTCTGTGAACCTTCCTAGAAGCTGGCAGATGTCAGAGTATGATTGATCCTTCCTCCAAGGTGTCCTCAAGTACCAAGTGCAGGACACGGGGGCAGCGCATACATCACACCATCTGAAGGCACTGCACATCAAGCAGCCTCAGGTCGCAGCAAATCACACCGTGGTGCAAAAGCACACTCGGGTCTACCAAGAAAGGCTACAGCTCCATGCCTGTCACAAACCTCTAAAGATTTCGCTGACCTGACTGTATTTTCACCACTGGCCCAGTGAGAAGCCCTCTTACTGGATGTGTACTACTCGACACACAACCCTGGTGTAACTTCGAATTTCTTCTTCTGCATTCAAAGTTAGTATTTCCCATAAACTACACATCAAAAGTCTCCGAGGATGGACCCTGAGAGTATTTGTTATAGTAATTTGCTGTCTTGCAGAGTTTTGTTCATGTAACAAGTTAATTTCCATTTGGTGCAAGCGGCGTAAATTCTCCAAATAACCTGGAAGGGTTTCAATACCAAATCCAATCTGTTACAGGAGAACTAGAGTAGAGCAGAAATATTGCGAGGCCAGTGCCATCCAGAAGATATAGCTTTCTAGAAGGCAGTGTATCTAAAAACTGCTGAAGCACATGGTACTAAAAGGAATGAAAAGTGCATGCAGTTTCCTGCATTTCAAACCCTATCATTTCATGAAATATTGTGTAGGAATTTTTAATGTCCTGTAGTACTATTAGCAGGATTTTCTAATTATCACTAGACCTTAAATCTATCTCTGGACAGGGTAAACATTCTTTTTCCATGAATAAGTTCACATTTAATTAGTTTATTGCATGTGTTCACTTTATTTTTCTCTATAATTAATCCTGTACTTATTTTTATTCATATCAGCACATTTCAGCGTTAAGCTGCTATTTATAATGAGTCTGAATCACGTCTTGATTTGGTTCCTTCCATTTATACGTGCACTCCACATCAAAAAAAAAATAGTATTATAGTAATTTCCATTTTTGTTCTAATTTCTGGCACAACTCCAAAATAACAATTTATAAAATACTAAGTGAATTGCACATTTTGAGTTGAGGTAAATGATACTAAGGAAATACGATTATGTACACTCAGTGTGCATTTGCTGAGATGAAGAATCCCCTACATCACTCACCGCTGCTGGAAATGCCTCTTCCAGAGGAAAACCCTGCCCTTACCTGAGGCCAGCGGGAGGTTTCAGGGTGCGCAGCTCCAGCAATCGCAGCGGCTCAGGAGTGATGCTGAAGGTCAGCTCTCAAAGTTCTTTGCAGAGTCATGTGAAGCACTTGGATTCCGTAGGTAAATCCTCCGCAAAGCTAACAGAACCATAGCTGGCATGTCCCATTGACAAATCCTAATTCAGAACTTGGTCTCACAGCAGGTTACCAAAGTTGCTGTGTATTTTTCTTTCTTCCTTTCTTTCTGGGTTTTTTGGTTTTTTGGTTTTTTTTTAAAGACAGTATGACAATCATGGTGAAAGGGATGAGCAGAGATTCTGTGGTGTGGTCAGATGGAAAGAGAGAGAAGAGGCTCAAATACACTGAGCCAGATCTCAGAACATGTACTTCCTACATTTTTCACTATATTTGCAACAACGTGCAAAAATACTCCCTGGGTGTTTTCCTGGCTCAGATGAAGTCAATGCAAGTTTTGCGCTCAAATATGCTGGAATCAGGATCCTTATTCCAGATCTCACACTCAGCACAAAGCAGATATTTAAAATAACATCACCAGACTTCACACCAGACGCTGATGACCTCGTCAACACCAGACAGTGGTGCCCCATGTTTCCCCTCTGGCTTCTGCAGCTTCGGCGTCGACCACACGGACTTTCAGCATGTGAAGATCCCCAGCTGCCCTTGTTTGTTCTCTATGTCACAAACCCCACAGTTCTTAAACCTTCATCTAAAATCTGAATTCAATAGCCTTTACAGTCCCTTAATTTTCTCAGATGTATAATTCTTAATATTAGGCATAAATTTATAGGGAGCTGCCATCTAAGAGCTGTCACCTGTATTTACCTGAATTCATTTTCTTGCTCACAGCAAATACGAGGTAACCACTAGTCATTGATAACACCACATTTACAAACCTCTCTTGCACACCAACAATGAGGCCCATGGTTAAGTCAGCCTGTCGTACACCAGCTATTTAGCATTCTGAAGCACTATTTAAATGCTGAAAGCAAATAATTTGAATTTATAAATGGTAAAATCTCTGAGTTCTGAATAGGCTGAGATCTGCTCTTCCCAGATGTCTTCTTTACTGGCTCAGAATGAGAGTTTTTGTGATTCTGAACCATAAATCACAGTCTTGTTCAAAGTAGACCTGCTATTTTGGGGGAGTACAATGACACTCTGACTGATGAGCTAATAGACGGTTTTACGTGTCCATTGGCCACTATTTAAGATAAGGCAACTCATGCTGGGAATTTTTTTTGTTCTCATCAGGCTATAAATAAACCCAGAATGAATATGAACGCTAAAAGGAACCCACTTGTACCATTTAGGTTTGAAACGCAGCAGTTAACACATAGAATTTACAGTTTAGCAAACCTTTGCTAGAATCATTTTTATCGGCACTGAAGGTATCCTGAGAAGTAGGAAGCCTGATAGTGAGTGCCTGACATTAATATAATCAAACCTTATTAAACTAATCATTTTGTAATACAACAACAACCAAAAACCCCAAAACAACAGAAAACTGTGTGCTCAATCTTACTGTAACTTGGAGCCTGAATTCCTGTCCTGATGTGGGCAGACACCTCCAAAAGCACAGGAAACAGGAAATTCCTTTACCTTGCCTGAGCAATCCCTGGTGGCTGCTACAACCCAAGGGACAGGCAATTATCCAGTTCTCGTCACGAGCAGAGGAGGAAGACCTCGGACTGATGCACCAAGAAGACAACATGGAAGGTCCAGACTTGCTCCAGCAGATGAGGGCAAAGGTGGCAGCAGCCTCCTGGTGAGTCCTGATGGTATCATGCAACCACAGAATGGTTTGGGTGGGAAGGGACCTTGAAGCCCACCCAGTGCCACCCCCTGCCCTGGGCAGGGACACCTCCCACCAGCCCAGGTTGCTCCAAGCCCCCTCCAACCTGGCCTTGAACCCCTCGAGGGATGGGGTTCTGGTCTCCCTTTCCTTGGCCAGCACCTCCTCAGCTGCAGCCAAGATGGCATTT
The DNA here is from genome assembly GCA_013400055.1 of Nycticryphes semicollaris. Taxonomy (NCBI): domain Eukaryota; kingdom Metazoa; phylum Chordata; class Aves; order Charadriiformes; family Rostratulidae; genus Nycticryphes; species Nycticryphes semicollaris. The sequence goes on from VXBJ01005189.1 coordinate 573,534, forward strand.
TCCTCCACTTAGACCCAGCTGTACTTTGATATCTAAAGAAAATAAGGACAGATAATCTTTAATAAACACGAGAGAAAACGGTGCCTTTGTATCGCGTGGCTGTCAAGCCACTCACTGACAACGGGAAATACGTACTGCTCCAGGATGCACATGTCAAAGGTTTATCTGGAAACAGTAACCCTGGGCAATTTGCTATCAGATTTTCAGAAGAGGTATCAATACTTCTGTAACTAATTATTAAAATTTCTTTTAGATCAGATGGAAGATTTACTCTTACCTGATACAAGAGTCCTCAGGTTTATACATTTCAGGGACAAGGGGGGGCGAGACCCACGTATTATTTCTTTGCTAGTTTTTTAATTCCCTGCTGTATTTGCCAAAGGGTTTCACTGTCTCTAACAGTGACACTAATTTCTCTAAATATTCTTCCAGTGCAAAGTTACACAATGAGCAAATGATGTGTAATAACTCACCCATCGCATTCCCATTACAGCTGTCAGGTGCCGCTGAAATTATAGCAGCATCAGGAAAAGACATTGCCAGAAGTATCCAAATCTGGTATTTTAACTCCTACCATCCAAGCTGCATCTCCGACACTTTTGAGCCTACCACGGCATAAATTTTTGATCACTTCAGAAGAATTTTGACTTTTAGTCTTATTCCACCATAGATGATGGAGTGAGCAATTCAAATTCTCTGCAGAATTGTTCCAAGCTGTTTGGCCTTCAGCCAGGAATGACAGCAGCCCTTTGATTTGCACATCCCTTTGCCCACCTGCCATATAAAGACACGGGTTTAGAAACCTTGGTAGCCATCTTTCTGCCCAGCAGCCGTACCGGGACAGAGAGTACCATCGCTACACGGGCCAGCGGCCACAGCCATCACCACGTCTGTGTGAAGTACAACGCAGTTCATGTCACACAACTGCATGTCGGCTGGAGCCTGAGCCAGCTGAGCAAGGAGGAAAATGAGCACCTCAGGGCTCAGGTTTAGGGAGAATAGATTTCATCACACTGTCTTAACGTTTCTGACGGCCTGAGCATCCCAGAGGGATGAGGTGCATTAATAAACAAACTGGACACCTGGATTGAAGATCAGGTGATTCAAGACAAGTGTATTTACTGTTCTGAATCCCTTTCTGCCCCCTGTTCTTATTCCCTCAAAACCCCACAACAAACAAAACCCAAAAAAAGACCAAAAAAACAACCCTAAAACTCAGAATCACAGGAAATTAGGATAGAAAGAGAGAAACTCTTTGGGTGGAAAAGGTCAAAGGTACGTGTCTCCAAGATTCCCTGCTGCAGTTGCCAACTATGGCACCATTCCTGGGATGAGGAATCATGCCAGAGGGTGAGGGACACCTGGATGAGATGTAACAAAGAGAGGGGAAAACACCAAATTTTTACAGAGGAATGGTGGCTGAGAGTTAGAGTCTTACATTACTGAAGCTACCCCATGACACTTGTGGTCAATCAGTGTTAAGGTGCTCTGATGACCTGTGCATTGCATAGAATTAACCTTTGCAAAACCCCCAAAACTTGTTACAGTGAACAAGAGTTACCACAGTGTTCCCAACAGAGGATTTTTCTGTAACTGAAACATTAACTCACAACCTGAGAGCCTGTGTGGTACTTAGGAAGGTTGAGGGGTGCTCACCAAAACACACCTAACCTCTGACCGCGTGCAAGTACACAGGCTTGCTCGCACCAGTGCCACTGATGGACACGGGCAAACACATTACTTCTGGATTTGTCTCTGCTATGCCAAACTCCAATTTCTGACATTACTAAATGATGTTAATTTGTTTGGCTATGAATAAATCATCTGCAATGGCATTATTATTATTCATCTTAGGTCATGTAACAAAAATAGCCGGCATTTGTGTTGACAGACTGGGTAAAGAACGTGATAATGTCAAAAAACTCACCTGCCTGTACCACTTGCACTCTGTGCCCCATCCTGGGCACACCAGGCTCCAGCACCCACGGGCTTCTCAACGGAGCTGATGAGGGAAACACCGCCGGGAGGGAAACACACGTCAGGAGTCGTTCTGTAAGTACCCCGTGAAACCACAGACCACATATTACTGCAGAAAGATCACCACACTGCAGATTTTTTTGGGGGGTATAGCATCGTATTAATGCACCCCTAAATAATGATAAAACAATTCCCTGTGTCTGTTCCATTCCCATCTAAGTCCTGTCTCAAAGGGTAAAGGAAAACATATATTTAACTCCTAGTCTGAATATTTAATTACATTTGTTAATTCAAAGCACAAGATTTCTGTCAAAAATAACCATTTCTAATTAAGCCCTGAAAGTGATTTCCATGGAAGGTACATTTATCTGCTGCAATATTATGGATATTTATTTTATGGTTCTTGGGTTCCTCTGGGCTATCAAGCTCTATAAATGAGTTGCATTATTTTTCCACGTGATCGGTGCTAACTGTTGCTCCTCTATGACATAATGCTTTTGCAATGATATAATTTCAAAGTTTAATGTATTTTCAAAAAAATAATTAGTTATATGAAAAAATGCAACTGAATGCAAAATGAAAAGAGCAAAGAATAACCCTCTTCCTCTCTTCATTTTCAAACATTTTGTTTGTTAAAAAAGCAAAAATAAAGTAGCTATAATATATTCTTGAACAGTAGCTTTTCTTTCAAATGCAAGGTTTCTTACAACAAAAGCATAAAGCAGAAAAGCAGTCATTTACGTGACTTGTTACTAGATTCTCAAGTACCTTTTCGACCCCAGCTCAATAAACTTGAAGCTTCTGTCCTTGTAGCCAGCGCTGGAAGACAAACAGAACTGCTCCTTTTGTATTTATTATACCAGTATACTCAGAGTGAGCCTTTTGCTATTTGAGGTTTGTCATTGTTAAACTTCAATGACAGCATCAACAGTATGGAAATCTTTTATAAGAAGTGAAATTTGGGCAAAATCCTGAAGCTTCCCCTTCGCAAAGACTTCTGAATAGACAAATTTTGGCATGATTAACTGATTTTTAAATTATTTTTAGGAAGTGGAGCTAAAAATATTACTTCAATAGTTCCGTTTGACGACTAAGAAGTTCATTTTAGTATGCAAAACTCACAAGGAAAAAGGATGACATCTTTCACCAAGAATTAGAAAAATGCCTGCGGGCACAGCAATTCTCTTAACAACAGAAAAGGGTTGTGCAGAACCCACGTGTGATGCTGTCACCTTGAGAGAAGTCCGTACACACAGCACTGTTTCCAGGCTGTTTCACAGCCGGCGGGGTTGTTCATCTCCTCTTCTCTGTTTCGGGACCTGCTGGCAGCAGCAGATGGGGATACGGACACAGGGTGCTGGTGGCCCCGTGTGAAGCTCGACGGCCGTCACCGCGAGACCTCCAGGGGCCACATACTGAATCACTGACAATCACTGACAATCACTGACAGTGCTGCTGCAGCACCTTCTCTACAGGAGAGGGTTCCTGACTCCAGGAACAGGCTGGTTCCACGTGTTTACCCCAGAAACACTCTGCAGCCTTCCTCCTCCTCCTCCCCCTCACCCCCCGATGAGTCAATGCCACAACCACCTGTAGGGCCCTGACCAGCTTCTGCTCTTTGCTCTTCTCAACCACAGGAAAGATGGTAATTTCTTTCCACCACTCCAAGAAAAACCAAGGCGAGGTGATGGTTAAGACTTTAAAATAAATATGACAAACATCCATATACAGTGATGACTGCTTTCCTTAAACGAGCCTATACTTTTTAGAAATATGACAAACAAAAATTCCATTTGACACATACAATAATAATATAAGATATAAAGATAAATTATCTTCCCTGCAGTATGCAATATATCTCAAAGTGCAGTAAATTTCAATAAATTGCAACATATCTGTACACATTCTTTTTTCCCAGTATGTGATGAAATGCTATGCTTGTTTCAATGCGGTTCAATTTCCTCTAGGCTGCTCCCAATAAATTGATTAAATAAACATCTATGCCATAAATAAAATGGTGCTACTGTATCCACTGTTATTTTGTGATGGAAAACAATTTGTTTCCCTTCTGTTCCCTGCCGCCTGACGGGCACCCAGTGTGGGTCTGGGCTGCCAGGGGAGTCAAACAGGCCTGGGTGAGAAGGCTTTCAGTGAGGTCCCAGGTCTCCAGAGTGTTATCTTGCACCAGGTCTGGGACGGCTGAATTAACTGTGTGAGCCAACTGTGAACAACGATACTTAAACACCACCTCTGTTCCTGAGCCTGTAAACAGAACTCGGCTTGTTCAGCCTTCAACTATCCAGTATCAGCATGTTGTATTTACCAGATAAGGCTGTCTTTAATGTTCACACCATCTACTGTGATGAGGCCCCAATCCTGACTGGAGCCTTTAAGTGCTACTCACAGAACAAAAAAAAACAAAAACCAAACCAAAACCAAGCCAGAATAATGACTATATTAATTTTCTTTTTGGTAATGCACAGACCTGATAATTCAAGCAGAACAGCTGGCTCTCTGACTTCACTTACCAGCAAAACCCGAATAAGCAGACTGTTCCAATGAAATCTCATGATACTAAAACATCATCAAAGTTGTGGCAGTTACTGTTATGGGTACACAGCAGAACACAACATTTCAAAAACAAACTGTGAGCTAAACAACCCTCCAAATGATCACAGAACAAAGCACTGTCTGAGATGCACGGATGAAGCAGCAGTTACTCTGCCCCGAGGTGAGGAATCATTCTGCCACAGAGGGCACCTCAGGCAACTCTGTCGACTCCACAGCTTTCCTCATCTCTCCTCCCCTTCCCGCACACGGAGGTCATGGGTGACCTGGCTCCACAGGACCAGGGCGAGCTTTCCTCGCTGTTTTTGGCCGGTGGGACTTAACCCAGACAATTCTGTGACTCTGCAGCGTTGCCAAACCGCGACTGTGATGGGGAACATTGTGGCCTCCATCTATCACCCTAGTCTTTAGTGTGATTAAGAGGGCTTTCCAGTTGGTTGCTATTTCATCCTAGAATACAAACATTACTTTGTGCACTATAATGAAAGACCATTTCCCCAGCCATTTCTGTATTTTATGCTCCTGCTGTTCCTTCTCTTCTATAATATATAAAATATAAGTGCTACTTTTCCCGAGCTGCTAAACATACTGATCAAATCACAGGGAGTTTTAATATCATAGTTCTCTCTATATCTCTATCTAATTTCTCATTGTTTGGGTTTTTCTTCAGAAACCCCTTTGTGGGCCTGTTATTCCTCACATTTTTAGTGGGAATATTGCTGTATCCAGAATTTTTTCCTCTCTGTGTTAAAAGATCTGGGACGTGGCTCCCTCAGACAGCGAACAGATGGTCTCATGTCAGCCTACGTTTTTTTCTCTTCTTCCTAACTGGTCATCAAAGGCCAATCAATGCCCGAAAGGAGCATTACTGTTAAAACAATCCAAGTATTTCAAGTGGAGTAAACAAGATAGCATCGGACACCAAATTGGTATTATTTTTCCCATAGTCAGATTTCTCCACGATTCCCCAGGGAGACCATATGACTCGTACGGCTGCCTCTTCAGTCCTGCCTGGACATAGTTGTGAGCTCCAGAATGATGACATTTACATATAAACACCAAGAAACAGAAAACTGAAAGTGCTGAGAGGGGAAAAAGAAGTATCTTGATGAACAAGGCTTTCTTCCAATGATCCCAACAACCTTTAACAGTACAATGGCCTCAGCATCCACATCCTTCACCCAATGACGAATCAGAGTGAAGCCATGAATTAACCATATGCCAGGGTAACTGAGAGGCAGGAAATTTTAGGGGGAGAACAAATAGGCAGGCTGCCATTTCCTAGAATTGTCACAGTGTAATTTCCACAAACCTGCTCTTAAGCACAGAGCAAGAGACAACATTTGTGAATAAATTCAGGGCTTCGGCCACATGGCAAAAAGAGTCTTGAGCCTTTAAGAACAATTAGACTCTTTTCTTCCGTGTTTAACTTCTCTCTCTTTGGGTCAATCCATCATTTCAGTAGGTTGCTGGATATACCCACTACTTCCTGCTGAGACAACAATGACCGGGTGCATAACAAGGGTGATGTCTGAGTATATACAACTAGAGTTCAATCTACCAGACAAGAAAGCTGGTACCTAACTAGACCTTAGAAAAGGTAAGTTACAAACGGGTTTTTCTTCTGTCCCTTAAGACCCCCCAAATCCTCCTTTCTATGGAAATTTGCTCTCTGTAACAATGCAAACATTTTGTGTTCCTACAAATCTGGCTATTCCATTATGTTTTATTTTACAATTACACTACAAAACTCTACTGTGTATATTACATTTACAAATACATTTCTGAGCATATGTCTATCCCATAATTCTTGCTGAACCATCTATAGGGAATGAAATAGCGATTTCCTTTACCTTAAACTGCAGAATCTCTGTAGTAAATGCCAAGCACCAACTTTCTCTAAAGAACCTTGGATCTACAGGAGCCATGAAAGCTCCAGAGCACCTGATGCCTCTTTGTAAGCATAATCTGCACTTTGGAATATAATCTGCCTGTACCCACTTTCCAGGTAGGGAACAATTCTGGCAAATACAGCAATCCTGCAATCTTGTGTTGAGTAAGTAACAGCACATCATTAGCTTTACAATCCAGTGCAGTTAGAGTCTACCTTTATCACTTAGTAAAAAAATGAATAGGGTACCATTTCTTACTGACAATCTTGAATCCTGGGTGAGCTGGCATTAGTAGAACATTTGTCTCTTGCTGAAGACAGAATAGAACGTCATTACTTTTTTCGGTTAACACCAGAGGATGAATATATAGCAGGTAAAATGTATGTAAGAAAGAATCTGAAGGAACACCAGCAAAAGCATCATTATGAACTAGAAATATTCATATGGAAAATACTTTCCATGTTGTGAAATTTAACTCGAGCATGTAAACCTAAATTCTACAAAATTCTTCAGAATTATGCAGCTAGTCTCACTGAACAAGATCAGGAGGTATATAAAAATGAAGTGATAATACAGATAAGCAAGGTTTTTCAGCATTGGAAATGCTAACTTGCATAGCCCTTTTAATCTGCAGCATCAGCACCAACAGATTAATAATGATTCTTTCTAGCTGGCTTCTCAGGCCCATATCTGAAATCCAATATGCATTTTCCATGGCCAGAATAGAATCAACCGATCAAGAAGTCACAGGAAAGCCCCGTTCGGTTCTTCGGGGTCTTTTGAAGGACAGATTTTATCACAGAAATTCTCTTCAGCTGAGTGAATGGCATCTATTCCCTGGTCTCACCCCGGGCAGAGGCTGACTGCTAATGCTCCGGGAGCTTTGCTTCCTCATCATTAATTCGACACAGCACTCCTCTGAGTCCTATTCCAATTCCAAACTTTTACTAGGGAAGTTTGTGCTCAGTGAAGTGAGGGCCACAGTTAATTCTAGATTATTTATATCACATCCATGGAAAAACATGTTAATAGCATTACTTTGGTTCGGTCATGGTGGGGCTGTTTTCCAGCACCAGATTCTGTTTCATTTTGAGGGGTTTAATAAAAATCAGACTGACACATTTATACAAGGAACACTGAATGTCACAGCATCCCTGATTAAACAGTTAGGGTGGCACGTCAAATTCTTGGCAAAGTCTAGAGTTGCTCCAACATTCCAGAAGGGACTGGCATATACATAATGTCACCATTTATCATGGACCTGCTGAGCTGCATTTTTAATGAAAAAGGCATCTTTCACTGTGGTCACTCTGCACCATGTATATTTACATAGTATTTAAATAAAGACTAAATTTTAAGGTGAGCCGTAAATTGACCAGCTGACAAAAGTGTAAGTTGTGGAGTCCAACTTGGCATTAAATTTAATGTGCTAATCCTATAAAATCAAGATCTCAGAAGCATAAAGGTAGCTTACCATTTATAGATCCAGGATCAAAATGCCTTCCATCCATTTTTCTTTACAATTGTATCAGGCAAAATAGTGATCACCAGAGCAGAGGTAGTTTAATTTTTTCCGTTCAACACTTGATGTCACCAATAACCTTCCAAAATTTTTCTCTCATGGGCTCATCTTTTTAGATGAAAAAAATCAGAAATCAGCTGCTGAAAAATTAGAAAAGTGGAAACATTCATGATATTTTAAAAAAAGATCTTCATGTTTTATAATTGCACAATCAGTGAAGTGATTTGACTATACAAGTAAGTAGTCGGCAGAGAAATATCCATCACTAAATGAATCAAAATACTTCAACCGTTGGACAGTGTTCCTGGTTCAAACAAATATTTGGGCAACTCAGGCAGGTAAGGTGTATCTTTTTCACTCTTGCCATAATTCATTGTTTTTAGCAACAGAAGTAACACTTTTTATATAGTGCAAGGATTTGGTAAAGTTCTTCCCCTGGGCTGATGGTGCAGAGCCAACAGCGCAGCGGTCCCTTCGTCCCTCTCACCATTCTTTGGGAGACATTCCTTGTGGAAAGTGAGAAATGTCACCCGTAACAGCAATTTGACATCTATGGGGCAAGAAAAAGGCATAATAAAAACCCCCAAACCATCTCACTGTAAATCCACCAAGTTCTCAGGGGTCTGCATGGCACCTACCAGTTACGGAGCATTAACACGTGTGGTGTCTCTCAGGAAACGTGTCCCAGGTGTCCCACGTCCCCTGCTGGTCCCCAAGGTAAGACATCCCATCCGTCGCAGAGCCTCCCCACTTGCTGAACTATTGCTCTGCTTCATGCACAGCAGATCTTCACGGAGCATGGAAGATGACATGGAGTAGCTGGGACCCCACCAAGAGTGGTGGAATAAAAAAGAATGCAGGTTCTTATTACTTTCAATGTGAAGCAAACCCATACAAATGTTTCCACTGAAAGTTCTGGTGTTTGTCCAACAATAGACTCGTAGAATCGAATTTTCAAGGTTAAAAATAACAGCTATGTTTGCAATTCGCCAAGAAATGCAAGTCTCAAATTTTGACAACCCTAAAAGCACATTTGAAAATTTGATTTTTAATAGATTAACTTCCTTTCAAGCTCACTGGGAACAGACCTTTTACTTCCTAAACAATGTTTCACCACCCCGCTCAAGACTTCTCCATTGTCAAAACTAAAAGGACTCCCATCAGCTATTTCATCCTGATGGTAATTTCTCTCCCCACAATTTTATGCTATCGCTTATACAGAATAACGAGGCTCTGTAGTGCAATATACCAGACAAAGAAACGACGGCTAATGCCATTGTTCCACCATACAAATGTTTCCTGTAATTTATCCATCAAAAGTAGGAAACATGCTTAATTATATTGTTGTACAGCTGCGCAGGAGTATTTTATCCATCAGAAATGACATGTACAATGACGGCCTTGTGAAGTTTAATACTGTAACAAAGAAAATAATTCACAGCAGAAAGTTCATGAATTTTCATCTTCTCTTTTGAAAAGACCGCAGTAGAAAAAGCCAAAATCTCTGCTGTGAAATAATTCATTTTTCAGCGCTATTAATTCAGTTTACTCTGGCATGAACACTGACGCTTTGCAGAGCACACCATACCTAAGGCTAGCCATTTCAAGGGTGAAGATGGGAGCGATTTCATTTATTAGACTTCTGTTTCCTTTAATATCTCTTTTGGTAGTAAGGATCATTTAGGCTTTGTTTCAGATCAGGGCTTTTTACTCTTGGTCTTCATTACTGCTGCAAATCTAGAGTCCCAACAGCATATTCATTTACTATGCCATAGAATAATTCATACCTGAAAGAATGAAGCAAAAAGGCAAGAAAGAAAAAGCAAGCCTCCCTGCTACAAAGGGACATTAGTCGTTTCTCTCTGTCAGTTTTTTGGCAGCTGATGCTATGTGTTTTGCAAATCATTACATCTAAAAGAGCCCAAGCTGTAAAACTAATGCGACAGGTCAAGGAAAACCACCAAAGCCAGAGCAGAGAAACCGGACCCGTGTCACCAGTTCAGCCTCGTGTCACACCGCTCACTCCTCGCCAGCACCGCTGCCAGGACAAACACTCGCTGCCACACGCCTTCCCTGATCTCCTCAGCACAGACCTAACGACTGGAAGTTTTGGAAACAAAAGCAGTAAGGCTTTTTCTCAAAGCAAGTGTTTTTTGAAAGGCTTTGTAATAAGAGGATACAATATGGCAGTGAAGAACCAGCCGTAACGTCAGCGGGTGCAGATAAAGGACAAGAGGCAGTTATCAGTTTAGAGATGCCAGGCGAGGCCCTTTATTAAAAACATGACAAAGGGCTTGAATGTGATTCTGCAAGAGATACAAGGGTAAAAAACCCCCGAGCTGAACAGAAAGAGCTAAGTGTGGGAGAAGAAGATGTACCAAGTATTCAAGTATTCAAATTTTAGATACAAAGGCAGAAGGGACAAAGTGGCCACAAGGATGTGAATAGAAAGGAGGAAAGGACGGATTGGGAAGACGAAGTGGAAAGAAGGCCTATCGAGCTGTAAAAGAGGAGGGAGAGGGGAGTCAAGCATGACAGGGAGTAGCCAGAGCAAAGAAGACAATGAAGCTCAGGCATCAAAACCACCCATCATTGATCAAGTCCAACTGCTCACCTTTTGTCACCTTCCAGCCCCAGCGCCGGAGCTGCAGCCTTGCTGCTTTCAAATGCCCAAGCTCAGCACTGATTCTGGGATTTGCAGTGGCAGGTACTGGAAAAGGTGCTGCTTACCCCGTCTTTAGAGCAGTTTTGAGAAAAGAAGCTTAACATTGTCTATAATAGCAGCTAAGGACTGATGGATGCAATAAAACCTTCATGGGAAGGTCTCCATCTCACCGGCACAAAACTAGTACTTTATTAAAGATATATTCATTTCTGCAAGGTTCCAGGGTATTAATCTACAAACCTCAGAATCAACTACAAATATTTCTTGAGCAGTCCTTCTATGTATCTCTTTCTGTGATGTATTGATTTTGTTTGGAATGCATTGCCTGGTCTTAGACCTAATACAGAATGAAAGGAAAATGCCATCCTAAAGGTCAAATACCCAAACTAACAAGAGTTCTAGAAATAGGAATTAGAACCAGATAGATTAAAAAAACAAATATTTTTGGCTGACAACTACATACTGTAAAGAAAATCTGGTCACATTTAGAGCGAGTTCCAGCAGATATTAAAAAAGAACTGATTAAAATTATCAGAAAAAAACCCCAAATTTCTTTTGTAAGTGAAGCAATAAACCCATTTACTTGTAAAACCATTATCGTTTGGAGGTTTAGGAGTGTTTCATTGTATGTTTTTCCATACATACATTTTTTCTAAAATTTTTATTATTAACCACTAAGATACAAAACCAGAGAGGTCCTGACATCCAACTAGTGGCATTCAATTGGACCAGCATGTCAGAAAAATTCCTCTCCTTTAAACAAGATGAAAGAATTAACCCTGCCTTTTCCAAACAGCTTCCATTTCTATTTCTCTTGAAGCATCCAGTTCTGTCACCAGACACATGACTACTCGTGGTGACACTAAGTTCAGCACTAGAGTCCGAGATCAGTTCCTGAGCCCAATCAGTCCAACGAGCCTGAAGTGACAGGTACATACACACACACACACACACACCCAGAGAGTCATCTACACAGTGATCTACTCCAACCCAAGTTTCCCTTTTTGAAGTAATACGTTACAAACTATTTCTTCACACGGTGTCTGAAACAGGATCCTCTCGTTCACACATGTGGGAACTGAGCCTGAACCCGGGAAAATGCAGTGACTGCAGCGAGGAGCAGGGAACGTCCCCAGCCCGGGCTGCTTTCTTTGGCACTTACTCACATCCTGCCAGACATTCAAGTGTGCTGACACAAACAGAGAATGAGTGCGCTTGCTCAAGAGACCCAAATCTCCTCTGCATCGATATAATACAGGGCATTTATGGTTTCATCAGTTTTAAAAGATGAGGAGATAATTATTTCTCATTTTAAACGAGCATAAAGCAGTAAAAGTGAAGCTCTGCAGCTGTTCGTTTTGTTTCTGTACCCATATTTCAGCTCCTTGATGTATATCATTTTATATTTTCTAGTTTTTGGTTGCCCAGGGCCCTTCATTTTACTTTACAGTGCTCATTTAAAGTAAACCTATAAAGTATTTCTAGAAAGGTCAAAGTTTCTGAGTTTTCAAAAAAAATCTGTTCTCATACACAGCAAAGAAGATATCTTGTAAGCTCCTACGATTTAATATTAGGCAAGTAAGAAAGAATGCCTTTGGGTTTGGACAACAACCTTGGCATTTTCCTACAAATATTAAAAAAGACAGCATTATGAGCAACACAGAGACTGACAGCTTCAGGAGGCTTACTAGCCTCCATGGTTATTTACTGCACAAAAGGAAAGCAGTATTAGGTGGATGATACATGGTAGAAATTAATAACAAACAATGAATTTTTCTTGGAATTTTTTGACCATTTAATAAAAGATAGAAATACTTTAGAAATTAAATGAATGATCAGTGTTTCAAATAAACAGATGAAAGAGGTTATCATATATGAGATGGGGCCTCCAACAACTCATCTGCTGAGACGGGTGTAAGGAAACAACTGGCCAATTGCCTTAAAAAATCTAATAAAAACTACATCAAAGAACTGAAGTAAATGGATGGACAAGCTGCTTGGCCATAAAAAGAAACAATTACAAACTTAATTTCAGCAAAGGCCTTTCTAACTGTATCCTACAGAGAATGAAAAACCTCTATGAAATTTATTTTGTGGCTTCATTACGGGCCTTTTCTAAAGCTCATTTACAACCAGGGACAGGTATTCAGTTCACTTCAGGGGTCTCGGAGCACAGTGGTCTTTGCTGAAAGAGGAGAGCCTCCTCTTTTAATTTCTGTCATTAAATATTAGAACTGTAGAAGTGTGAGTATCACCTTTGGTGTTTCCTTTTTTTTTTTTTTTTNNNTTTTTTTTTTTTTTTTGTAAGATAGTGTTTTTAATTATCTATAATTTTGATGGAATCATCAAGGCTGAAATTTTCCATGCAAGATTACTTTAATTGGTTTTGTCTTGATTTTAGCACAAACAGTTCAGAGAAAATGTGCTGTTCCCTAATATTAAAAGAAATTCATATTGATGATTGATTCTCAGCAACTATTAATTGGAAAGCTAGGGAAAGTCAGTGCTTTCAAAGCAGGCGGCTGAGATATAGCAGGGAATGCTCCTACAGGAAAGCAGGAGCTCGCCACGCCTATGGAAATCTGCCCAAATTATCTGCTTTTAGAAATACAACCCTCATGTGCATGAAAAAGACAGCTTTTCTGTAACTGCTACATTTCATTTGTACTAAGAATGTTCCAGACTGAGGCAACCAGGTATTTTCCCAGAAGCATCTGGGGACCACGTAACGCCCAGGTCTGCAACAACAGCCCGTCTCCTCAGCCTCCCCTTTTCTCTCTTTCTCCAGCTACAGCGTTTCCAGAATAACCCTGGGGTTATGGCACTGATGCAAATCCATCTCACAATTAAAACAGCTGGATGAGACCCCACAGAACGAAATCAGATTCTTTCCTGAGCTGCTGAATTCCTATGTGCTATCCAAAAAGCCATTTAAAAAGGACTTTTCATGGATGGCCGTTAAATATGGGCTCATAATTAGCGATCACCAGATTTCTGACATATGATCCTGACAGGTAGCCGTAGTGAACAGTCACATCTGGAACGGGATCCAGCAGGAGCTTTAAGGGACTGTCCCACCTATCCATTTGTAATGCTAAATAGTCAGGAGAGCAGGTCAGGGCAGCTTCTGTTGTCAACCAAACTGAAGGCTGCTTTGACCTTTATCTCCACGTGTGACAGTGCATGACAGCACCTCACCGTCTCCTCTGGCAAAAAGTCTGAAAATAAGTATTTTTGAAACGAATGAAGTGGGGATGTCTAGCACAGAAAAGCACGGAAAGACATTGTTGGACATTCTGCAGTTGGAATAAGTTGGTGCAATGCAAGTGGAAGTAGAGAAAAGCAAAAAAGAAATTTACAAATCCATCTGTTAAATCCAATCCCATTTTAAAGCCTTTGAATCTCCTCAAGAAAAGCAAATTAAAAAAAAAAATAATAAAATTCCCTGTGTGTTTTTAAAATGTGAAGGTGGATTGACTTGATACCTCCTTCCTGAAGTCCACAACTAATGTGCGGCACCTGAAGGAACAAACACAAAGACAGCAAAAACGATCTCAATCCCACTCTCTCTTCAGGAGGGGACTGTGCAGTGCATAGAAAGAGAACTGACCTCTATTCCTCTGCCTGCCCCCAGACCATCATAGCTGGAGGACCTTTGATCTTCACTTAACTACAGGTTATTCACCCATATTTTAACACAGTACAAATGGCTGATGTAAATACGGGAATTGTGTTGACTTTGTTACTTTTTTAACTAATATTGCTTGCAGTTATGCTTGTGTGAATTTATATTACAAATAAAATATGCGTCAAATTCAGTGGCACTTAAAATGACATTTTCATCCCTGCCGTAACGAAAGCGAACAAAATTCGTTTTTCCCTCTGTAGTAATTCTGCTCACCTTTTACACCTAGGCTCAGGGAAACTCCTGGTCACACCTGTCTCTGCAAACAGCTTTCCTTCTCCTCAAAACAAAGGCAGGTTCTCTTCATGTGGTTTCTCCTGCCGCTTTTACCTGCTCTTGCTGCTGTACTCACAACTGCCATGGGCACTCCACTTTTCCTCAGGGAGCTGGGAAATACACACTGCCCTTAAACATCATTTTACCACTCAACACGACCGAGTGAAATGTGCAGTCACCCTCGGATCTTCAGCTGGCACCTTCCAGAGCTGTGACAGCCTGAGCAGGGTCACTCCTCCTCCCCACTGCTTTGAGCTTCAGGCTTCTAAAAGCTTCAGACTCAACACGGAGTTTGGTTAAAATCAACAATAATTGCCGTTTCCTGTCAACACATCCAAGCTATTGATCACCTTCCAAGGCTTTTGACAAAGCAGACTAATCTCAGCTTAAATGGGCAAGGACACCTTGGGTTACCTGCAGTAGCTGCAATATTGCATTTCACAGAAACGATGGAGAAACTCTCCCCTCAAGGCAGACGACCACATTGCTGTGACAAGAGAAACCCACAACTCCCTGCTCACGCTGCGAATGAGCTTCAAAAATGGACCTATAAAAGGAAAATACATAATTGGCAAAGCTGCAAGTCAAAATTAATCAGGTCATTAGTCCAGAAACCCAAAGGAGAGCTTAATTAGATATGAATTATCTAATAATTGTGAGCCTCTCTGATGTACATTTGTTTGGGCACCTATTACTAAGGGTCCCCAGCACTGTTCTAACCCTACAGCTGAATTCAGAACATCCCCTCAATTCCTGCACTGGCTCCCAGCTATCGGCAGGGTACAGTGAGGTCTGAGCTGCTAACGGGAATGTCAACGGCTCAGTTCTGTGTAAGAACTGGCAAAGTTTTAGGGGTTGTAGTTCTTGTTTTCCAGTATGTTTGGGTTGAGTAAGTCTGCCCCTAGGATCTTTAGATGTCTTGCAGTCTCAGGTACCCAACTCCTGTCCCTGGTTACTTTGGCAAATGTCAATACCTTTCCGTCCCCACACACCAAAAACCTTTGGCTCTCTCTGTCTGTGCTAAATAGTCCTGGGCACAGCCAAGTTTCACCTTTCTTTCAGCTTTTCACTAACACTTCTCTGTCTGGCATAAACTCTAACTTCAAACCTAGGATATACTGTCACATTTCAACACAGCAGATATGAAAATATAAAATATACACAGTGGCTTTTGTACAGTCAGCTAATGCCTTTCTGCCTGTTAGGCTCTGAATTTACCTCATCCAGGATCCAAATACCTCAGTAAAAGGAAGAACTCAAACCCAACCTTTAGTAAGCAATACACGCAAGCTGTACATTTAGATAAAGAAATTCCTTGGATTACTAAAGGTAGAAATCTGCCCCTGTGTTTTTGTCATAAATCTGAATAATTGGCTGATTTTCAGCACTCAAAATTGACACGTGGGGAAAATAAGCTTGTCCTACTTACTATCAAATACAGGTTAGTGAACTAAATCAAGTGTTTGCAAATATTAAATGCAGAATTTTATTCCCTATAGGTACCAAGAAGTATCATTCCATTTTTCTCAAAAGAAGTATTTATGAATAGATTGGAGAAGAACTTGTCACAATAACAGGAGGCATGAAAGAACGTTCAGGGGCTCCAACAACAACTCATGTCTCTGTTTCTGATTTTACACATATCCTAGACTGAGATTTTGTCCTCTTTTTCATCTCCCGGCACTTGCTGTGTCGTGCTTTGGGCCAGACTAGCCAGGAAAGCCATCGCATCATCGCATCTTAGGGGTGTGTGGCACTGAGTGCAGGCACATCAGGTGCCCGTGCTAGACTGGTGATTGATAGTACGCTGCACCAGAAATTAAAAGAAGAAAAAGTAAGGCTGAAAAGAGAAAAAAAGAAAAGGAAAAAAAAAAGGGGATAGTTTCCCTTAAACTTAGATGAGATGTTACGAAGAAATAATCAAGCTGGAACTCATTTGAACTTCTCTGTCTAGATCAATACAGGAGTAGCCTGTCTTTGCGGTGATAAGAGGGTAAGACTCAGTTTTTCTGCTGGGCTCAAGGCAGGAGTCGTGGGTTGAAGCGTAATCAAAAATTATCTTCTGGCTTTTTCTTTCTTTCCTCCCTCCTAGAGATGAAGCTCCAATCGATGGTCTCAGAGCTTCAGATTATCTGTCAGACAGGGAAAAGCTGTCTCAAGCAGCAAGGACCTCTAATCAAATATTGACAGATGAGATGTTCTGGACGATAAAAATAGATTTAAAATCCAAAGTGACATTTTTTGATTAGAATCATAGCCTAACTGTTAAAGTCATGATGTAAGATAAATGATATGGTCTGAGCCTTCCAATCAATTTATTACCTTTTCTTTAATATAATGAATATGAGTTTCCTACTTAAGCCAAGGTCAAATCCACACAAATTAACCTAAACAGCTTCATATTTTTCTCTAGATTGATAAAAAGACATCTGTTCGTGATAAAAACAACTTCCACTTGATTTGAAAAAGTTATAGGTTTAAAAGATATATAGAGAGAATAGGAAATGACCACTTAGAAATGGTCATAGTCTACAAGATTTAACTAGTATTCCATTCTAACTGAACCCACGGGAACACTGAGGTATTTAACAGCTCACCTAAAGAGACTTCTCTAACTAGAAAACATCGATCAGCTTCAAAACTCAGTTAAAACTTCACTTAAATGAATGCAGTAAATTACACTGTCCATAGGAGTATATGAGGGAGCAAGGAAGAAACCACAACTTAAACCAGAAAAAAACCCGCCACCAACTAACCACTGAAAAACTCAACCAGAATGAAAAGAATTCTACCTATTCAGAATTAAATAGCTTAATATAAATCCAGCTGGAACTGATGGGCACACAGCTCATGGCTCCAAGCACAAAGCTACTACTAACTTGAATGCTCTTGGAGGAAAAAAGGAAGAAGCATGCTCTCAAACACACACACACACACACACACACACACACCCTCTAGAATGTTAGTATTGAACCAAATGGGTTTAAATGAATATAAAAATGTTACCCTCAACATGGAAATGGTGACCTTGATGCTGCCATGTTCTGACAGCATTTAAGCCCATGCATTGTTGGGCTTCATAAAAGCACAGGACACTTTGAAGGTTAAAACAAAACACATACACAAAAAGGCTAAAAAGTGGAATTCAGGGTAAGGCAAAGGAAGGAGGAAGCTCTGCTCTGGAGCCATGAGGCAGAAGTCAGTGTAGCTCAGGGTCTCGAGGCCATACCTGCCTGGCCAATACCAAGACTAAAACCCGGCTACGATTCAGTCTAGTGGTTATAAGACATGTTGGTTTTATAGGCTGCAAGAATTATGGAACACATGGAAACTTAAAGCTGATGTACTTTGGATTGATGACATGTTCTCAAAGCACTGCCGTCATGTCATCTGATGCACACGAGGAAATGCAAGAGCAGACTATCTTTAAACTGTTAAAACAGTATGCAAAACAGACATCTACATCTCCACGCAATGTGTTCACTCAAGTTCAGTACCTGTACACCTGGGATATGACAGAAATAACTTCACCTTTTCAATTTTATTAAAAAAATAAAATATGTTTTGGTATAAACATTGTGCAAGCGATCAAGAAATTTAACATCCAGAGCACTTATTAGATAGTTTAAAAATTGAATGTATATACCCATTGCATGTGTATAAAATATTTAAAAATTGAGTTCACAACTATATAAGCAATAATTTATATTGAAGATTTTTTTATTAAAGTACAATCAAAAGAATATAATGAAACTCATCAAAGCTAACATAATAATTGTAATAACAACCACAATAATAATCCTATTATGGGACACTAGGGCAGTGCCAGCATCTAACAGTCATCAGGAAAAAATGTATTCTCCTCTCCAGCCACCTTCCAACATTGAAATAAATTCCTAAGGAGACAAAGAAAGCTTTGTAACACCAGCACAAATGACAATCCCCTATATTTTCACTATCTTTCTTCAAGAAGAAACTTTTTTGAGAGTATCAAAATAATTCTGGCAAGTCATCACTTACAATTCAGTGCACATCCAAAATGTAATGGAAGACTTTGTCCTGTGACTTCTCCCTTCCAACACTTGCAAAGGTTTTACCTGCTTTGTCTGTTTACAGGCTTTGTTGCTACAAGACCCTCATGCTCCTTATAAGCAAAAAATTTCAATTAAGTCACACAGCATTCATTTTAGGCAGAAAAGGACATCTAGTTTACAGACGGGGAATTTCATGAGTTCCCCAAAGTCAAATCAAGGTCACATGTCAGCTGTAGAACTGCCCCTGAATTCAAGATTAATCCCAAACTATAGTAAAGCTCACGTTAAATTGAGAGGATGCAAATTTGGCTTCAGTCTCCAGATTCCCAGCGCTGGGCACTAACTTTCAGCTACAATGTTTTTAAATTAACAAAACTGGCTTGAATTTAAAAACAACAATAATAATAATAAAAAAAAAATTAAAAAAAAAAAAAACCAAAAAACCCCACAAACCAGCAATGGCCTGATCCTCTTTTTCCTCCCTTGAATAGGTGGTTGCCAACACTGCTCAGTTTGAGAAATAAACCAGTGGTTGTAAAGGAATTAAGAGAAAAAATTAGTAATATGGGGTTAAACCAAGCTACTCTGATTGTCATCCCAGCAATTGCCCCTGGCAAACCCCCAGAGCCCTTCTCCCCGCAGGTAAAGGGCTTGGAGCTGCTTTACCTTGGATGCTGACAGAGAGCGGAGGGGAGTAAGGCAAACAAGCAGAGGCAGGTTTTTAGCCTTTTAGAAGCAAACCAAAGAAAACAACCCTCTCACATCTTCACATCTTCCAATCAAAAAATTAATTAAGGTGCTATTTAAATTGACATAGATAAATAGCGCAAAAGATTGCAAGGACATTTACTTAATTAAAAATGAGGCTTGTTTTATAAACCAGTCTTCAATTCAGCTTACGTGAATTCAGACCAGTTAGAACTGGTGTCTTCCCTATACTTATATATAAGGCTGTGCATGCATGTGGAAAGCTCCTCGCCCTCTGAGTGTGTCAGAGCACCTGAGAAAGCACTGGCCATATTGCTTCAAGAGACTTTAAGGAGAACACTCTGTTACCCGATAGGAAACAGTTTGTTTAGAGAAAAGAAAAGGTGCCACATGACTGATGATGGCATCTTTCAAGAAGACTTGGAGAGATTTATTTATTTATTTATTCTCGTTAGACAACACCAATACTTATGGTCTCTTTGGTGTCAGTTTAGCAATTTCTGCTACACAGCAGTATTTTTTTTCACCTCCACAGAGAACTCATTTGCAGGCAACAACACACATCTGGATGGGGACACAGGCACAGCTTCAACTCTAACAATTAATACAGCTCTTGGGTTAAATTTTTGCCTTGTGTAAGCAAAGCCATACAATGGCACCACACGTCCATGAACAACTTAAATTGTTCTTCACACTAGCTGCCAAATCAGTGGCTGTTCTCACTTTTTTTTTTTTTCTTTTTAAAGAATAATGTTAGGATGAGAGAAATTAAAAGTAAGTTCAGCAATGACAGTGACAATGTAAAGTTGCCCCATAGTTTTTGACATTTGGAAATGCCGCTCTCACAAATACAGGATGTGTCAGGATACCAGGGTACCCACAGCCCCCACTGGCTTACACGGATTTCTTCCAAGCAATAACTCTGCATCCCTGGCAGTTGCTGGGGCAAGGCTGTGCTTGAGGCCTGTGCACGTACATACTGGAATTAATGGAGCAGCAGCTCATGCTGCTGAGAACAGCTGGGGGTGCTTAACTTGTTTTTCTCCACAGAATTTTTGGATTTCATTTATTTCTGGCACTTACAGAATGCAATAAAAAGAGAGAAAATGGCAAGTGAAGAGAAATGGAGCTACGTCAAGCAGGAAAACGTGGAGCTATGTCAACAAAACCTGCTCCTCTGATGATGTAGGTAATTCGTTTTTACATTTTACATGGTTTTACCTGTTGGTGAGGACGAGAACAAGGGATGTGGAGGGTGTTCCTGCAGCTGGAGAGGGGCTGGAGGCAGCTGGTGACACTGGAACCTCTGTGGTGCTTCACGCAGAGACGGCAGGTGCTGCAGCTGCCCGATTCCCTACGGAGGCTCCTCTTTCTCATGAATATTCCTTTATTCCACGTACCTCCTCCAGAGGGGCTGGCAGCATCACAGGATCCTGTCTCGCACTCTCCGGGGTGTGACTCGCCACGGCTCTGTGCGGCAGCTGGAGCTCCGCAGTGACTGTGTGCCGCGGGGGCACGCTCATCGCTCTCCCCCGTCCCTCAGGCTGTTCGAGGGAAGGCAGCAGCTGCATTTTGCCATTCGCAGCCGTTTATGCCTAAAGGCTCATGTTTCCTGTCAAAAGCTGGAACCAGTGATTGTATATGATTTTTGTTCTTTAGTTTAATCGTACATCACCGATATGTTTTCATAGCATTTTCCATCTCGTAATGACTTTATTGATCCACTCCTCAGTCTTTCATCTTTCCATGCATCTAAGCACACTGTAACAAACTTCAGCTGATCATTTTGTACCTTAAATAGCACATAAGTGTATATTATAGAGCTATTCAATAATCACTCAATATCAACAGTCTGACTATACAAGGGCCCAAGACAGAGCCAGGCATCCTTAACTGTCACTGGAAATAGCTACAGCTAAAGAGGAACAGAACTAGGTTGCTACCATCTGCTTGGGCTGTTTCCCATTCCAGAAGCAAAATACAGAAAAGACAGACATGAAGAAAACTAAGAAAATATGAAAGAAAAATAAGCGTATGACCACAACAGCAATCAGTAAAAAAAAATTTACATTCTTTTTCTTAAATAACACTATCAATTCCTGTGCAGTGAATTTAACCTTTAAATTCATTCTTTCAAAACATATTGTTTGACAATTAAGAACTTTATGATCTTACAGTCTAGACAACCTCATCAAGACAAACTGCAATAACCAAATACACTTACTTTCCTCTGACATACTGTCCTCTTTCTCTGATGGTTTTCCAAAGAATCAAAGATATTTGTGTTGAAATGAAAGCTTCTTCCACCGCACCCAGGCTTTCAGTTTCTATCACCTTCTACGGCTACTCAGCCCACAGTGCTGGATGTCTAATATCGTTAATATCACTTCCATAGCAACACACTAAGATACCACAAACTTGGCATTAGGGCTGTATTCCTCCATTAGGTGTAAGGAGGAGCTGACTTCAAAAGGCAGCTCATATTAAAACACACGTGTACCTAATCATGGGAAGGGGGATACAGACAGTGGCTCTCAGAGGACTGCACATCAGTCTTGCAAAAACATCATCACTCACTCAATCTGACCAAGAACAAAGAACTTGTTAGTGATGTTTGAAACAGATTTCCCCAGCCATCCTTAAAGAAAGTGGCACAGAATCACAGGTATTCAGTTTCTAGGAAAGATAACATTACTTGCATTTTTCACCTGCTGGATTCAGTCCTTTGCACACTGGACTCAACACAGTGTAAAATGAGGGAAAAATCTGAGGCCATCCTTTGAGATGCAAATATTAAGAGTGCATAAATGAATGAATGAATGAATGAGACGGAATTCAACTTCAAACAGTGGCAAGATGATTTTATCAATAAATCTTTTTAAACACAAAGTGCAATACGTTAAGTAGAACACATCATTTTTGTCTGGATTCTGGCATATCTTGTGATATATAATGACTAAGGGCAAACGTGCTCCACGTGTTACTTGCTGGCTGGAATCCTAAGCAGAATTGCAGGAGGAGGATAATGCAAGGGACCACACACAGGCTGTACCACCATGGGCTTTGCAAACAGCTCAACGCCTCAGAAATAAAAGATGGTACTGTAAGACTAATTATTTAATGGTACCATTAAAACCAGTTTTCTTACCAACAACAGTTTAACATAATGCAGAAAGTAAGGCAGAAACAATTTTTTTTGAACTTTCTTAAACGAATCTGTACTCTGCAGTAGGCCATCACATGGCCTTTTCCTTTGCCATTAGTATTTACTGTTTGTTTGTCGAGTCTGCAATAGCCAAGTGATAAAAGTCTGTTTCCTGTATTAACTTGCATTATTTCACCGGAAATGGTCACAGAGCTCCTTTCCCTCGCAGCTGAAAGGTCTACTACAGTAACTCATTTATGGTGGCATTTGTCACCCATTCCCAGACAACGCTGTAAAAGCTGATGCATTTGCAGCTTTCCTTCTCTTTCCTGAAGAGGCGAATTCCCCCCTCAAGTAGCTCAATATCCATTTCTCCTTAGTAAGAAAATGAATGAGAAGACAGGTGAGTAGCTGAAATAAAACATCCTGCAGATGAAGAATACCCTGACAGAACAGCTTATTTAAAAACCAAAAGCAGATTTCAAAGCACTGGCTTTAAAAATAGACTGAAACAGGATGAATGAGCTAAATATTTCAACTCCTACAATTTATATTTATTTTAAATATTTTGACATAGTTTTCAGTTCAGAATGATTTTTCTCTGTTTCTATGATAATGGAAATTGTAATGAAATACTTTATCTACCTTAGTGAGAAGTCTCATCATGTCTGACTGGCATTTGATAAATAGTAGGAGAACAGACTGGGGAAAAAATTGAAATAACTAATAGATAAACTTACTTAGAGCTGGAACCTTGTATGAATCTCGGAAAGAGAAGCTCTTAGGGACGTAGCTGTCAAAAGATCAGGTCACAGAAAAAGTTTCTCCAGTTTTCTTTTACTTGGAACAGTCATTTTCCAGTATCTCATTAGAATTTTCTGGCATGTTAATGTAGTCATCCCACACAACCAAATTCCAGGCCCAAATTCCAATGACATTTTCTAAGTCAGGTACAGAGTCCACAAATGAAGGGAAACTGCTCCTCTAGATGAGTCTAAACTTTCTTCCTAATAGTGAGCTATAAAAGACACCTCTTGCCATGTCGGATGAAAATCTCTTTCAGATACACCTATTGCAGTCAATAAAGTACTTTTTAATATTGCTGATGTGGAAATCCTTAGTGAGAGATTAACGCATTTAGAGGTAGCGTAGCTGACATTCCCATGCAGGACATGCACGCCTTAAAATGCCTGCAGCTTAGTTTTCTTCGGTGGTCTGCATTTTTGTAATAAACACATTATTTCTACTAAGCATATTTTAAGTGTTTGACTATTACAAAACATACAACAATAAAACAGTACTTAGGACCACGTGCTGGTAAAAAAATGTTTCTGTTGATGAATGCAAAGACAGCACGTAATGAAGAAGACAAACAGCCAGAACACTTCTGAACTACTCACCTCTTGCTTTTTCTTTGAACTGAGATCCCCTTGGCAATAGCGAGGCCAACTCCCTTCTGGATCTGCATGTGGAGAGAGGTGACCCCTTGCTCAGGGGACAGAGGACAGCAGCTGGGGACGCTGCTATTCTCCAACCTGACCAGCCTGTCCCCTGGAAATACCTGGAAACATGGAGGGCTCATTTTATCAAAAGATATGACTTAGCAAGTAAAATTCAAATGTTTTGCCTTATTTTCTAAAATATTTCCTCCTAACATCTGTATTCCTTATCAGAAATGTAATATTAAATACAATAATTTATACAGTACAAAGTAACTGTCCTGTCTTCAGTACTCTGTAGAATGTTAACATATTACAACCTGGATGTAGTTCTGGTAGAGTTTTCACAATCATTTTGCACTGGTCTGTGCTACCTCAGCCATCATTACTGACCCACATGGAGCAGATGTGGCCCAGAGCAGAATAATTCTGGGAATTCTATGATCAGTCTGAAAAAATAATAGGGAAGGCGTTGTAATCGTAGGATCACAGACTTGCTTGGGTTGGAAGGGACCTTAAAGCCCCACCATTGCCACCCCCTGCCCTGGGCAGGGACACCTCCCACCAGACCAGGTTGCTCCAAGCCCCCTCCAACCTGGCCTTGAACCCCTCCAGGGATGGGGCAGCCACCACCATAGTAAAAATGGCTTTAATACAAAAAATACATTCACTGGTCTTCTCAAGTGATTTTCTATGTTTTTAATATAGCTACATAAATGAAAGAAAGAAATTTAAAATTCAGTGCTATATATAATATCTGGCACACGACTGGATATATGTCTTTGGTGTGATAATATTATTAACTTTGTTTCCAGCTTCATTCATTCATCTCCCTGATGAAAAATTCTGGATGCTATAATTTACAAACTGTCAGGGAGATTCATGGATTAAACTAGATTTGTGGAACTTGCCTGTCTCTTGCCTGTTTAGCATAAAAATTCTGCTCTCATGAGAAAACCTTGTGGCTACTTTACAGTTAGTCATAACTGGTTCTTCCGCACAGAAAAGACACAGTATGTTCTTTGCACTATGTGCATAATGTCATTAAATATCACCGGTTGGAACAGTGAAGACATACTTAGCTCTGAAATATTTACTAGTGGTTTTTTGGTTTCAGTTTGGTTTGGGTTTTTTTTAATAGCTGGAATATACTTACCTGTAGGATTTAAAGTCCATGATCTGTAGGGACACTCCAGAGTTTATAGGAAGAAGAGAGTTACTATTGCCTACATGAGGCAGAGATGTGGAACAAGTCATCCTTCGGCCTTCATCCTTTACTAGCACATCTATGCATCAAGAACAGTAACAAACATGAGAACAGTGGAAAGAATAAGAAAAGGTGGATTCTCTAACCCCAACATACAAAACCTGTGATATACTCCCCTATACAGGAGCCTACAGGAAGGCTGGGGAGAGTCTGTTTACAAAGGCCTGCAGTGACAGGACAAGTGACAATGGCTTCAAGCTGGAGAAAAGCAGATTTAGACTGGATATTAGGAATAGGTTCTTTACTCTGAGGGTGGTGGAGCACTGGGACAGGTTGCCCAGGGAAGTGGTTGAGGCCCCTTCCCTGGAGATATTCAAGGGGAGGTTGGAGGAGACCATGGGCAGCCTGGTCTAGTTGGGGGTGTCCCTGCTGACTGTGGGGGGGTCGGACTAGGTGACCCTAGAGGTCCCTTCCAGCCTGGACCATTCTAGGATTCTATGATTGTATACGTTTTCACGTGTCATTGAATTTCGTCACTTCGAAACTGAAGTAATAAAATACTACAGAGGCTCTACCCACTGTACTTCCCATCTGGCTATACCCAGCAAATTGCAATAGATGCTCGACAGATCACACATTCTTGTAAATCTTCTTTACCAGTTTAGCAAAGTAAACTGGTTCACAGTGTTAGCATGGGAGAGGCAGGAGGGGGTGTCAGCTTGGCATAAAGCAGAACCTAAAAAGGAGGAACTCCAGACACCGCAAAGCACAAATTGACCATGCGCCTGGCCACGATTTACTTCAGTAAATACCATACAGTGCTATGCTTAGACATGGGACTAGTTACCATCAGATATCCCTAAGGGAAGCTGAAAAGCTATTTAACCAACATTTCCTACCCAGAGTTTCGGCAGAATGTGCACAACCGCGCAGTCAGTGCCCAGCAAAAATAGAAAGACTTTGGCTGGGAAACAGGGAATACGTTTTGCTGCCAGAAGAACGTGTCCCACCACAGAAAAACAAACTGAACTGGTGAAAATAAACCCATAAATTGAATCTGTAATATCAATTATAAAGTTATTTAGTTTGATATAATGCAACAAAAATTGCTGACAACAAAATTATTTGTATTGTTATTATTTTGAATGCAAGTAAAATGTCTTTGTTATACATCTTCTTAAACAAATATTTAAAGTTGAAGCGTTCCCTTCCAACCCAACATTTTAGCCAAAAATAGCTTGTGTTCTACAGCATATGAAGGTATGTTTTGTGAACGCATTCAGTTTTTGAAAACAAATTCATGTTTTTCAGGCAGTGACGGGGAAGAATAAAATGCAAAGCTCAGAGACGTAGAAACACAACTGCTTTCTTCACAATGAACAGATTACTGACAAGCTTGAAATCCTCCTGATCAATGACATGTAATTCTGATTTAGAATTATTATGCACAGAGTAACTCTTAAGTTTGATTTCCCTGAACTACAGCGGATACTGACATTTCTTTGGTTATTGGATCTGGTTCCAACATAAATAAATTTCTATATCCACATAGGAAATGCAGCTTCTGTAAAGTACATTAATATGGAAGTCTGAAATGTATAACGAGCGCTGAGTATCTGCCTGCCCACTCTGGTTTCGCCCTAGGACAAGGGAAGGTCTTTGAGGCCATCACCATGTGAGTCATGCCCTGTTTTATCACCCGTGGACAATTGCAGGAGAACTTTTGCAAGATTAAATGTCTACATATTTCTCATTCTTTCTCTTTTCAAGTATCTTCGTGATATAGATCATAATGCCTATTTCCCTACCTATTTCTCTGTCAAATATGTCCTTCCTCTAGAACTAGAGAAGGCCTGGCTCGGTTTTATTCTTGAATGATATGTCATCAATGTTACTTGCATGGTCTCGATTTAATAAGTGGGGTCACATCAAGTACACTATATCCCCCAGGCAGCAAAAATTTAACAGCTCCATAAATGTGTCAGGATGACAAAAGCCTCATAAAGTTGATATAAATTTAATATGAATGACCACTATTCAAGATTTTCCTGCAGGTATCACTAAAATTACTTTCCCCCCACCACCACTCTTTCTTTTATTAACAGCTTCCTGAGTAACCACACAGAAGCACACTTAAATTATAGTACAGTGCATTCCAATTTATTTTAGAAAGCATTTTAAATAAATTGATATCCATATCCTGTAAAACATGCTGCTGGCAGCCGCTTTTGTTTTGTTCAGTAACTGATGTACAAATTTAAAATAATCAGAGTAATTTTTTGTGCCAGATGTGGATAAAAATGTAAAATTATTTAGTTATTGAAAAAAAAATAAAAAACTTATGTCTTTCACATCTTTGATATTGCCTATTCAATGCCTCCCTCTCTCCAAAGGTAAAAAAAACCCCTTAAACCAGTAAATGAAAGGACTATTACAGAAGAACGCTCATAATATTAAGTTAGAATTGGATTCCAAAGCCCTTGGTGTTCTCAGGAAATGCTTAAGCGACAAAGACACAGAGCTGGTTACTTTATACATTTCTGCTGAAGTTCCTGCCATGAATTTTATGGATTACTGCTAAAAGGGAAATTGGATGGCTTGAAAACACTATAGAAAATGAGGTGTCCAAACAACAGTCCAAGCAGACCCTTATTAAAAATGAAGCAACCCAGGTCAGGAGCAGCTGGCAGCACCAGAGCTTCTCCTGCAGCGGGAGACACTGATTTGGGAAAGCTCCCCAAAATGCAGCACCTCCCTCAGTTCCACACCCGCTCACAGACTAAACAAATAATATGATAAAAAGGTACTCACATGTACTTTTTACCTGGCACTTTCTTCTTTTTCTTACCTTATGCTCTATGTAGTGAAGAATTGAGGCCGTAGTAAAGAACTGTACTATTTTTGTTCTCTCAGCATTGTTTCTAGAATCAAGACAAAGCACATTATCATTCCCAGCATAAACTAAGTTCTTTGTGAAACTTTCACCCAACGAACAAGAAATTATAAAAACGTTGTTGTGACTTATCATTCTTAGGTGATTGATCGCTTTCATTTCATATTTAAAAACACACAACTCCACAATGATGCCAGCTTTATCCAAAATTTCAGAGCATGTCAAATTTCCATCCTGCTCAAACAGCTGCATGCACCTGATGACAACCTGTCAGCATGAATCAAGGACCTAGATTGCTTTAGATGTCACCAGAACCAGGATTTTACCCGACTTCCTTTTTAGTGCAATTTTAATTTTTCTTTTGATGCTGTTTAATTAGCATTTATTTTTTTAAGCTCCTTTTGCTTCTCCTATCGATTGGATCAACACAATCCACAAAAACTCTAATACTGCCAGTTTGATGAATCAACGGAAAGAATCTTGTTACATTAGTTACCTATATACTTATTTCATACCGAAATGGTTTGAATAGAAAATAGTTTTTAAAATTGCCCAAGATTAGAGATGCTGTTGATTTCCATTAATATACTTACTAGCATTGTTTGCTAAATAGTATTGTTGCTACATCAACTGTTTTCTGCTTCCAGAGAAAACTAAAAAAAGTTACAGTTCATACAACAGCCCATTTGCTGTCCATTTTAAGAACACTATCAGGTTTCTCACAGAAAAATAATGGATACTTCCCAGAGGATTACCTGACTCTTGACAAAGCCCGTAACAGGAAAGGAGTTCAAGCCAAGCACGTTGCTCCGAATGAGTAGCGCCCACCTGAACTGTAAAGGAAGTCGAGGGAAAGTTCCTGCTGCCCCAGCTCCCACCGGCTCCTGGAACACTCACATTTTGGGGAGCTTTCCCAAATCAGTGTCTCCCGCTGCAGGAGAAGCTCTTGTGCTGCTCCTGAGCTGGGTTTTATTGGACAGATGGAAAAGCCCATCCATGGGTTACATTTAGGGAGTTACCACATACCTTCCCAATGGCAGCTTTTACAGATAATGTGAATGCTTGTAATCCTGCAAATACACCTTTATGCATATGAAAAACCTTATGTGTGTGTTATTTAGATTAGTCTAAAGGTAGTTAGGTCTTTAGTAAGGTGACTAAAGTTCTTAATTTAACTAATATGTGAAACTGACTGAGTAGGGACTCTGGTAGCCTAGTTATAGTAACAGTAGTAACTTGCCAATGTTCATAATTACAGAAAATGTGCACAAAGACATGGTTTGCCCTCTACAAATCTTAATCCGGACTCTAACAAAGTCATTAAGGTCCTGCATTAGCTCCAAAAGACTTTCAGCTTTGCAGGCAATAGTAGTGTCACACAACCCAGTACTGACACAGGTCCTGACACGGGAGATCAGCCCCCGCAGGTGCTGGGAACTAAACCACGTACCTACTCAGTAAGGACATCTCATTTAAATCATTGCAAAAAAATGCCCAACGCTGAACTAAATAGTAAGTAATTATGCTAGTCATCTAAATAAAAATGGTATGAATGAAAATGCAGCAGAGAGCAGCATTTTGCTTTTGAAAAGAAGATTCTGAGTTTACCCATTCTAGAAAGCAGGTGATCTAAACTCATCTCTAACAACATTTAAATTCTCTGTCAATACTGTTCCTTTGCAGCCTTTGCCTGCTTGTTTTTAAACCTTCAGCCTCTCAATTTCTTTCCAGAGTGTGCTCTTATTATGAAATATGTAAGCAATCCCTCTTCAGTAACAGTAATACATTTAAAAGAATTGGTGAAATAAACTGTTCCCAGATTTAGTATCTAAAGAGCTAACCAAAGGTAGGGGTATTACAACACGAGTGACAATTTGAAGAGACGCTTCCCAACAAGTAGAAGCATCACATTACACTGAATATTTGCATCTCTTAAGCTGGCCACTTTAGATGCTGTATAAACTCAGTATCTGAATGTTAAATTACCCTGCAGCAGCAATAAAATACCAAGAACTGCACGTGCAATAGTAACGGGCAAAACCCAAACCAGTTTAAAATATAAGATTCCATTTTAAAGAATGGGAAACATTTTTTCCTGGCATATTCAAGTATGTGCTTAGGATTTTTGGAAACTACTAATATGCATTTCTTGTTAGCTAGCCACAGCAGGTGGTTAATCGCCCTCGAACAACCCACACCCCCTGCATTTCAGCTGGCAAAACAAGCCATGTAAAACCCTGCTGGGCTGGTCACACAGGCTCCCTGAGTCCCTGGGAGCACCTCCTACCCCAGATCCCTGGAGTGCCCTTGTCCTCCTCATCAGCTGGAACTGTCTCCTGAGGATTCTATTAAAAGCTGTAGCAGCATCTACCCTCCAGAGGGTTTCTTCAGTTCCCTGGATAACACCCCTCGAGGGCCAGCACAAGGAATACTAGAAAAAGGACAAAGCCAAGCTGGCATACAAAACCCGACACCAGTGTGAGCATTGACCTGACACGTACCCACAGCTGTGTAGGTGTGTGAGCTCACCAGCTCTCCCCAGAGTAGCAGCCCCCACCAATCCACAGAAACCCATCCCGGTCCAGTGACACCGACCTACGGCAAAGGCCATGGGGCTCCACCTAACGATGCACTTCTGCCAGAGAGGCTTTCCTGAGATACAGAAGAGTTATTCTCAGAAGACAAGTTAAAGATAATGGAGTGAGACCATAAGAGGTACTTTCAGTAGAGTTTCCCTATTCCCTGCTCTAAACTTAAATGCAAGAATTTATGGAATTTGGCCCATATGGCCAGTACTCTTATTGCCGTATTATTATCAGAGGTGCATGAAATTTCAAACCATCAGTAATAAAATCAAGAATGAAAATAAGTTACTTAATTTTTATTTAGACCAGATGTTTCCCTAAATAATTTTTAGTGCATGGACTGGAATGTTTAATCACTGTATCACAGCGAGTGAAATCAAAGAAGGCAAACAATGTGAAATAATAACAAGAAACAAGCAACACAAGATACCAGCCGGGAGACAACGACTAAAGAAGACAATTGAACTACTTATAATATTTGATTTGCAGTCTTCCATAGCAGTCTATCAAGCCATTTCATCAGGAAATTGTAATTCATTCATGAAAAGACATGACAAAAATAAAAAAGTACCTGTTTTGCAAGTAAGTAAAAAAAAAACAGATACAGGAATATTTAAACCAGTCTGACTAGATTTTCTTATTTTGTAAGATGTTAAAAAACCAAGACTGGCAGCTGAAGAGCTTTACGTGTTTTGCATGAGCTGAGAATATGAAAATTGAAAAACAATTACTTGCATAAATTGATTGACTAACAAGGATAAAGAAGTGACCCAGCATTGCTGAGATTTAAGTAGTAACTATGATAAACACATACGTGGTTTCTAACAAATGAATTAATGAAATAACTTGGTTTGTAGAATCGCACTCCCCGAGCTGGATTTCTCCCAGCTTCATTCACGTATCTAAACTTATTTTGCAAGGTCTGAACCCAAACCTCCACTTCTGAGCTGGACACCTCCATGCCTTGGGACACACTTACAATTTGTCATCAGGTTCTCTTTTTCCAAAGCATTGTTAGAATTCTGCACGTTAATTCCCATCACACTCAGTCAGACGGCTCAAGACTTAGCCCCTTGCTCAGCCTCCCAGGTAGCTCCCAGCACTGGGCCTGGACCCAGGTACAGCCCAGGCTGGGTCTAGACCAGTGGGAGCAGGAGAAATGGAAGAGGGAGAAGGATACTGTGTGGAGCGAGAGGTATTGCAGCGGTGACAGAAGGAGAGAGGAGACAGAACTGCAGGAAACCAGAACTCGCTGGTTTCTGTGCTCAGGGAGCGGTGTTTCAGCCACCGGAGCTCCTGAGCTGGTGTCAAGAGCAAGGCAGAAAGAGGATTTTTAAAAAAGAAATGCAAAACAAAGCCAGGCATGGTGCAAACATATAGAGAAGTATGCATTTCATTTAAAAGGTATTCACCAGAAATGTTTAAGAATTCCATGTCCTGTGATTCTGTAAATCCTGAACCACTCTGCCTGCACTCGCAATGTGAATGTTGAGTTTGCCCAAGTCCCCAAAAAAGAGCAGGCAGAAGGCAAACCCACTAATTCTAACTATCTTCCCTGCCATGATTAACACCTCTCTAGCTCTCACTAGGCCAGAACAACTTCTTGTCTAACATGGATGCAGAAGTTCAATACTCAATAAAAATTGGGCAAACTTTCACTAGCTAGATTTCTACACGCAGTAACAACGGTAATTGCAGTAGACCAGAGGGACAGCGGGTGATAATGCTCACATCTCTCAAACACAGACAGAGTGCAAGAAGGGAGAAAAAATTAAAAAGTCAGATCAGTGGATTAATAATTTGCAGAACTGACTTAACACTTCGTTCATATTTTAAGTCGTTAAATCAGTGTTTCCCAGTACAAAGTGTAATGGAAAGCTTTTTGTCTGTCTTCAGCCTATTTTCCTTTTTCCTTGAATAGACTGCAACCAAGTAAGGTTCTTCTGTTATTGAGACAATCTCAGCTGTTTCTCCTCCATCTACAAATACACTGGTTAATCCCCTGTAATCGATGAAATTGATTACACCAATGTTAAATTGATGTGAACTGAGTAAAACGAATGCCATGGCTTCCACTAAGGGAAAAGTGCAGACACAGTACGTTTCAAAAATACTTTAGACTGTATTTGCAAGAATAAAACTTATGCAGTATTAACGATTATATTTTTAAAAAAGCCCAGAGCCATTTCAACATTACAAAAATTGTGTATCTGTTTATTATTAATAGAGTGATGGGATGAGTGGGAAAGTGTTGCAGCGCACGGCTGATGCAAAGCTTTCTCTTTTAGCAAGTATTTGCCCTCTTTTGGCCAGTAACTAAACAATTACGTAACCCAAAGAGGCCAACTAGTGCCCGCCCTGTACTTTTTGACTTTCTGCATAGTCCAACACAGCACAGAGGCCCAAAACACCAGGAGACTCCAAACAGGAACTATTTTAGGCCAGTATTTAATTGGCTAGAACTCAGAAACTAATTAGCAGATTTGTATGAGACTTCACAGAAAAAAAATCAAGCTTTAATGAAACACTGTTTACTTGAAAAACAGGGGAAGGCATTTTTTTTCACATGACACAAGGAGCATGCATTTCTACGTAAGTGCAAGAGAAAGTGCAAACTTGTACATCTATGCAGAGGTCAGTTCTATCCAGCAATAATAATTCACATAAGTGAGCCAAACTACACAGGCAAATATACATTCAATAATGGCAATCAATCATACGTACTATATGGAACAAGCAATGTGGCGTTGTGTGTACCCAGACTCTGCAACGCACAGGACAGCTTAGTTGCCCATCTTAGTTTCCAGGATCAAGCCAAGTTCTAACTTTGGCTTAAGAACCTCAGGCTAAAAACCCACCAGCTTTGAGTTCCACCTGTGAATCCCACCTAAGTCCCTCCTGGAACTCACACACACGTACGTGTGACGTGCATCCATCTGTTTGAGATCAGCAAGGGCACTTTTCACAGGAATACCCAGATTTTACCTCCACATAAAGAAAGGTTGCTTGTTTCTCTGAGTTTGCTTCCTCTTTTACTTGATAGAATCCCAGTTTTCCTCAACCTTCTGTGTCACAAACATCTGCCCACTGCCAGTGCTTGTGTGCAAATGCTTCACAAAGCATCAAGAGGGCAAAAACACTGCTCAAAACTCACCCGGCCACCGCTGGTAATTGTCCACTTCAGCTGCTTCTGAACCAGTAGCATCCCCAGAGGTAACAGATGGGTGCATCTCTCAGATGTGGGGTGTAAAACTGACCAGCTCCGTGGCTGGGTTATTTTAAAGGCCTACCAAGGAAGCAGTCATTTATTTAAAAATGTAGAACCTCTTCTAAGCGCTATGAAGAGTTTGCAAAGAACTTTAAGGCCAAGAGGAATTTAAAGCTAAGAAATAATGAAATAATTTGTGGAGGAGGAAAGGAGCCTTCGGAAATGAACGTTTATTGTACCGCTGAATTAATGAGAAAAGAACCAGCAACCACATGTGGGTATTCTCCACTGGAAGAAAAGGATATAAAATAAGATTAAGATGGAAATTACATGTGTGGCTGATGATAACTATTGACTATTCATTAAAAACCTTCATAAACTGCAGGTTTTTTTCAGTTGCCAGTGACCCATGTTTGCATGTTTTTATTTTTATCAACTACAGTTGTGATGATGACAATCCTGTAAGAAGAAAAAAGTAAGCAGCAAAACCTTTAATGTAATTTAAAGATTACTAGTATTAAATTTAATTTGAAATCTATAGCTAGGGAAATTAATTTAAATGATAGCAGAGTACAGTTAGGACTTTCAGATATGATAAAGTCAAATATTCTTTCAACTAACCTTCCAAATGAAAGAGAATTGCTATCACTTGGTATTTGAAATGAATTAACAGAGAACATTTTTACTGGCGAAAAATATTCCTGGCTTTTCATTACAAGTATTTTTCCATTTCCATTTTATTTCAGTATATTATTCCATTTACATTACTACAATTACATGGAAGTATAAGGAAAAATGCAGCAAGGAAGCAAGCTGAAATGATATTATAAAGCACTAGTTCTTTTTCAAAACCAAGAACCGACACTGGTTTTTATTAGAATTATTACAAATAAAAAAACTACAGAACAAATCAGCTGTAAACTCTGAGTAGATTTTTCAGTCTTTCTTTTAAAATAAAGATTTGTT
Source organism: Nycticryphes semicollaris (assembly GCA_013400055.1). Taxonomy (NCBI): domain Eukaryota; kingdom Metazoa; phylum Chordata; class Aves; order Charadriiformes; family Rostratulidae; genus Nycticryphes; species Nycticryphes semicollaris. The sequence continues at coordinate 608,304 of VXBJ01005189.1, forward strand.
TCAGCATTACTGTCTGGAAATCATAAATGCACAGATGCCACGCAATAACCTCAAGATCATCAAATCAGTGTTTCCAATAAATTTAAATTATGTTCTAAAAAAAAATAAAATCTTTTAATATTGTCATCAGATATTCTGCTTGAAAATAAACCAGGATTTAAGAGACGTGCACTGAGAAGCACCAGGGGCGAATTTGTGAGTGTAGCACCTGCAGGAAGAGTCATTACTTACCCAGGGGGTTCCACGTCTGCAGCGTTTGGTGTCGGGGGTGACCACAGCAACCCCTCCGCCGGTGACAGGGCACGAACATTCTGAGGCTCATGCCCTGTCACCGAAATGAGCTCTGTGAGAGGTGCCACAAGCACCCACTTCCCACACCCAGGTAATTCCACCAGGCGCCTCATGGCACCAGAGGAGAGGCAGAGACTTACCCAGCGTGTAGGGCAACACGGGTGACAAGCACCCAGTACCCCCCAGCAACAGCTCCCGACACAGACATTACACTGCCTTTCTTTTGGGGAGCAAAAATCCAAGCCCCAGCTGCGACTGGCCCCTGTGCAGCAAAGGACAGACGAACAAGTCTCCTCTTTCCCGATGAGAAACCACCCCAATGCCCACAAAGCCTTTCCCGGGGGAAGCGCTCCTTGCAGGTCACAGCACTTCGGGAAACGGGGCCTCCTTTCCCACGGGAACTGACGGCCGGTTCCTCACAGCGCTGTTTGCTCAGATCCTCTGAACCAACCCCGTATTTAAAGCCATAATTATACTTCTACAATACGAAAATAAGCCAGCCTCTCACTGAGATGTCCATAGTGTGCATGTTTTGTGGTACAGTTAACAGCTTTGTTTCAAGATAAAATAAGGAATAATAATTCCTAAAATTCTCATCCTTCATAGAATGGCACAAGATTCAGGAGAACAGTCCATCATGGACTGACCATGCTTTGGCTGTCCTTCCAACCACATCACCCGCCTGCTATGCAGTGCTTGCTCTTACTGTTCATCACAGCTCTCCTCTTTATCAAAATCACAAATTTTCTTCTAGTATTTTTGCAAACTAAATTCTGAAAGTGCTTTTGTGAATTCTGATTAATCTTCAGCATCAATTATCCAAGGCAGGCAGGCATTGTTCTTAATTTACAAGCAAGAGAGACGGCATACAGAGAAATGACCTTGCCCAAGTTTGCACAGAGCACAAATCTGAACAGAAGCCAGGTTTACGTCTTGGGGGCTTCTTGCACAGTCTGCCAGCCACACTTCATCCTTTCTATTCGTGATGACGTTCTCCACGCTCAGTAGCTGCTCGTGCAACCTCTGCAAAACTCCTATCAGTTCCTGGGTGAGCAGGCACAGACCTCAGTACTCCCTGCGAGGTAGAAGTTGCTCAGCCTGTATTTCCCCCCTCATACCTCCAAAAAGGTCCATAGTTCTTTTCCTAATCTTTTCTACAGACTCTCCAAGGGTGTGCAATGAGGAGATGGCACTTTCTGCTCTCAGCTGAGGGCACCATGATGTGCTGGGTCTGGCCCACCCAAGCTGCTGGTGCACGCTGCTTTCTGAATGATCCAGCTCAGGAATTGTCCCACTATGCCCAGTGTGCCACCCCAGTGACACAACGTCGGTTTGACTCTTTAATTCCACAGTGAGAGCTACACAGGCACGTCAGTAGCTTATAAGCGGATTTTGAGAGCAAGACACATCTCCCCTTCTCACGCGAAGGGCTGTTGGGCACCTCCTGCCTCAGCGGTCGGGGCGCTCCTCACAGCTACAGAACTGCCCACCACCTCTGTCTCCTCCTCGTTCTCACACATCCCTGCTCCTGACAAACCACGATTTGAAAACGTGCTAACACCACAAGTAGGGGAAATACCATTCCTACACACACTCCATCAAATTCTGACACACATCTCCGTCACACTACTCCTGAAGATGGATTCATGACCGCTTCATTACCCAATTTGCAAAACCCCTTTCTTCTATCAGAACTAGAGCCAAGCAATCTTTTTGCAAAAACTCTTTTTCTCCCTGCAGAATGTCAATGACTAACCCACAATTTTCACATAGCGTCAGGAAAGTAACCATCCAAAAGACATCAAGACCACCCTCAAATCCACAAGACGACTGCGTGGTGAAGCGAGGTGAAGAGAAGAAATGTTAAAAAAGTAAAAAAAGAATCTAATCACACTTGTTGCTATTTCTGAGCCACAAGACTTCCCTCTGCTCCCTTCCAGAACCGCTTCCCCATTTCTCCCACCACCTTCTCGCTGAGGGTAAAACAGGAAAAACCAGCTATTCTGGAAGAGAGCACCCAGATCCAGAGCTCCAGAACTGAACCGATGCTACAGTTCTAAAAGCCTTTAGTCAAGGCCTGCCTCCGAGACCACCGAAGATGTGCCAACACACTGGAACCACCCACTCATACAAAGGGGAGAAGTTACCTCAAATGATAAAGTGGCAATCTCACCGCTGTTACTACAAGGAGCAGCAGCTCACCTATTTCCAACATTGGGCACAATCTCCCCCTATCCATGCTGTGCGTGTGGCCATCGGTGCACTCTCTGCTCCACCAACGTGCTGGTCCTCAGCGACTGTCACTTGAGCTGCTTAGGATCCATCACATCCAGGCTTGGGAACTCCCACGTGGACGTGATCCATGTCTATAGGCAATGCTTTTGTGCACCAACCTTTTATTTCTTGGCTCTGTAAAAGTCAAGTACTGCTGATTTGGGGGTTTTGTTTGATTAGAAAACATTAAAATAAGTTCTCTTTAAAAGGCAACTCTTTGTGAACAAGGTCGCTGATGCAGTACCTTGGCTAACCCAGCATGAAATGGCAATAATGTATGTAAAGCGAGAATATTTAGCTAATCTGTTAGCAAGGCAATCACTCCTATTCTCAGCTGTGAGATCAAGGCAAACTCCCTGTTAAATTAAAATAAGCCATGCTTTCATAATGCAAGCAGTTTTGGTAAATCAGCTAAACATGCTTATTTTAGGGGCCTCAACCTAAAGGTTTCTCAAGCACCTTCCAAAACAGAAAGTATGCATAGCTCATCAAAACCTTTAGGACAACTCAGATGTGCAAGCTCATTTTGTTAAAACAGTCTGTAAAAAACACCCAAACAAACAAATCAATAAAATGCTTTCCTTATCTGGGTGAGAGTATCTGTCTTCAGCAGGTACTGCATTTTAAGACCCACAGCAGCTGACAGCATTCAGCTCAATTCTCTAATTCATTTCCTCAAATACCATGAAAACAATCTTCCTCGGTACAACGGTTTACTAGCGTTGTTCCCTAACCACATTCTAACTTCAAGGTGCCACCAGCAGCAGGGGGACAGTGGACACAGAGTGCTGGCAGCCCCAGGTGACATCTGGGCCCACCTGCCCAAGGCATTTGTCCTTCCACCCAGCCTGCAGACGCTCACAACAGGTACCTGCTGGAATTCAGGTCACCTCCATCACTGCACTGTCCTACACCCTATTGTGTAAAAATGAGACGCTCCATTCCCATCTTCAGGTCATAACTATTGCCTATGAATAAGATAGCAATTTGAAAAATTCCATTGATTCCCAGGGCAGAAGTACAGACACCAACATTCTTGTCAACGAGATTATTGGGTTTTCAGTCTACTAAATACTGAAAGAAATCTCAAGCAGATTGGTTTTGCCTCGGGTATGTATTCTGGTCAGGGAGGTCAGTGGTTTTTTTATGCTTTGCATTTGGTTACTGCAATACGTCTTAGAATATACAGCAAAAGCGGGGAAAAATAAAAAAGAAAAAAGTCTGAAGTTGCCCAAAGGTCCAGTAACACACACCAGAGATCTAAATATCACTTCTGGGGGTTCAGGGAGTATTGTTGTATTTCAGGAGGCTGAAGCGATGTAGGGTTAGGTTTTTACTACAGGCAGTGGTGTAACTGCAGTTCTGCAGACACCCCCGAGCTGGTCTAAAAGGAGCTGGCTCTGGCACCGCTGCCACTGCAGCCCAGAGCTCCCGCTGGTGCTCTGTGAGGGGACGTGGTGCTGCAGCCACAGGGAGCCTCACGCACACAGGCGGCAGGAAAGCCAAGCTTTTGAAGCCTGGGTTGGCTATGTCACAGATCTCACTGCAATGTTGTCATTCCTAAAGAGTTTAGGATCCCTCCTAACTGAAATCCTGTCTGGATTCAGCTCTCCTTGCAGTGACGTGGCACACTGACTAATTTCATAAATTATTTGGAATACCAGAAGATTGTTATTTTACCCTGAGTTTTCCTACAAAATTCTTTTAGTCCCCACTTTGCCATCCTTCTTCTTTTCTAGGCTGCTTGTCACCGTAAAGAGACCTAGATGTAGTTTGTAGTCTAAATATACTGCTCCAGACAAAAACCTTTATTGATTTAAGCACAAGTAAAAGTAGTAGATCTGAGCTACATTCATTCTAATTACAGATAAATAGCTGAGTCTGGCAGCAGTAGACCTAGGGAGTAGAACTACTTAATTTTTATTAGGTTTGGGGTTTTTTTTTGTTGTTTTTTTGTTTGTTTGTTTGTTTTTATTTCCCAGTTTCCAAGAGTCAATACTCTCGGGATAACTTGCTTTGCTTTGCCTAGAAACTGTAAGAACTTTATCAGTAACCACTACTGCATTACAACAGCCTCCAACCACACGCTCCTTGGCAGAAATGTGGTATTTATTGTTTTGGTTTTGTTCCACGTTAGGAAACTCCAGTACAACCTTGTTAAACGAAGAGAGATAAAACAAAATCTGCAAAAGCGCATTTCCGCCCCCAATACTCTTAGCAATATGAAATCAGGAGTAGATCAGTTAAAGTATTTGCTGAGGAGATCAGGAAATACCCAATGCTGCCATTCGAGCCTCCAAAGGCCAGCCTGGGAGGAAACACTGCAGCTGATCCTCAGTAGGCACAGAGAGCGAGAGGAGCTTCTGATACAGTAATTAAAAGGTGTGGCCCTGAAGTATTAACTACCAGCTCTTCTCCCCTTAACCCTGAAAGTACTGCTGCTCCATAGTCAACTCAGAGCAATAAAACTTCACAAACTTTATAAGCATACGGCAAGTATAATAAATGTTAAGGAGTAAGAGAACTACATCTACTGCATCTCAGATACACCTCTGAGACTCAAACAGCTCTAGCAAGACATTTGGGAACCTGAAATTATCTGAAAGATTCAAAGATTCTTAAAGAATAAATTTGCACGTTGTAGGACTCCCCAAGGAAGCTTAAACTTGCTCCCACGTTTTTCTCTGCAGATCTATTTCCTCTGAATTTTAACTTGAAGCACAGTCGTCTCCCCCTGAAAAGAAACAGTGCTTTGATTTCCTGTCCAGCGATAGAGCCCTTCTCACAAAGGCACTACCCTTCCCACAGCAAGTGAAAAAACCAGTAGAATTGCAGAGACAAAAATTGATGTGCAGGAGTGAGAGAGATAAGAAAAACAAGAGATTGTCCTCGCATTTTGAGAGTTTCCTGCTCTACTGCAGACAAAAAGATGGAGTGTGGCAAAATCCAAGGTGCCCTACAGGACAAAAAGGTTTTCCCTGTGCCCACTGGTGTCTAACCGGGCTGGAAGTTAAAGAAGTGATGCAAACCCATCACAAACACAAAAGAAGCAACAGAGATGGAGAAGCTGGAGAAGGTTTGGCAGTTTGAAAATATTAAAAGCCTGTATGATACTTATTAGCTCAAAAAGTAAAGCAGTTTCTTTTCCTTTTTATAAAATTCGGTTTTAAAGTTTTAAGTTTCAATGAGCTCCCTGGGTATGATATAAAATACTTTCCTCGCTTTATCGCTCTCTCATTTCCTGCTTCCCCAAGGGTTGGGTACCTTCTCTCACACGTAGCAATAATCATTCATTTCTATCAGGTATTCCATCACATATTCATTTATTCCTAAGGCTTTATCATGATATTAATAATCTGGCTTCCTTTGCTCTGGATTACAAGAGTTCCCTGATAAGTTTTTATTATGTTTTCATTCACACGTCTTTGAGTTAGATGAGCAATTTTTTAATAAATTCCAGTCTGACTCAGGTAGCAGCATTTTGCCTCCTAACTTTTATTTATGGTTATTGTTAATAGTGCAGCAATAATTAATGTGATAATAGCAATAGTTAATGTCAATAACCATAACATCGATTACCGAACTGGGCAAAAGATGTGATGCAAAACACAACCTTTATGAAGTGTGTGGGAGGGTATCTCCTTTAGACTCTCTGCTGAACCCTTGGCCTCTGTTTCTCAGACAAAGCTTTTACACAACTAATGCCTTACACAAATCAACGATGCTGAACCACTTAGAAACAGGAATGAGAGACGAGCACCACCATTTTTGCCAGATACGGTTTTGGTTTGAAGTTTTTTAGCTTAACTGTGTGATCCTCCCTTCCTGCATAAAGGAAATGTCGGGCTGTTCAGCAGCAGCAGGAGGGAATGCATCCCTTCTCCTTCTCTCAGTCTGCAGCACCAAATCACCCTCCTTGGCAAGGGGCGAAGAAAAGACTGGAACATAGATATGGATATTTTTTTCTATATGGCATCAGCGGGTTTTTTTTGTGAATACTTTCTTATGATTTATTTTGAATACAGGTAAGACTTGAGAGTTTGATTCCAGGCTTGCTTGGCATACAACACAGAGAAGCCAGTAAGCCTGGCTACAGCCTACAGAGCAGCTGCGGTACCGCAGTAAACTCCGGCACTACACAGCAGCAATAGTCCGGGGCAGTTTGCCCTCTCCTTCAGCGTAATTGTGTCTTGGAGAGAACAAAATGGAGAGAGGCTGAACAAAGATGCCTAGCTTCCCAACAGCTTTCCAAGGGTGCTGTGCTGGCACGCCCCATCTCTTCCTGGAAATCACTATTTACAGCATGACGGTGTACTTTATCCACACTGTGAGAACCAATAAAATGCCATTGATTATTTCACATGACAATAATTTAAAACCAGAAACATCCATAAAGCTGGAACAGAGACAGAGTTCTAGAACACTCCAGAGCATAAGATGCCTGGCCTGTCCAACAAGTCCAAAAGACTGCTGAAAGTATCCCTGAAGGTTTGGGTTGTTGTAGGGTTTTTTTCCTTTGTCTAATAAGCACTGCATATCGAGTGGAGGGAAGCAGTAAAAGACTTGGAAGCTCAAAGCCAACCAAATAGAGGACCTAGTAAGGCAGTTTTCAGCAGCTTTCATCTGGACTGAAGCTGATCTGAGTGGCAGCTGCCATCAAAATCTGGTGTTCTGTCAACTGATCATCTTGCCCCGGGCTCAGCAGGAACCAACTGCTAAAAGCATTCTGTCAAGAGGGGGATATTTTCCACATGCAGTTTTATGTGCTTTCCTGAAAAAAATACTAGTGACAATCCTCACGTGGGTGAAACTACCATATCAAAGAGTATTTGCCGTGATGACTGAGGTCTCAACAGCAGAGATGGGGAAGCCCTCTTTGGCTCCCCTCACACATACAAGGATGCAGGCAGGAACCCAAGGCAGTGAATATTAAAAGCTGCCTTCAAATGAGTTCAGAAGTTGTTGAGCAATATTCGTCTGAGTGAAAAATCCTGCTCAGCTCCCTCTCAATTAACACCACGCACAGCGTTCTGCTCTGCTGGTTCCCAGATCCCAGCTACCTGGCAGTCCTGGCCCAACTCTGGCAACACCACTGGATGATTTAGGAAATAGATGTTGATACTAAATGTTTGTGACAAACATTAGGATCCCCTGAGAGCTGTACTGGAGGGCAAATGGAAGGCAGCATGGTCTGTCTCAACTAAGAACACGTATTTGTTTCTCTTCTGCCTCACAAGCCCAGCCTAGTTACACTCGAGCATAAAGGCAGCAAAAGGAGAAGTTCCTTCATCTGAACTTTGATTTCTCTTAGAAAAGACACCTCAAACAAAGCATATAGAAGGTTAATTTTTACAAGGGTTAGACTGGGGAGAGAAGAAAGCAACACGATAGGATATTTTGCTGCCTGACAAATAGGCTTGTACCGGCAGAATGAGCCCACGCTGACTGCTGTGCAGAGAGCTGGGGGCGGCAGCACGCCTAGCCAGAGTCACCCATAGCACCCAGCCAAGCAGCAGGGGACCAGGCATTGTCACCTCCTCCCCAAAGGGCCCGGCTGGGCCGGACTATTGAGAGTATTTCAACCATAATCTCTGGTTGATCCACCCACTCACCACCAGGCTCACCCGAGACGCAGGTGAGTTAACCTGACATTGCACCTCGCAAGCAGAGACGATTCTCTCAACTTGAATTTCCAGTGCAGGACATCTCCTGGTGCAGTCCTACATGGGCCTAATTCCAGCAGAAAATGGATATGTGGCAAGAGAATAGTAATACTCTAAGTACTCAAGAAACCTTTAAATTATCTAGCAGCACAAAGCTCTTAACTTATCTTTAGAGTACCATATTATTATTTAAACACTTCAAAGGTAGGCAACTCAATGTAAATGTCTAAATTTTCACATTCACGTTTTCACATTCTTGTTTATGTATTTCTGGGTTTAAATGCTGAGCTCCTGGGAGTGTATCACAGCAGTAATTTCTCCCCAGGGTCCTGGAAGTAACAGATTATAATGTCGGTGAGACCTTATGCAAATTTTATCCCTATGTTTGAGAAGTAAATTCTTACCTTTTTTGGGCAAACAACACGATGTCAGATCCACCTGTGCTCCTGCCCGGGAGAGACCAGAACACTGGAAATGACACCCCTGCACACACAAACTCACGTAAAAGGTGATAAAAAGAGCACCCAAACCACACACAGAGATGGCCTCTCTTCCCACCAGACTCCCCACCTCCCACTCCTCTGCCCAGATCACCCTGCCTTTTCTCCATTTGACCAGGCTCCATTCTCTTCTTCCTCCTCCAACTGTCATCCCTTTCTGACCCTTTTTTGACCCAACTTCTTTCCCTTTCCCCTGATCTGAGTAGACCCCATGTGAATCAAAAGGCACTTCCTTGCAGAAACCTGCCAGGTTTGAAATTCTCACTACAAAACCACAGGCACTAGGTTTATACGGCACAGAACAACAGGAAATAAGGTAGCAATAAGAACATATATACAAAATGTGAATAACAAACAGCACTTTGGAATTTTTGTCCCTGCCCTTGCAACATACGGTATTTGCAACCTGGCCTTGCTTTCAGTCCTGGAGGAGCCTTGTGGGGTTAGATGTTTACAGCCAACTTAAACTGCAGGGCAGGTACATGAAATGGAAGACATCAACCCAAATGTTCAGCATCTGGCAAAGTTACAAGAGACAGAATATCCTCAGTCTTATTACAGGAAATTAATGCTAACGGTGAATTGCAGAGCCCACCCTTCCAGTAACACAGAGGTGGCTTTTATTCCCTGTAATCATTCGTAATTTACTTTAAAGGCTTGGGAAATATTTATGTGTGAGTTTCTGTCATGTTGGCTGCTACTCATCAGTAAGTGTCAAAAGATCACGCGGAGGTTATATCTGTAACTATGATTTCACCTGTGAAGCTACCAGCCAGAAGGGCCCTCATCCTCAGGGGCTGCACACACACAATTAACCTTAAACCAATTATAATAACTAATGAATAAATGCCTATAAAATTATTTTGTTATAATTGTATTAAATTATATTATCTGACTGATATTTGAAGCATAAGATGGCAAGCAGTCTACTAAATAATAAGGAATTGGATGTGAAAAAATCACAGCCTGCCCACAAAGTGGCATTACCACTTGACTGCAAACTGGTGTCACATATGATACAAGCAGAAACATTTTAAAAACATTATTTTTTTCTGTAAGTAAAAGTAACATACCTGATATGGCAGATACTTATGTAACTACGTCACTAATTATCTGTAACCATTGTATAAGAAATCAGTTCACTGTGACTTAAAGGGGAGAGATCTTTTCACGAGTGTGATCCTTTCCCCTTCCCCACCTCCCACCACATCCCTGTGGACGTGGAGAAAGGTGAAAAGATGATGAAGGAACAGGAAGAAAACAGTTGTAAACCAGATTCGAGTATAAAGGAATGCTATAAGGAACGGGAGATCATACAATTGTAGAATCATTTAGGTTTAAGATCATCAAGTCCAACCATCAACCCAGCCCTGCCAAGGCCACCACTGCCCTATGTCCCTCAGCACCACATCTGCCCGGCTTTAAAATCCCCTCCAGAGATGGTGACTCCACCACTGCCCTGGGCAGCCTCTGCCAAGGCTTGACAGCTGTTTGGGGGAAGAAATTTTCCCAGTATCCATCCTAAACCTCCCCTGGATGTAAAGCCAAGGAAATGACATATTAGGAGATAAATAAATTAATTACTTTGAAGTTGAGAATGAGTGTTACGAAGTTGGTATAATAGAGAAATGCATTGGCAAAGGGAGGCAACGGGGTGATGAAAGAGAACTCCCACAGGCAGTGGGTACTCGGGAGAACTGCCGAGCGATGGCAGGCAGAGAAGTAAAACAGATATCGCAAATCCCCCTCGCACTCCTTGCTCATATTAAATGGAAACTGTATTTCCAAGCATGCTGGCAATTGCCTTGGAAATAATGCATTACATATCCTCACAACATCTCTGCAGGTGCCTGGCAATGCACTGGACTGATACCTGTACTGTAAATACAGGGTTATACACCCTCTCCATAGGGAATTATGACAGTAACACTTCCTGCACATATCCAAAATATCAAACTACACTTTTTCTTAGCATTCTTATTAACTTAGCATTCTTATTAAACATAGCCAGTAAGCAATGAGGGCATTTCACAGAATGAGTTGCCCATATTGTATTTTATTATTGTACGTCAAACTAGTGGTCTGAATTCTGAGGAGGAGGAATAATCTTATGAAGGCAAAATCCATAGGATTTTCCTTTAAAAATATCCACTGTAGGGGAAATATCTATAATAAACCAAGAAGCAGAAGAAATAAAAAGGTTCTAAAAATTAGAAAGGGTCATTAATCTATTCAGAGGCTCCTTTTTGTGACAGATAGTTCAAATTGGGAACTGTCACATGTCACTGCACTCTGAAAAAGAATCGACGCAACCCAAGGGCTGTGGTGACACGTGGCTCAGGAAACAGCTTTGGTGAGACCAGCAACTCCGCAGTGGAATTACAACTGCTTTAAGCAAATGGCATTGCAATACACCAAAGGGTGTAATTCAAATTTCCACCCTCAAGGGGAAGTGTGCTTGTTTCTGGTGGAAAAACCTCTTACTGTTTGAACAGTTTTAAAGAGGCAGTTAAAACCTTGATCAATCTCTTGTTGCTATCTGTTAATTCCACACGGAAGAATCACACAAATGGGTTACAGCACGGTGACTTGCATGGATTAACACTACTTCACAAGAACTCGGATTATTTTGAATCATAAAGGTGCACAAAGTAATTAGTTGTTTCCCACAACTACAGACTTCTAAGTAATTGATTTTGCCTGTTATTTCAGTACCTTTCTTGTTTTCGACACTGTCTTGCATACCAACAGGATGTTTGCTCGCTGCCAGGGCCCGAAGCTTGCTCCTGGAGTTGAGCCACCCATGGCCCAGAGCGCCTTTCCAAGGCGAGTCCCATCTTCATCCCCACCCACCTCCCTGGAGGAAGAGCTGCTCCAGAGAGAGCTAAAACAGCCTTGTGGGGTGGGGGACGACCTGCCCCCATTTCATTTGGGAGCTGCCGTAGATCACCCGCTTTGTCCTTGTGTCCGTGCCCACCCTGTGCCTGGCCATGTACCCTCCTGGTCCAGAGCTTGGTCCTGGACCTGCCCTGCCTTGGCACTCCAGCCGCTGCGTGCCACTTGACCTTTTTATCCTCATCCAGAACAATGTGTGTCATCTCACTATGGATCTACTTGCCATACATCACAAAACTTACATGCAATACATTCTCTCATTCCCCCCGCCCTTTGCAGATGTTTCTGGAGCAAATTATACCCACTAATATTCTAATCATGTGAATCATCCCACTGAGTGTCTCATATGCCAATTGAGTAACTGTTGTGATCATTAATTAAGCTTTCAGCTTTTCCTGTTTATTTCGCTCACTTCTCTAATTAGTGCAGAAACAATTAAAATATTTGGTGGACTGACATACTACTATTGTACTTGTTCTTCTTATGACTTTCTTGAAATCAACCCTAAGCTCAATAATTTTCAGGTCCTTTTCCCTGTCTATGAATATTTGCAATCTCTTTTGATCCTAAATTTAAAGATTTTTTTTCATTACTAAGGGATCAAGACTGTGTGTCAAAATGTTGTTCACAACAGCAGTACCATCTTTTAGGGATCCATGTTTACAAAGAAATTACGATATGTCAAAGAATTTCAGAATAATAGTTATAATTAATAAATACAATAAATACAGTAACTATAGATATCAATATAATAAATATAACAATAATTATTAAATAATAAATGACTTCATGTTGGAATAAATTACAGCCCAAGTGACTGTCGTGTTTCCCCACTCTCCCACCCAGGCAGATGCAGAACATCCAGTCCAAACCGGAAAAAAGATTTCCTCTCAAACTCCCTCTCCCATTCCATTCCCATGTAAGTATCACTTAATTCTCAGGGATCAGGAACTGAGTCTCGCTCACAAGCCCTGAGCCGTTATCCTGCCACTGAACATGTCAGCTCAGACTGAACTCAACTCACCGACGTCACTGCGCACGTGTTGTAACCCTCTGGGGTGACCAATAGCCATAAGTGATGCTGAAAGAATTCCCACACACCGAGAGTTACTCTTGGATGAATACACTGCTTCCCATGCACTTTCACAGCAATGCCAATGACAGGCTGCAATCTCAGACAGACTTTCAGTAAAAACCTACTTCTTAGCAAAAAGCTCTGTCCTTCAAACATCACACTTCAGGTGTTAGCCAGTTCATTCAATTTGTTCCAGAAAGCAAAGCTTTCAGTGAATGTCTCTACCTAACACCAAGTACATCAATTACTTGTTCAGAACCTTGGGTAATACTTCCATAATTCCAAGGATTTTTAAGCAGAAGGATGAAAAGCAACTGTCTGGGAATTTGCCCTTCAGGTAAGGAGCACTGTCAGCTCGGTCATCTCCAGTGAACTCACCCAGCTTGTTCAAACTCACCCCACTGCTTGTGAGTTTTGCCCTCTCTCTCATGCCTGTTCCAGTGTTGCCTCCCCACGCTCCTGCCATTCCTAACAAGCTACGGCAGTCCTCAGGTTTGTCAATAAACATGGAGTAGAACCAAAGCACCCCAATCTTCAGCAGGTTCCAGGGCCACCCGTCTCTGCCCGCACCGAGGTGAAGGGACAGGGTGTAAGGATGAGACACAGTCAGCTTCTGCAGCGGGAAGAAAATACTCCAAAGGGCACCCACCTCCCTTTTTATAGCAAGTTAGTCAGTAAAACAATATGCTGTGTTTAGCACTAGGAATTGGAGTCACAAAAATTAAACCAAAATTCCTCAGTTTGCCACTATCACAGTTTCAAAAAATTGAATATTGACTTAAGAGAAAAACTTATCTGACATAATAATCAGCACTGAAAACAGAACAGAGTTGGAATTTTGCAATTTCACTAGAGCCTCTGTATTGAAAGCTATGTAGAAATTATTCTGCATAGAATATTTTGTGACAAAATATGCAATTTGAATATATCCAATGTTTTTATTGGATATTTATTATAATTAAATTATTAAAAGTAAACATTATATATACTTGAGTATAATTTAAATGTAAAGCACAATAACCTATAAATTAAGTAATCACAATTTAATATTGAACCATAAAATTAAATAATTGTTAATAATTAACTCTCACCTCCTAAAGCAAAATCAACACAGAAGAATTTCCAGATTTACTTTTCTTTTTCTTTTCCTTTTTTTAACGGATGCCACAGCTGCTGCTGTTTTAATTGCAGTGTTTGAGGCAGCCCACATTTAAAAGATGTCATCAGGGCTGAGCATCTCCAGTCCATGCTTCTGATCTGTAAACTGGTATTTATGGCCAGGGCTCATGCTCACACTGAAAACTTGCACAGGGCTCTGGCCCAGCCCTGTATGCTCATTAGAATGTTAGAATACACTAATATAAAATGGAATGGCTAAATATTTCTTGAAACACCCTGTCTGGGTTCACCTTTCTCCACTTCCACCCTCCTCTGAACACGCGGCGGGCTTTAATCAAGGGCCTTTAATCAAAGAGTAGCTGATCTTCTGACAGCTTCAGGAGGGGATAGCAAGCCCAAAGTGTGTGCAGAAAGCCCTTGGAACAGCCAGCCCAAAACCAGCGAAGGAGCCTGGAAGGACTGCAGGGAATGCAGAGCTTTTGGGCAGCAGACCAAGGAGATGAGGAATGTGGAAAAACTTCCTCAGCTGTGAAACTAAAGGCTCCCAAGCAGAATGGAAAACAAAGGAGCAAATGGAGACGGACAGATGCCGGGTCCCGGCTACTGAGGGCTGCAAGTGGGGTGGAAGGGCTGGAACACCAGGCAGTTCAGAGCTGAGGAACTGAACAACTACTTCTGGTGTTTGTGGGGAGTGGCAGAGTCAGCCCAGAGAACGGCCCGAGAGAAAGGTGGGTGCCCGCTGGGACCAAAGGCCAGCAGGCAGAGGCCCCCAGCCGAGGAGGACCTATTAATTGCACAGGGCCATTGTGCCAGGGAAGGCATTGAGGGTTCTTCCCAGCACCTACATTGGAGCCAAACAGCAAGGGTTTAAGGCTGTCTCCCTCGCCATCACAGACAGGGAAACCACATCAAACCGCAGGCAGGTTTATTTCTGGGAATTAGCAAGACCTTCTAGTGCCCTTCATTCTTCTGAATAATAAGCCAAATTTACTCATTTATATGGAGGTGTTCATCACAACCTTCTATTTTCAATCCTCAATAACATATAGTGTAGTAAGTTCAGAGAAAGGAGACAGGAAAGGAATAACATTTAAATAATTTGAAATACCGCAGTCAATAAATTATACTTTTGTTCTTCCCCAGTGAATTTCTCACACCTTGGCATGCTTGACAAATATGCATTAGCTTAAAATTCCAATTTGTAAAACTGGCAGGTTGAAAAAAAATTCTAAAAACTTGCTTGTTTACTTGGGCTGAAAGCTTGAACTGAATGTCCCACATTCTCAGCAGAAGAGACTTTTGGATGAAGGCTGGACTCCGACCTTGTCACACATTCTCTGCTGGAAGCAGTCAAATGTGCATTTACTACCGAGCAAAGAAATCAGTTCAGACATTCCATTCTTATCAGATACTGGAATTCAAATATCTGCATCAAATCTTAAATATCCCCTCTAATTTTACCTGTCTTACGTTGTCTTTGATACTGAAGATTAATCCAGCAGAGATCACTGGATCTAAAAAAATGTTTTTCTTCAAAAACTGTGTCCACCCTTACAGATCCTCTCCAAGTCATACAAGGTAGAGAAAATACATTCCCACTGCTGCTAAAGCAGTAGAAAATGCAACAGAAGAATGATGATCATAGACTGTATCTAATTTAGCAAGGAGCATGGCAGAAGGGGAATTAGATGTGTTGGAAAAGACCTTTAACATCATCAAGTCCAACCATCAAACCCAGCAGTGACAAACCCCACCACTGCCCCGTGTCCCTCAGCACCACGTCTGCCCGGCTTTCAAACACCTCCAGGGATGGGGACTCCACCGCTGCCCTGGGCAGACTCTCCCAAGGCTTCACAACGCTGTCTGTGAAGAAATTGTTCCTGATATCCATCCTAAACCTCCCCTGGCATGCGAAGGCAGCATGGAACGGATTCGAAGAAAAAACCACCTCTGGCCAAGGGCCTGACATCTGCGTTACGTGTCGTGTATTTTGGCATAGCCATAGCCTGATCCCAGCAGACTGAATCAGGCTCCTACAGCAGGTTTTCTCTTTTCTGGCATGTGAAGGAAATCCACCTTGTGTGCTGCAGGATTTATGTAGCAGGGTTATCAAAATTTTTGCTTCAACAGTTCACTTCTCATCTGTGCAAAAAATATAACCACAGATGAACTTTCTGACTGGAGAGAGTGGTTTGTTCTAAACAGGTATCCAGCCTGCCAGTCCATGACACGTCACACAAACACCACTTAAACCAGTTACTTTCTACATTTTATACTTGGAGAGGAGACGTCAGATAGAATGAAGTAAAAGGGACCTGCTGTAACTCAAAAGCTCTCAGCTGGTAAAACTATCCCACAGTTCCCAAATTACTTGGGACAGATGAAAAGAACATAGACACAAAACCAAAGCACACACCGGGGATAAATTCTGCATTGATGAAAAGAGAGATCAGAAAGAAGAATTTGTGCCTGGGAGTGAAAACTGGATGGGACCCAGCTGTTTTGGCTGGCTCACTTCCTAAAGCGGGCATTTATCTATAGAGCGCCCGGGAAAATAACCCTCAATCACGTATGCAGATTTTAGGTCCATATACCCAGATTCCAAGTGAAGTGAGGAGTGTGAGGCAGGTAACACTAGTTAACACTTTTCCAACACATCTAAGTGCTGCCGTTCGAGCAACCCGAGCAGGAATTCAAATGGAAGTCTGTGGCTCAGCAAAACAAGCGTGGGAAGATGACGCCTGCGGCAGCTTGTCTAGCAGCTCACCCGTGACTCGTCACACTCTGCAGAGAAAAGCCTCTAATTACGTGGCAACTAAGATGGTGGAACATCTTTGCAAAGCTGGTAAGAAACTCGGTTTTGCTGTGCTTGTAGTGCTCTGCTCTCCTTGCTGATAAGTGAAGAGACTTCCAAGCAAATGCCATGTGACGTATATATCTCTAATTGCTGTTTCCCCTGATAACATCTTTAGCTTGTCTTATCTGCCAGCTACATCTCATTATTATTTGAGAGAAATGCTGACTTTTGCAAAAAAAACCTGACAAGCTTTCAGAGGATGGCATTTAGTCATTGAACATCATTCCGTAACATGTCATGTCTCAGCAAGCAGAGATTTATTTGTTTTAAAGACATTTTTCATTTGGCATTCTTACGTAAATGAAGATTCCTTTCCCCTGTAGACACAGGGGAGCATTTCTAATCAGAGTATTTTTTTATTTTTTTTTTAATTTGGACTAGAAAAGTACCTGCTGTCATTAATAATCTGATTTGGTTTTTCTTTGACAGGTACAATTCTGAGATGCCTAAAAAGTTGTCATGTCTGAAAAAATAATGACTGAAAGATGCTTATTCTTCATAATTTGGAGAGCTTACTAAAGTGTCCTTTAAATCATCTATTGTAAGAGTTCAAGCTATTTATTGGAATGTGTCATCTTGCATCTGTGTTTTATTGCTTCCTGTACAGTGTACAGCATCAGTCGGGTATCTGAAAGATTTTATGATACTCCATTACTATCGGCATGATTTTAAAAGAACTTATTAAATGTCATTAGTCAGATTATGTCCTCGGATATCTATTCTATATTGATAGAAAAGTGCATTTGTTTTTTACATTAATCACAAATTTAACTATTTTCACAAATTCCCAGTAGTAGCAATTAAATTCTTTAAAACCCTCTAATTTTATCACAGTGACTTCGGAGTCAAGCACCAAAGCTTAGGAGAAGGTGGAATCCAGGTGGCCCTCTGCACGCGTAGGATCTGCAGCAGAAGCCTCAGGGATGTGGTCTGACCCTGCCTGTGAGAGGTGGAGCATAGAAAGTCTGGAAAAACATGCTGTTAGGAGATTTCTCCCAGCTCTCCCTGCCGCCCCTGCCCCAGTCTTCACTTTAAACAGAAAACTCTTTTGCACACTTAGGAAGTGCACAATCCCATCAGTTAATTAACACTGTAAAACCAACTGTAAGCAAACCTCTTTTTAACATTATTGGCATATAATGCATATGCATTCTCCAGTCACCTACTGCCCCTGGAGAATACCTGCTCATTTCTTTTCTCTGGAAAAGTCTTTTTTCACTTTCCTGTATGTAGGAAAGCATTTGCAGCTCTGAAAGGTGTGTGGAAAGCACCTGCACCTCTGATCTCCACCTGCGGGATGGGATGGCAAGTGACAATGCAGTCTGTTACTAAACCCAGAAAATTAACTCCTCCTACTCTGATCAACTGCAAAAATTTGACAGGATGAGAGTCAGAGCTAACGGTTACATTGGAAGATTACAAAAAAAAAATAAAAATCTACAACTTCATTCTCTAAAATTGCTGCAGTTCATTCTGGTACCCCTAGCACAGTACTATAAAAAAACTAGAAAAAAAAATTCCATTGAGACGCGCTTCCAAGTGGATTTCAGACAATTCTCCAAGGTACTGATTTAAGTATATATAAAATCTAATTTAAGCACCATTAAAGATTAGAAATATTTACATGCAAGATGGAACATTTTTTTTGGGGGGAGGAGGAAATAATAATCTTACATCAAGAAAAATGTTCACTCTGGCTGTTCCAAACCCAGCTGAACACTTACTATTCAGCATGTTATCATTAGGTTTTCCTACATAAGTAATTTAATTTTTCACTAGTAATTCTGGAAACCATGGTAGACTACCCTGTGTTTTCTATCATACTGTATATACAGAACTCTAGTCTTTACCCCAGCCTATTGATAGAGCACTAAGCCACATCCAGCTCTATGAATAAACGCTGCATCCCCAAAATTCAGCCTTGGGATTGTTTCGTTACTTTATGTGGGAGGAGGGCAGAGCTGTTTGATGGGAACACGTACATCATCCCTCTAACCCCCTCCCACCAGGTGGCTGAGAGGTGGTTTGTGCATCTCCTTCAGCAATACTGGAATATTCCCCCGCTGGCACTGCACAGCACGTGAGCCCGGGGCGACCGCAGCAAAGAGACTGCTCAAGCTGCCTCCCCTCCCTCTACCCCGATTGCTCCCTCAGTAGTGGTTCTGTTCCCTGCTCCAGACTTCTGTGAGCCACCCCCCCAGTCCTGGCTTGGGTTAGTTTTTGTTGTGTTGGACCCAGCTAATAACCCACCATCTTAATGCAGATAACTGTGAATAGCTCTTTGTTTTGAGTGACATTTTACTTATTCACCTACTGCAGAGGAAGGATTCTAGCACAGTGAATTCAGCCGGTCACCTGCTGTGACACTAAAACGTCTCACCAAATTACTCCAGATGTCTAAATACAGGTGTATTTCTTTCCTGTGCAAAGCAGCAAGGACAGAGAAAGCAGCAGCAGAAAAGCCTGTGAGAGAGAGGACACCTGGGCAGGAGATGACACAGCACATCCAGGCAGGAAGGATGACACAGAAACCTCTACAACCTACAACCTGCACCTTGGAAGGTTGTCCACCCCTTGCAGGTGTCCTCCTTAGCACTGGGAGGTGCACAAAGCTGATACAGGAGGAGGAGGAGAAAAAAAAAAAAAATAGATTGAGACACAACAAAAGCAAACCTCTCCCACAAAAACATGCTGAGGGTGGAGCAAAGAAAACTCACCTCTGAGTAGTGCAGGAGTAGAACTGCTCAGAACTTGGGAATTTCACCCTGAAGTTTTTATTGGAATCACATGTTAGTGTCTAATTTGGAGTGGAACTTTCTTTAGCCTATGCCAAACACTAAGAAAATGCATATTACACTACTGTTAGCCACTCAGCTGCCCAAGTCATTCAGGTAACTGTGACCAAGAGAGCTATACTCCTTTCTTTTTGATTAAAGAGACAGGAGCCACCGCTTCTTTCAACTACAGTCCTCATCACAAACCAGCCGTATCTTTGTCTTTTTGAGACGTGGTGACCAAAGCTGGCCACTGAAGCCACTTGGAAATGGAGACCAGAGGGAAAAAAAAAACCCATAGCATTATACACAGACTATAGTTTCTACAAAATATGTCAGTCCTGGAACTAATACTGCTTCTGACAGCCACAGGAGCATCATGAAGATGTTAAGTAAAAGCTGGCCCAGGCTGGGTCTATGTTCACTACCGTGATGGCTGAGTGAACGAGAGAAAGAATTACAAACCTCAGGTATAGAAACTTATTTAAAATTAATGATTGTACTTTGGTTCTTGTAGCTTGTTTAAGTGTATTCAGTGGGGTTTTTTAGCACATATGATTGGAAAAGAGAACACAAAACCACTATTAAAGCAGGCAGATAAAGACTTTATGCACATTTTCCAGGTCAATATCCAGTTGTCTCCACTTTGTTTCTTTGAATGCAGAGGAAACACAGCAGTCTTCAAATCTGTTGTTTAAAAAAAGGGCCAAGCAGAGTGTATAAATCTGCTATCGTACGCTACTTAAAACTTTCCTTTCTTCTCATTTACTGTAACAGAAAAGATTATACAAACTCTTGGTTATTTACACAAGTATCACTTCTGCTGGAGCCGAGGGGAGCCACAAAGGCAAGAACTGATTTATCAGAATAAAAATAATCCTTCATGTAGAAAACAATCAATAGATACTTTTTAGAGTTCTACACAGACCAGTATAGAGGGTTTTCTTGGCTTTTTAATCGATAAAGTTCAGCCGCAGATTAGCATTCTCATGAGACAGTTTTTCTACATCAGGAGACAGTGCTCATTTAACGTAGTGCATTAATAATATTTCACTTGTTCCAGCTGGAAAAAGATTTGTGAAAAAATTAAGAATTAAAATATTTTCAGAACACTTCTCTGAAAAGTCACGCCAACCAGAATTTCCACTTCCTGAGTAAGAATCTTCTTTTAATTCCAAGCATTAATACAAACAAAAACATCCTGTACGTACATTGGCCCTACACTTGGCTAATTTTCATTTCTTTTTCACGGTTATAATAGACAAAAAAGAAGCAGTTGAGAAGGCAGCAATTCTCCTTGGGCTGTGTAGCATCCTTAAGTATGGAATACCATAACACTTACTTGAAATAACCTGTCAACTACTCTTTAGAAAAGTGAATTTAATAATAATGAGGTAAAACACACACACATAAAGCGTAAGGGAAGGGACTGACTCTGCTCCAGCAGCTGAAGCATTCAGGTCTATTTCTCTTCCAAATGATCCCTGTCTTTCCTATTCCCCAGGCAAACAGCCCACAGGAGTTTGTTTCATGGAACTGGCCTCCACAGACCTTCCCCTGGAGCTGAACAGCCCCAGCTGTATTTCAGAGGGGCAAGACCCCGCCTGAGTTTAAGAGGTGCAATAATTGGGCTTGCAGGAAATTTAAGAGGACTGTCTTCTGGTTGCCAGATTCTGCCTGGGCTTAAGGAATGCTGCAACTACTTTCTGCACAGCCAAAGAGAGATATTAAAACTAATCAAGGAGGTGCCTAAATACTTTAAAATTGCCCTGAGCCAAGGGCATCAATAAGTTTAGGATTTTTGAATAACAATTTTGGATGTAAACACCTAAACCAGGCTTAAAAGGACCTAAATCCTTTACCAGCCCTAGCTTTCAATCTCACTCATTGCCAATGAAATTTAGATTAAGTCAGTCAAACTCTGAAGAGCTGAATAAATACCTCTAAGAATAAGAGGCCATGCTACTTTTTAATAAGCAATAAATATGCAACAGAGTACATAAATGGTGCTCCTTTTCTAATATTAAGTATATGGCTATCCTCTTCACCATTTCACTGACTTTACTGGTGTGGCCAGGTCTGACCATTTTGAAGTGGAAAGCTTTATTTCATTCATTCATCCTTTTATCAGAACGGGTTTGATTTAAAAACAATCAAACCCAGAAAAATAGTGCATGTAGAAGGGTAGTTTGCATATGACAAATGGCATTTATATTGGTTTCTTTGCAAACCAACCAGTTTGAGCTCATCATGGCAGACAGAAGTTCAACTCAGTCCATGCACTGTCAGACCTCACCTTCCCTCTGCGTGACCGCGAACAGGGAGGTATTTACCTGTGCAGGAAATACATGGGCACGCTCCCTCCCAGGGAGCACAGCAAGGCCCTTCACGCAACACATGGAGCTAGGAAAGCACTGGAAACTTCCCCAAAAGGAAACTCTACCCCTTGGAAGTGGTACCTGTCACAGTTAATGTGTGTCATCATTATCCTTCCTAAGGAGTCTCTGCAGATTCACCGAGGACAATGATGTGCACCCTCTGCTGCTGCTCCTTCCCCATTTACAGAGCAGTTTTGACAAAATTTACAGGAAAGGTCGAATTATGTCCCCAAATGGAGTCCAAGGAGTTTTCATTATCTCTGTGGAGAAGATTTAGAACTCCACTATTTTTCTCCTTGATGACAGTGTAAGTCGCAAGAGCAATGGAAAGGAGATGAGCAATAGTACTTGAGGAAAGAGAATTTTTCCAGGATCTGTCTCAGACTCATGGCCTGGGTAATTTTCACTTCGATTCTCACAAAATTTTATTTCATCTTTTTTTCCTCTTGATGAGTTTAGCAGGGGATAAAATAAAGCCAGCTCAACTAACTGACACACTAAAGTCTGATTCTTTCATATTGAAAGGAGGTACTCACATCTCTGATGTTCATCTGCTGAAGGCCTTGTTTACGTCTTCGTAGTTCAGTTTGGAAACGCCACACCGAAAGTACTTTCTCTTGATTTAATCATCTTGTAGAACGGTGCTGCTGAAGAAGAAAAACTGAATTTAAGTTAATGCAGCAAAAGCTAAAGTTCTTCAATTCACTAAGCAAAATAAAATGACATGAAAGAGTAGGCTGCAGATCAAGCTCTCAAACTCAACAGATCAAATTCTCCAGGGGAGCAAGCAGACCTTGGAGTGACACAATATTGATGGGTATCATGGGCCGCATCCTGAAAGAAAGTCTTCTGAGACAGCAAAAGAACAAACTGGTAAAATATGAGGTGACACTTCTCATGCCTTCAAAGGTCCTTGGCAAAGAAGTACTCGGCTATTAACAAACTGTTTTCAGAATGAGATACCCAGAAATTTTACCTGTGCCTCTTGGAGGGAGATGTTAAGTCTCAGTTCATTCTCTAAGAATGCACAAACCATACACAAAGAAGAAAATTTAGGATGATTGTGAGAAAGAAAATGTCCCCACGATCTGAGAGCAATTTACTTATCTTTCATAAAAGGAATGGAAAAAAATGCTGTGAAAATGAAGGCAGACAACAGGGTGGTAAACACTAGGAAAGAACAGGATAAAGAAGGAAGTTTGTTAAAATAATGCACTACAACAAACTGAGACCTGAGCTTGAGAGTCACGCTTCACTTTATTTTAATATTATCTTCAAGAGATTCCCCGAGGAAAAAAAATACCCTTCTGAAATTTCTAAGCTTCTCATTACATGTACTGTTTCAGCTTCTACTCCTTTGTTCTTTTTACTGTGGCTGTTCTTCCTTTTGAGTTCTGTTCTTAGATATTTCACCCCAGGGTAGCTCAGCGATAATCTCTGGGTTGACTGTGACTGCAGTTCAGATCACAGAATGGTTACAAGCGACTGAAAACCATCCTCAAAGGGTTACAGATTTGGAAGAAAAAAACAAGGCATTTTCTGCAGCTTCCTCTCCACCCCTTCCATTCACAGGCTGCCAAGTAGGAGATACAGGTTCAACAGAAGATCTCATTCAGTAATTTCACCATAAAATATGTTCTTCAGCAGAAGCTGCCCAAAGCTCTGCTGCCCTAAATGAAAATAACAGGAGAAACCAAAGGAATCACCAATTTGCTACTGGTGCAGATGCTGGGAATTTGTTCAGTGCTTTGGTGACAGCAGGAAAGACTATTTGAGCCCAAGTCACAGAAACAGACACACTCAGATGTATTTTGGTCACCCTTTATACAGACTACTCTCATTTTGCTCATTGCATTAACAAGTGACAATTCTTTTGCTCCCTTTTTCACAATTCTGCCAACCCCCCCCCCCACTTGTTCTCTCCTCTCTTTCATACCTTCAGATGTTCTGTGCAGTGGCACAGCAACTCTCAGACCTGGTAAGTTAGGACAAAAGATGCCAAAAATTGAGCACTACCAGAAGAGCCACCTCCCCATGAGATGGGCATCGTGCTTCACCGCAGGGAGGACATGGCTCCAGGGGATCCATCTGCCCCCAGTCCCACCAGCTCTCAAGGGGGTAGCGTCCCACAAGTTTGGGTCACCCTGACACTGCTTGCGGTCCTTTAACAGCCTGTCACTCACACAGGACATGAATTATCAGATTTACAGGAGAGAAATTCTACATACAATCCCATTTTGTGAAATTGTATCTTTTTAATCAAAGTACAGTTCATGACAGATCTTTATCAAATGCTACCATGTTTCATTTTTACAGTTTTTATGAAATACACATTTATTCTAATGGCAGACCCTTTCAGTGCTTTTCATAGGCTGTGTTAGATAATGTAAATTGGTATTAATCTCATTGATAGTTCTTCCCTGTGCCTCCCTAGATACTACAGAGAAGCCCCTCTGAAGGAAGAATAGTCTTGGCTGCTGGAAAGTTTTATTCCTCTCTACTTTTACAGAAATACTCTCAGGAAAACACTTTGTGCTTGTGTTGTCATCTTAATTAAGATTATATTTTCGTTTGCTTACATTTCACTTCAGTGACTACTCAGTGCCATTATAAATAAATGTTTTAAACACACACAATCTCTTTCCTCTTGAAACTTATGCCGCCATGAAGATGAATGTCAGCAGTCAACCTTTCAGTCCTGAGCAACAGACTAAGCACCTTCAATGCTTATTTATTCTTCAGACAAAACAAAGACAATAAATTTAATTTATGAAGCATCACCTGCTGTGTAGTCAAATATTTACATCCAATGTTTTGCTTACCTGAGTTTTACAGAAGGGTATTATATGACTGATGTAATGGTGTAAATAACCTTTGGGTTTTCTGTTCCATAAAAACTCATTCTGTCTCTACATATATAAATTACACAAATTTATGATGAATCCATGGGACAACAAGCTTTTCAGGTCACTCCACTCATAATTAAAGCTAATTAAAATGTGCCAAAGAAAGGATAGAAATTTATCACTGCTCATTAAACCTGTAAAGACTGTGTTAATTAGATGTCAGACTCAGTAATTCACATAAATGTTTGCTGCCAGTCTAAATCTAGTGAAAAAATAAACGCATTTATAGTCGCTGCTGCAAGAAAGGAGACAGGTACTGTTGAATTAAAAGGGTTAAAAGCTTTCTACACTACAAATCTCATTCTTTACCTTTATGCTTTTTATCTTGAAAAGAGTGTGCATGAATTGCCAGGTGCTATTCTCTTCCCCAAAGTTAAATATCTGTTTGATGAAAGGCAATGCACGCCATAATTTTTGCAATGTCAATTTTTCAAGTATTGCTTACATGTATGACCATACATTAATTTGCAAGAGTTAATTAAAAATCAACATTTACTAGCATTTATCACTCATCTCTGTTCTTACCCAAGAACACTGTATTTATATTGCTCTATCACCCACAGCAACCAGGAATGGGTTCCACTGCCTTCCCCAAAATTTATAACCAAAGCCTTCAATGCTTCAGCTGAGTCTTCTCCTGGGACATCTCATAGAGGTCAAACAATTTCAGTATGAGGCACTGTGTATATTGATTAATTTGAGAGTCATCGATTCAAGATGTAATTGATAAGTCAGAATGTAGTGACATAAATTGTGTTCTTTCCAGATAAACTGGATGTACAGGCTACAGTTACAACTTCTCTAGCCCCTTCCTAGGGCATCCCATAGCAGAAGAGGAGTGTATGGTGATACCAGCTGAAGATTTTCACTTGTGTGTTTCTCAAGGAGAAAAAAAAAGGAGTGCTGAGGAGCCTGGAATACCAGTATCATAAAGCTGTTACATTTCAAATGGGAAGTAATATATAAACCGTGGCACACGTTAATCGCTGAAGCTCCAATTTGCATTGATGTTTTCTGATATTTATTCACTGAAATCCCTACAAAGAGGTATTATTAAAAACCAAGAGAGGACTGAAGTCTGTGGCAGGAGCGAGGATTTTGCTCACCCATGCTCAGTGCTGTGAGCCCTTGATGCAGAGGGCCTTCGGCCAGCTCCAGGTGCCCCTGAGGGCCATCAGCCAGCTCCAGGTGTCCCTGAGGGCCACCAGCCAGCACTGGCTGCCACCATTGCTATAGTCCCCAGGAGAGCACCGGTGCCTGGCCTGCACAATACCTGTCAGCTGGCCCTCCCTGCTGACTCACCTAACGCCTTCCAGCTACTTAATGTCAATTTAAGTATTTGTCTTAAAAGCAATTTAGTCTCTACATATGGTATTTTTCTCCTCCAGTGAGGAATTTGAAGTTAGGCACATAACACAGAAGAAATGAGGCCCCATCACTCAGTCCTTTCTCACCTCAGCAGTTCAACTGCCCCAGGGAGACTCTTTAGATGAGCAGATCAGGACCTTGTTATCTCGGTTAACCCCAAGCCTTCATAAAGCAAAGGAGCTATATAAAAAACCCCCTTAGCTACAGGCATTCATTTATCTGCTATTCAATTAATATCTTGCACGAGACTTGTCACTTAGAGGAAGCAGATGAGTGCAATGTTCCATGGCACTAACAGGCGATGGGACAAGAGGAAAGGGCCTCAAGTTGTGCCAGGGGAGGTTTAGGATGGATATTTCTTCCCCCAAACAGCTGTCAAGCCTTGGCAGAGGCTGCCCAGGGCAGCGGCGGAGTCACCATCTCTGAAGGTATTTAAAAGCTGGGCAGACGTGGTGCTGAGGGACATGGGTCAGTGGTGGGGTTTGTCAGTGCTGGGTTGGTGGTTGGACTTGATGATCTGAAAGGTCCCTTCCAACCCAGACAATTCTATGATTCTACAGCAATATTTGATTAATTAACAGCACTTTAACTGAACTATTTTTATCCTCTGGGTTTAGATGCACAGGCTTGTTTCCACAAAAATGATGAGAAAATAAATTCCCACAAGGTCCATCTCCAACATTTGAAATTTCTTCTGAAATATATATCTTGCTAAATATTGTTTTCAGGAGAAGTTACTATCTAAATGACAATTTTCCAACTGACAGCCAAGAACATAAAGCATTAAAAAAAAAAAGAGCAGCTTCCTACTCTCCCAACTCAAATCCTCACTAAATTACATTAGGACATCCAAACAAACAAACAAACAAAAAGCTAAACCTTATTTGCTGGAAAAGTCAACACCTTTCCCCAGGACAAAAAAGTGACAATGTGGCCAGCAGCTACCAAAATAAATAAACATGCCTGTTGCCCTCTATGAAGCTTTACAAAGAAGGAGTTGAGGAATAAGAATTTGACATCTAAGGGTAACAAGAAATAGTGTTTGCTCTTTACACAGACCCAGGCTACACTCGCTCCCAGTCCCACACACTGGATGCTCACAAAGACGACACCAGGCACCTTCTTACCCAGTCCAAAGGCTGTGATTGCCACAACTCAGTATATTGATGAGAAAGAGCCCAAGGAACTGCTATACTGCCCTGACTTTATTTCAACCTGCATGAAAGCTTTATATGAAATCCAAAGAGACAGCCAAACCCCAGGGCACACACACTTGAGTCACTGTCTTTTCACTAATCTGATAAAACAGACACTGGGGTCTCTTGCTTAGATATCTTTATTTACCATCTTTGGTTCCCCTGACTTGAGCCAGCAGAACTAGTTAGCAGAACAGGGACTACTCAAGATCAACACTGTAAATGTTACCAATTAATATATTTAGAAAGTAACAAAGCCTGGTTATTTGGGGTTTTGGAGGGGGGATAGGTTTTTTGTTGTTTGCTTGTTAATGCATTCGTTGGCATGCTTTTAATGTTTTGTTCTGGCTTAGGGTCCAGTTAATACCCCCAAACCATTGTTCCCATCCAGAAAGCAGCTGACTTTGTCATCTCCCCCTGAACTTCACACTCAAGCAAGAGATCCAGAACATTCTGGGTTACTTGGAATGACAAACAACTACCACTTTCAAACATAAATTAGGCATAAACTGGGAAGTAATGGTGTTATCAGATTTAAATAACATAGCTATTCTGCCCACCCTGCAAAATCCTGGTCTTCCTTCTTTGCTTATTTCTACCAATCCTTTCCCCGCTCGTGCAAACACACCTGTCACCCACAGCTCCTCCCTGAAACCTGTGCTGTGACAGGGACAGATGCTTGATGGAGTTGATTGTAGTGACCGGCTGCAAGAGGCAAAGCACCCGCAGATGTCCGCTGCTGTTCTACCAGACTGACCGAGGCAGTCGGACAAGCTGGGAAGAGGCAGCCAAAGCCACTCCAGGAACATGTTTAGAACAAGGCTAGAAATGGTGCAAAACTGATGTGTTAGATGGGAATGCCCGAGGCTCCCTGACAACAGCGACAAAATCATGTCACCGGTCGGACAGAGAGACAGCTCTCAGTCTGTCATGGTTTCAGCATCCTTAAGTTGAATCACTGTTTATAGCAATAATGGAACCTCGTTAACGTTGCTCCAGTGTGGAAGTCTATGAGAGCAGCCCCCGGTTCACAGTCACCCCCTCAGAAGCACTGGCAGTGATGGAGACACAGCGCGTTTCTCAGAGTTCCCTCTCAAATGCCCCCTGTGTTAAGAAAGCGAAAAGCAGCAGCTGATGCTTTCCTCTACACCCCAACCACAGAATTTCCCGCTCCATCTCTATAAAAGTGTAAAGGTATCACTTTTAATTATTTTTTTATTGTGTAACTAATCCTCCACCAACTGATGCTACAGTATTGCAAGCATCAAAACCACATAAACTATGCAGACATACAGGTTTCCCACAGGAGCATTAACAGTACCTGCCATCCTGGCCAACACGAGCCCTGGAAAACAACAAAAATAAAAAGACATGCTATAAGAGCAGAATAAAATTCCAGTGTTAGCACATGGACTTCACCCTGAAAAGGCAGGCTAAAACAATAATAAACAGGTAAAAAAGGTACATGACCTGTACTATGACTAAATTTTTTA
Organism: Nycticryphes semicollaris; assembly: GCA_013400055.1. Taxonomy (NCBI): domain Eukaryota; kingdom Metazoa; phylum Chordata; class Aves; order Charadriiformes; family Rostratulidae; genus Nycticryphes; species Nycticryphes semicollaris. The sequence continues at coordinate 637,093 of VXBJ01005189.1, forward strand.
AAAAATTGTGAGATGTTCTGATATTCTAAAATATGTTATAAATCTATAAAACTTTACAAAACTGTATTTTATAAAGCTAAATACAGGATGACATGATTCCACGCATGTGTCAACCACTATGGAATCAAAGACCACAGAATCATAGAACGGTTCAGGCTGGAAGGGATATTAAAGTTCAACAAGTTCCAACTCCCTGATAAATACCGTAATCCTTATCTGCTCCAGCCTGGCACCGGCAGGGTAAATGGAGAGCCCAAACAAAGCTGATTCCACCCAGGAGGAGAAAGAGAAGGGCAGGGTGATCCGATGGGAAAGGAGAATGGACAAAAGACGGAAATGCCAAGGGCAGAAAATACCGAGATTTTTCCTGACCGTGGGCCAGGAAAGACACAAGGAAGGGGCTGTGAGCGACCTCCTGTGTCTGAGGGAGATGTCCACGGTACAAGAGTTTAACCTGGAAAGGCAATTGATCCCAGTCCCAAATGGGGCTCCTGGGGGGAATGGCTTTGTCCCACCCGGCGTACCCAAAACCCATTACCCAAACTGTAGGATAGGAGGTGTCTTCAGTAAACTCGGCCTGTCACACTGAGGTGACACTGCGTGTCAGTGGGCACACCTGTAGACCTGGGGGAAGGCTCGGGCATGAGCTGCCTCAGAACAGACGCACCGAGGACCAGAGCACAGAGCTCAGAACCACCCGGCTGCAGAACAGCATGGAAATCAAACATACACCCGAGGAGTGGAGGGTAAAAAGAAGTAGGCAATTAAAGAAAAATAAAAACAAAAAGGATGTCTAAAAGTACAGAAAATTTTTCTTCATGTATTTTGCCTTATACAACATCTTGTCTTTTTTTTTGGCTGGTCTCTACCCCATTTTTGTCAAAAGCCTTCAAATACTCCCTCCAAGTTGGTGGAATTTAGAAAAAGACTTCAATTTCACATTGTTTTTTGGTCAACAGTCTCAAAGTAGTGAAAAATATTTTTAAAATCTTTATCAAAAGTACCTTTTTCAGGAGAGGCCTCCTGATTCGTCTTGCTTGCATCTCTTTGCGGTCTCTCAGCTTTTTAATCTAGTACTTCACCACACAGGCAAGCAAGGACAACTAGAATCACCCTGCCCAGCTTTCTTGTAGAAGAACGTGTCATGATCTTTAATGTGACACTTTTTGTAACACCGCTTCTATATGCAGAAACATGCCCTGTACTTCTTGGAGAAAAAGGTTTTTTTCTTTTATTACCTGAAGACAGAGACATTCCAACCCATCCTCTGCACAGCACGTACTCCCACTACTGAGAACGGGAGGGAAGCACTAATAAACTGTGAGATTAAAACAATGAACAAATAAATATAATTAAAAATTAGCTCTGGTCATGGGAAACGAGATTTGCAGATGTTGCTCCAAACCTTAAAGCTTTTTATAAAATTACATTATATTTCTTTCAGTTTCGTAAAACCAAGCCAATAAATCAGTTTGCCTTCTTGGTACGATGTGTATAATCCTTTGTTTCGCTTGGTAAGGACAATAAATTTTCATTATCTCATGAGAATACTTGAAGTTTATAAAGTGATTTTTCATTACTGTGTTCCCAAGCTGAAAGATTTAAGTACAAAGCCATTTTCAGTTAATACTTGCTTTTACTCACGTGCTGCGACTAATGCAAGATAGTGGACTACATTAAAAAAGCAAGCCCAAAAGACACACTGCAGGAGTCAGTGTGACATGGTTTGGGTACCCAGATATAGAAGTGATGCTCCATGCATCCTTCTGTGGCTGTATGAGATGTCCATATACACCAGAGCTCGCGCCAGAGTCCACACCTGACCCAGTGTGTCAGAGGGTACAGAATCATAGAGCTATAGGGTGGTTTGGGTTTGAAGGGAGCTTGAAGATCACGTTGTCCATCCCCCTGCCCTGGGGCAGGGACACCTCCCACGAGCCCAGGCTGCTCAGTGCCCCATCCAAAGTGCTTTCTTGCTGCCTTTTCCATGAGGTCCCGGGTCACCCATAACTGGGGCATCACATACTCCAGCCCCATGCAGATGTTCCTGGGACCACGCAGACAGGCTCCCAGGGTGCTCTGCCTGGAAGCCATGGCCACGGGGCATGCAGAGCGTGGGCAGGGAAGCCAGGAGCACAATCTGCTTGGGCAAGCACTGCTGGGATGCAGCACATTTGATGGGATCAAGCTTTGTCTCTATAACCTAACTGCAGGCGTGGGCAGTTCATCCAATGCCCTACCCTGGTCACCCACCTTCACTGGACACAGCCAAAACACGCAGCATTGCCAGATAAGCTGTATCCTGGCTGGTACCAGAAAGTCTATTAAGAGTACCAGAGATACCGAAATCCCAGATAAACATAAATCTTTCAAGTCCCCTCAGGACAACGTTTCTAGGTAGAAAAAGAGTGTGCACAAAATTTGGATGGCACAGCCCAGATACCCAGCGTCAGGCAAAGAGGGTGGGAACCCATTTTATTTGGGTGTTTTTCCAGGTCCCTGGTAGAACTAGAAAACGCAGCAGTTTTTAACCTTCTTCCTGAACCACATCTCTCCTGAAACAGATTATTTCAGATGAAGAGATTAAGCCTCACCACACTGAAACAGGGACACTTGTGCTGGAGGCTGCAATCAAATACCCAACACTACTCTGCACCGAAGATTAGAAACCCCCTGCAAGAACGACGAAGGCTGCAGGTATTTACTAGAGGTCAAGAAGCAGAAAGAATTTTTCCCTTATTTTTTCAAAGCACAGGCTATCTTGCCTCTGAGATCTGTTTGATTCTGTCTGATGCAGCCCTACCCCTTCACAAAACATTCTGCCTCAATCACGCTGTGCTGCTGCTGAAGCAGATACAAACAGGAACCCTGGACATGACAGAAAAAATAGCTGGACACGGCACTGTGACCCACACCTGCATCACACGGCACAAAACCACTGCTAATCTCCCTGTCTTTCCCTTAAAAGAAAAAAACAGGGCAAGCCCTACCAAATTCTAAGGCTTCGCTCCTTGTCATTTATCATGAAGTAAGGCTGATACAGATTTATACACACTTGAAAGCTATTTGTTTCTTTGGGCCGGCTGTGGTACAATCTCACTTTGCAACTGAATTGTGGCATGTAAATATTTAACAAATATTCCAAATGAATAAAGCAGCCTGGGAAAATATTGCTTGTATTTCCCAAGACAAAGAGGTCAAAGTTAAATGGCTGGATTTTTCTTTTCCTTCTATGTACAATTTCAAAAACAACAATGCTTCTTATTTTTCAAGTTATATGATTTCTTTCCATTTTTGTTGTTTCTGGATACAAAGAGTGCTTTTAGCAAAACAGTAATTAGTAGTAAATGGTATATAGTTAAAGCCAAATCGTAAAATAGACAGCTGCAGAATTTCATAATATACACATTTCATAAAATTCTGGTCTCTTCAGCTCTTTGTTTAAACCCTAAGTGTGTATAACATGCTTTCACAATCAAGTGAACTCAAGATATTTCATTATTATATAACAAAATATTGTTTGACTATTTTTTCTCTAAAGCACTGCAGAAACTATACTGGGAGTATTCTACGAGAGTTAGGTATCATCACTGACAATTCCTCAACTACTTCAAGCCTATGGTAAAAATAATATCTACTGAAAAACCCTACCGCACCGAGCGTATGTGGATGATAAAATGTAAACCCAAAAATCTTGCTGTCCTTTCAAAATACATTAATAAAAGCTGAGAGAAATACACCATTTCTAAATCAAACCTGAAGCAAAAATACCTCTGTGTTGTTTCTTTACTCCTAATGACTTGTTTGCATGACTACTTGTATCAGGAGAACATTAACATTTAATATTATGAATAAAGTAACCAGCCTTTAGATTTGCAAAAGCTGCACGTGTGTTTCATCGAATGATTCAAATTATGCCAGCACAGGGAAAAAGACCACTGTATCTCCAATAGCCATAGGAAATAGGCCTTTCTGAAGGAGGGGTTTGTTCTCCACATTTGATAGTCTGCTTTGGTTTATGGCTGAGGAAACACACGCACACAAGTTAAGAGATGTCATCACCTACTTCTGAACAAAGGCGCTAGTCTAAACCAGGGTGGATAAACTAAGATGGACCTGTGTTTTACAGGGTATTTATCACTTTCACTCTTTTGTTAAAAAGCAATCTTAAGGAGCAGGAGATCCTGAAGAGGCTGTATACAAGTTTTTAATGCACATTAAGTGGTTTGCCTAATCATACTTTGGAATGTAAGATAATAGTTCATAAGAGGAGAAACGACCATCCTTTATAAGGGTGGCATTGTAAGTCACTAGCAGGAGAAGAGATACTTACTGATCTGCCTGTATTCCCATATAAATCCTGGTATCTACATGGATAAGAACAAATCCACGGTATCAGCCAAATTACACACATAAACCAAACACCATTCCCATGAAAGCCTAAGAAAATTATGCAACTGGCATCTCCATATTATTTTCTCTACTAGGGAGGTGCATTTTATTGTCCACGACTCTCCTGCAGCCCATTCAGAGGCACTGAGCGGGCAGAAGCCCAGGGGGGACCCAGGTGAACATCTCAGACAACCAGGAAGGGGAGAGGACTCTGTATAAAAGTGTGACAGCTGCCTTACTCTGCTGCAGCAGGTTAGGTTTGGGTCACACAGCTCACCGTTTGCTTTATTTCTTTAAGCGGGACCTTGAGAATGCTTTGGTTTGAAACCCAGTAACAGCACACTGTTCTAAGCTACTGCCAGAAGGGTAACAGACTATTTGGTTCAAAACTTATGTTAAGGAGCTGGCTATTTTCCAGTGTTTCTCATTGCCCAAGATCCAAACCTGCCTATGGATGTGCAGACAAAATGGTATCTTTATGGATCATTATTCAAGCTGACGTGCTCGATCCCGCTAACAAAGATTAAATGTCAGACCCAAATAATGTATACATTCTGTGGTTTTCTCCACTGAGCAATTTATCTTCATTTCTGAATGGATCATCTTCTCAAAAAAAGTCAAAACCACCACCTCCACCCCCAACTGTTCTATGAATTAAGAAACGAAGACTGTTTACATCAGGAGCAGTTAAGCCAAATCTTGACTAAATAATATTATTCCCGGAACAGCTACTGCTGACTTGCATCCTTACAGTGTGACTGGGAAGATAATACAACTTCATTACAGAGGAAAATCTGTCTAATGAGATCACCTGCTATTGCTTTCTAGCAGGTGTGCACTCACCAGGACAGGTGTACAACAATCCTGCAAAAACCTCATTTCTGCTTGCACTAAGAAAATGAGAAATTTTCATTACTCCTCACATTAGTCTGAGGCTACAAGTCCCGCCATGCCAAACTGATGACTAAGCAGCCACCATTTATCTTAATTAAAGTTCATCTTAATCAAGGTACTGTCTGTGAGATATAATGCTAGTTAAAACTAAGATTCGTGGCACAGTCGCATGGTTCCCAGAAGGAACATCGATCAAGAGCGAACATGCCACTGAGCCCTGCTAAAAAGGTAAAGAAATAAAACAAAGCAGAGCACCAACTAATGAAAGCAAACATTTCTAGTCTCTTACCTGTTGCTTAAATCATTCAGAGACCAACTTCAGGATTGCAATGTCAATTTGCCCACATACTCTATATTTCTTTCAAAAGCAAGTGTCTTTCTCAAATACATATTACTAATTTTAATGTAATTGTTGCTGAATTCTTCAAAACGAAGATCAGAACTTGATCCATTCTAAAGATTTTGCTAAAACTGGCATTTTTTGAGCTATTGTTAAACATTCCTTCTACATTCACGTAGACTCAGGAGAAAAACCCACTTTACTCCCAAAACAAGCAGGAAGCGAGGCCATCCTGGCACAGACCACATGGCGCTTTTTAAAAAGCTCTGTCTTTCATCTGCTCCATTTTCAATCTAAAAATTACCTGTCTCTAACTTCAGGGCTGAAATACCCTGTACTGAGGAAGAGGTTCTTAGATGATCAGTTGATGCTTTTTCAGAAGGAAAACCAGCTTTATTTAGTCAATAAAAGTTTCGGACTATCAGTTGCATATTCAGGCAGCAATAGGCAACGGAAAATTCTTATTTTCTATTCTAACTTTCAAGCTACATTTTTGCCTTCATTCCAGAACCCCATTAAAACCACGGTAGAGCTGCAAATCCAGCCTTTTCGATGACCTGGGTCACTACAGCCCATAAGCAGTGACCTCCTCGGCTGCAGGGACGATGGCCGAAGCCAGCTCAGGGAGGCCATGGCCACAGCCCCTAAGGAGCCTACGCTCCTGGGCACTGCCCCTTCCAGCTGCTCATCTTTCCAAATTCAGGAAAAACGAAGACGACGTGGCAGAGGAGCATTTCTCCTGGGGACTGCAGTAGCTGGTGAGCTGTGAGAGCTCACCCAACACCCTGACTGATTCCCAGAGCCAAAACCAAAATAAGCCAAGGAGGAGATCAGAGCACAAAGTTAGAAACTCTAAAAGAAACAGAAAATAAGGTAATTGGCTCAGCACTGGGTGTCTGTAAGCAGCAGGCGTCAGCAAAAAGATGACAGTCAAAAAGTACCTGCTTCTCCAGCAGAACGCTTGGTGCTCTCAGTGGGTTTTAAATTTTCCATTAATTAGGAATTGGAAATCAATCATGAAACTGTTACAAAAAGCTAAGCAGCATCACACTCTGCAAAGGTGAAGGCACTGAAATGAACGGAAACTGGATGTTACTTTCCATAGATAAACAAATAAAAGGAAAGCAACAGTCTTTTATTTGGGGAAGACTAACATGAAAGAGTGATAGGAACTCAGATTGTGATTATGGTCTAAATTAAAAACAATCAACCAACCATAAAAATCCAACAAAAAAAACTGTCAAACCAACCAGCCAACACCTCAAAAACACCCCCAAGAACAGTCAGAGAGATTACTGCTGTGTGCACAATTATCCCCAACGGTGAAAATTTAACCAGAAAAGGAACTTCCTCCCAGAAAGGAAGCTCTGGGCCTAGGGAAAGCTTGTAAGACCAGTGCTCTGGTACCACAAACTCTACTGAAAATGCCAAATGCCCAAATGACAGGAAACCTAGAGCTGAGAGAAAGGCCAAGTCCAAAGCCAGGGTGCGATCAAGCTGCGCATCCTCACGGGTGGAACAGGGACCCCGCACTCGCGCCCAGCGGCGGCCACAAGGAAACTATTGAAGGGGGGAACTGAGCCCAGGGCCAGCCCCTGCCCTCTCCTCCCGGAACAGCGCACACATCGGGATATACGTTTGGAGTGCCCAGTACGGACTCGGATTTGTTCCCTGATTGCTGGAGAGCAGCAAGAGAGACACGCTCAGCAATTGCCCGAGGTGGCAGTCACTATTACTGCCCACCTCCTCCAGCACAGACACACCACTGGGGATGGAACACCAGCTCAGCCTTACCTGGAGAGCAGCGAAGGATTATTTCTAAACCAGTCACATCCTTCTGACTGCGCTTTTTTTTTTTGTCCTTTTATTTCTTTTTCTTTCATTTAGACTTCGCAGACCCAGCAGTGAAACCAGTGCCTCGCAGTGAATCGGCTGCTGTTCTAAAGCTTTGGAATGAGGAGAAAGACAGGAGAGCAGCCACCGCCAATTAAGGACCAGAAGAGAGACGTCAATGCTCATTTTATAGCACCAGAAATATTACTACAGGGATGAATAAAGAGAGAAAGACTGAGGACTGCATCTACCAGGACAGCTGCCTGTGCAGCACCCACCTGCCGTCACAGCCTTTCTCCGTGGGGCTACAGAACCAGCGAGACAGTTATTCTTTTCAGTATCTACAAGAATCCTCAAACCCAACAAATTACATTGCTACTAACTATAACTAAATTAGTCAAATGAAAGGGGTGAAAAGAGGTCATATTTTATTACTGATTTATGCAGCAAACCCACAGTTCACAGAATTATGAGTTGTAACACATGAAAGTCATGTCAGCATATTAATAGTACTATATTGGAGCAAAATTCTCAGCAACACTTCTGAATTAACTGTGCTGAGGATGAGACTAAAGAGACACTTTTCTGCCCTTCTTTACATATTTAAATAAATCACGGTTTTGGCAGGCTTAGTTGATTCACATATTGAAAGACCCATCACCACTTCTCCCTCATGAGCCCTTAAAGGTTCTTGCATCCAGTGAAAATACTCATTCAGAATTTAACTAAACGTCGTAGCAGCAGTAATTTAAAATTAACTATGTTCTTTAAACTTAAAAATAAAAAAAATGACTTGAAGCCGGCCAAGTACCTCAGCTTTACCTCATGACACTGGAGTGAGGAAGCGAGGCTGGTGCTGTAAACTCAGTGAGGCTTCAGGAGTTTGGCAGAACCTGGATTTCCCATTGTAAAGGCACTCTCAGTGTCCAGCTCTCAGGTGTCATGGCTTCTAATTCTTCTGAGGTCCCCACACACACTGAAACAGACCCAGATTTCAGCTGTTTCAGTGCCGGAGACGCTCCAGTCTGACCCGTGCTGCATCTAGTCCAGCAGCGCTGCCCCAGAGGGGGTCACCCTCTCTGCTGTGCACCCCGACTCTCGCTGCCCCGTCCCCATCACTGAACTGTGTGTCCTCTGCCGCCCGGGCAGGGGCTCGCACAGAGTTTAAAGAGGTAGCAGCTGAGCACTTTTTTTCATGTTTAATGAAGGGATCAGTATGCAGCCACAGCCAATATCAACACAAATCCATATGTCTAAAAATAAGAGTTTACCAAGAACACTCAGCAAGCCCTCACCTCCTTTGATTAACTTTTCCCCGTGGTGCAATTAGCACCCATTGAACGACTGGCTGGTCCTTCACCCTTGGTTTGGGGGCACTGACCCGGGGGGGAAGGGGGTTTCTCCTCAGTTTCTGGGTACTCTGCTGGATTGAGGCTGGAATCTGGAACAAATGCTGCCATTGCAACTTACCCTTAAAGGATGGATGCTCAACGAAGCTGCTCTCCAGCAGACAACACTGACACAGAAATGCATTTTTTGATAAAAAAGGAATGAACCTGAAGGTCTCCAGCAACAGCCACGACTCACCTAATATGGTACAAATTAAAGAAAATTCCCTGCAACATACTTGTGAAAACAAGAAGCTTTAGGTACATCGCTGTCCCCTCTTTTCCCCTGCACACGTGCAAATCCGCTTTTATACCGGTATGTTGGACGGGCGCGGGAGCATTCCCAGGCACCCACACGATCTTGGCATTAAATGGCTCTTTCTGTAAACTCTCTCATGCTCCAGGAGGAGGTGGCTACGTCCCAACTGCTGTGTGGCTGTGCCCTTGCCCACGCACAGCCTGCACCTGAGAGCCATCTGCACAGCTATGGGTCAAACCCCAGGCAGAACTGCTCCAGCCGTTCACCAACGCGACAGCCACATCCCAGCGCCTGGAACGTTTCACCCTTCAATTTCCTCTTGTTTATGTAGCCCAAATTTTAAACAGCCTGGCTTAGGTCCACATTTCCCAAGATGTTACATGCAACAGGTAAACAAATACCTTGAGAAATGCCTTAAATAAATAGACTTGATGATGGCAGAAACGTCACAAACCCACTTTAAGTAAAAATCAATGTACAAAGAGGAAATCTCTCACGTTCTCCTTGCAGTCCCTCAGGTTGCCTTGGACAGATGCTCCGTAATTTCATGGGAATGAACCTCTTTCTCGGGGGCACTCCAGCACTGAGCCCCGTCCAACTGAGAGCATCACCCTGTTTAATGCTCCTGTGGCAGCAGGGCAGGACGGACCCCATGGGGTGGGAGGCTGCGGGGGGCTGTGGGGCTTCACCGCCCTGTTCCCCTGGGAAGAACTGCTGCGTGGCACGTCCCCGCTGCCCAGGGCAAGGCAGCGAAATACAGAGGTGTTTAACATGGTAATAACACGCAGGGACAAGGAGCTTTTCATGTATAGGAAAATATACAGCACCTTTTATAGCAAAAGTGGTGGTCTTTGCAAAGGTCATTTTTTAAAATAGCTACACTTAAAAGATGCTAAAGACATCACCTTCATCACAGAAGCTTACTGGGAAACAGCCTCTCTCAAATACACCGTTGCACTGAAGCTACCAACTTATTTCAAGACCATGTACTGCATTGACAAGTGCAGATTTAACTTTCTAATTCCATAGAGAAAGTTTAGGAATGAATAGTATCTTCACTAAACCTAATTTTCCTATAGGTGGTTACCCTCCGAGCTTTAGAAAGGTGCAGCAAGGGTTAGAAATTGTGCAGGACTTCAACTAAATCTCTTAATAATTAAGACGCTGGATTCCCACTCAATAGAAAAAAACCAAAGGCTGATAGATTTGATGTTTTCCCCAGTGTGATTAGAAACACAAAACAAACTAAAAATACTCATGAATCACTATTCCATAAAAAAGTAAAAAAAAAAAAAAAAAACAGTAAAACCCCCTAATTTATCAAAAATTGTCAGAATGTAGTTCTAAGTTATCAATACCAATAACGTATCAGACTTCATGTATCAATAGAGTAGTGAAATATTTACTTTATGGATACATAAAAGATATATATTTTAAAATCTTTATCTTTTTACATAATCTAATAAATAGTACAAACCCACAAAATACGTGACTGCATCCTTGAGTGCGAAACTGTGGAAGAATAAAATCTCCAATACAAGTGTGCAGTGCTGATAAATATACAGCTTCTGCATCCCACAAACACTAACTGCCTAATGACAAAGTGCTATCACACACACAGTTCTCCTCAGAGTTCCTGGACAATGACGTGGGTAAGCACTCTGATCAGGAAACAGCATATTCCCCCGGGAAAGGTCTCACCACAGTCAGTCTCATCACACCCCCCCAACCGTGCAGCCTTTTACATCTTTATTGCTAGTGGTATTGGCTCGCCTCTATACAAATTCATTACATACACACTTTTTTTGTTTCCCTGGGAAATCGATACTCACCTCATTAAGCACAAATTCTATTCATTCTCACTCAAGGCGTGGAACAATTCTTAACTGAAATCAATCAGGTTCATTCAGTGTGCAAAGTGGGAAAATCTGCTTTTTCGTGATTTTGGCAAAGTCTAAATCAATCTTTTTGGCTCAACCAATCTTGCTCTGATTTAAGATAGGATTTTCTGGTAACATAAGATTTTTCTTATATCTGCATCTTCTTATCTCCCCCAAACATTAGACGAATAATACAGATTTTCCTTTCTGTTGCACACAGCGCACAACATCCACCAGGCATGAGATTTCTCAGCTCCTACCAACTACTGATATGATGCAGTTGAAATTCGTGGATTTGTTTTCCCAAAACATAAATCTTAGCTCTGCAACATTCTATTCTTAAGAGCAAACCACATAGCATCAGACAGTTCTTCAGCAGATGTCATATTACCACCAGGCTATACATAAGGAACGCACATCACATCTGAGTGGCTCTGCTTTCTTTGGTACAGCAGAATATACCCCACAAGGGTAAAACGCGTTACCAAAAAAATTCCAACCCCAAAAATCAAGCTAAGTTTAAAAATCTGAGGATGATCCTATGCCTTCATGTCTGCAAATGATCCCAGCTTAATATAATTTGGAAATTCCTACTTGGTGACCTTTGCTCACATTGCATTTATTCTCTACTTTATACAATCTAGTAAAAGGGAAAAAAGACAAAAAAACCCACATTAAACCCAAAAGCAACAGGAGGATTAAAGAATATAATACCTTCATTTCATTTACATAGTTATAGAAGCAAGAGAAACTAAATTATTTCAAAACCCATTCAAATCTGGTAAAACATGATTTTAACATAGCTATGAGGAATACACTACAGAACCAGTATTCTGGCCTTAATCCGCCCCACACACACACACAACCAAACCCACACAACTGGGGTCACTGAGTTCTGAGCTTTTAAAGTATTAAAGCAAGTATTTTGCACAGAGGCACTCTGTACTCTGCTCTCATTTGACTCCAAGACAAAAAGCTAAATTCTAACTGCTTAGAAAAGCGTGAGGTCTGTATGAAAAACTTCAGGTTCAGGCTTCCCACCCTCTGACTCCTTGGTGTGTTTCTGTTGACGTGAGCAGGGAGTCACCAACGGATTGCAGAAACATTCCTGAAGAAAACCGCCAAGATCCTACATCTGCAGAACATTTCCACTCTACCAAAAATGACACCTTTTTGGTTAAACATTGAATCCATTAAGTTTGAGGTGGTTTCTAGCAATTTTCAAACAAGATGTCATTCTTGGAACATTTTCTATGTGACACCTGTATTCCATGGGGTCTGTAGAGGTCCCTCCTCCCCTCCTGACAACAAACTGGCCATAGCCACAGCAGGCAACGCAGAGGCTCTGTCCTACCTGTCACACCACAGAACCATCAACCCCCTTCCGACCGCGGGGTCTTTCATCACCAGCAACGATGACCGATCCAACTGCGAGGCAGCATTACCCTCACATCCTTGCCGAATTTGATAAGTGAGAAAAAAACCCCTGCAGATCTGAAATCTGAGAAAAAAACCCACTGTGACAACTTTACTCAGTTTTTCCACACACACTACTGAAATAGAAACTCTTCACAGACAGGATTTGTAAAGCAACGCTACTGCAAGGCAGCACAGAATTGAGACAGGTTCAAAGCTGACATGAAAAAATGAAGATAATTTAGAATTCCTGCTTACTAAGTCAGACATGCCATGTGTGACTTCTGCTACAAATTCAGTCTGCAGTTTTTACATCCTAGCAAAGCAGGACAAGGTGTATGGAAGTGTAACTGTATGCAAATCCCACATTGGCCTTATTGGTCCAGTGATCTCTCTTGCTGTGAAGCCTGTTATGGGCTCAGATTTCCTTCTCCCACCAAGAAGTACAAACACCAAACCCCGAGTTTTCTGCGCACAACCTGACACGTCGCCACTGACTCTGAAATGCCCATTTCAACACCACCTTCTCCAGATCGTGACCCGTGAAGCCAGAGCTCTGCCGCAGGAGCCCTGCCACTCACCCAGCTGAAGGACAGCAGGAAGCCCGTATCAAGAGGCTTTTATCACCCAGGGACATCTCTGACGCCTTAACAAGAGTTTGTAAGGAGGTGCCAGACCTCAGTCTCTGCCTTAGCCCGAGGCGGAGCAGCTCTTGTTCCCTAAGGACTTCTGTTGGGCCAACATTCCCAAACACTCACCTTGCTGTGCAAAACAAAACACGGGTGCTTCTGAAATGGTTTCCTCCAGCTTTTTGAACCATGATGTCGGGACCAGCTGAGAATCAGACACAGCACAATTACACGGCACTTGCTCTCCTTGTTCTACTGTACAACAGCTCCCACTGCAAAACTATGAGCCATTTTGAGAGGCAGAGCAGAAGCCCAGCTTTAGTGTTTGCTGATGTCTTTTGGGGATCAACCCATAGACTCCTCGCTTGGTTTCTGAGTTGTGGCTGGAGCCTCCTCCCCTTGGCATTGGGAATCAAAGCATTCTCCTTCATTCCTTGTGGTTTTTTGGGTGTTCCTAATAAAAATATGGTCCTTTATGGTCCTAAATGCATCACAATCATTCTCTATCTCCTCAACATAACCTGAAACCGACTTTTTACCCCAGCTTTCAGGTCTGGGTTAATCTTTCACTTCCCTTTTATACTGCAGTGACCCTATTTCCCAAAGACAAGAACTACTCTTTCTCTGTTATTGGATGGCTCATTTCCCACAGATAGAATGGCTCAGAGGAAAGATTCCTCTGTCCCCATGAACATATCATTACTGAAAGAATCCCACAACAGACTGAGAAACCCTTGGAGATATATAAAACAGCCTATCAGGAAAATCAGTTGTGTGTATGAGCACATACTAACCAAAGGAGGATGAAAATTCTTCATGTGCTGCAAGTCTTTTAGTCTTACAAGTATCATCTATTTTGGGATCGATGGGAAGACTGAAGAATTGTGTAAGGTCTCTCCCATCTGCACTCGTTCTGCAATGCACAGAGGGGAGCGTGACTCTGACAATGAAATCAGCATTTCAAAATATGCCTTGTTAGAAGTGTGTAGTGAAGGAGATGGAGCCACAGGGTCAAAGGCACTGCCACCACGTGCTTCAATAAAAACAGTCAGTCCCGCAGCAGCTATGGCATACTCATCGTTTGCTTTTCTTTCACAGCAGATTGGGACTATACTGATTTATCCACCTTTACATAATAAAAAAGAAAATACTAATTTTAAACCCAACCTGCTTTCCCAGTAATCCTCTCCTTTCCCCCCTCCTTCCTCTCTTCAGAGTTCACTGAAAGCCTCAAAAGCCTTCCTGGTGAAAATCTGTGTCAAAAGCAATATGCCAATACTTCAGCTCAAATACTTTTTTTTTTTTCCTCCTCTAAAAGCTGTTACCAAAAGTGTTTATGGTGTTGTGCTCAAAAATGTTCCTGCCAGTTCTGCATACAAGGTTTAAGACATTAATGCAAGCAAGAGCATAATCATTGTGTACATTTACAGTAAATCACAACCAACTTAGGTAAAACTGACGAGTTTCCCTCCCGTACAAGAAGTCAGGAGTTCCAAGAGATTTGGGTTGTCGTAGGACTCCACAGTCACCCCAGCTGAAGCTCAGGCAAACTCGGCGCTTGCATTTCAGCCTCCACCAAAGGGCACTTCTGAGGCCAGAAGCCTGCAGCAGTTTAAAAGCCCAACCAACCGACCCCAACTGGACAGACAGACAGACAAAGTACAGTCTCTTAAGCAGAAAGAAACTCCCTCTGGCTCAACACCAGCTGAGCTCCAAATGGCTGGGTGTCGGGGGAGCGATGCCAGGCAGCAGAGGTCTGTGTGGGTTCTGATCCTGCTCCTTTCCCCCGGCCCCTGCCATCGGCCAAAGGACACGGGCTGGGGAACGGCCTGTCTCACTCGGAACTGTGGATATCCTGCTCTTTACTTTCTGAGGTTTGCTTCCTGGCCATGAGCCAAGACCTCAGAGAGTATCTATGATACCCTTGGCATAGAAACTGCTCCAGAAAGCCCCAAAATCCACATAACTTCCCTTGCTTTCAGAATTTAAAGCACTGGCAGCACTTGTTCAGTGTGGAATGTGGAACTCTTCTTCGGATTCCATAGGCATTAGCATCGAGCCTCAGGAAGCGTTTTATGCCAAGACTGGAAATGCTGTATAATGGCCAGGCCATAGACATGGCTAAGTCAGGAATGTGGGCACATTCTTCAGCGAGTGAGCTGCTTTGTGATGTTGTTTCAGCTGTTGCTGGTTTCATTTATAAACATGGGAAAGGAAAGCATTCCTATTCTGTTCTACGTTAAGTGTTCATGAGAGGAGGTAAGTAGGAATTCCCAGGGCAGCACCTCACAATAGCAAAGCCACCTTTGACAGGCCCTGGTGAGACCCGATGCTGCAAGGGACAATACAGTCACCTTCAAAACCAAACCAAATATAAAAGACTACAACACTGGTGGTAGAAACATGCAGTAAAAGGCTACGCTAAGTATTCTTCAGTCAATGAAGACAAACTCCCAGAGATTGTGGAATACTGATGCTGCTGTAAAGGCAGTCAGGAAAAGGCATTAAACAACAAAAAGAGAAAAAGAACCATTTTCCCACACATGCAAGGGTGAGTGGGGAAACTGAGGCACGGAGATTAGTGGCATCTGACAGAACCAAGAACTCACCTGCAAAAGGTTCAAGTAAAAACAAACAATTCCCCAGGTGCGTTCACCCCCCACACTGACACTGAAGTGCTATTTCAAAATTTTCCATCAAGTCTTTTCGGAACCTGTTCTTTGAGGACAGAAATCGCTTTTCCTCCTTTGCTCCCCATGCAAAGCTACTTAAGCACATCTCACTCAAATTGACAAAAATCCTGTAGGGAAGAAAATGACATTTTCTGCCAGTTCCTGAGCACCGCAAAAGGTAAATATCATTAGGGAGACTGTGGAGGAAATGATGCACACAGCGGAAGTATCTTTTGGGAAAATAAAGCTGAATGTCATATTTATTACTAAAATAACATCTCTTAAAGCAGACAAGAGAAGCACTAAGTTCCTGCAAGTTTTCAAGAAGCCTTCACTTACACCCAGTTTTGCTAAAGCATCAAACCAGAACCCCACAAGCCCAGCTCCTTCTCAAACTCAGCGTTCCCTGCCCCAATGCCTCCAATGCAGATTTTTGATTGTTCCAGCTGACGTTATGAATACACTTTCTTCTAAACACTGCTTTTCTAACAGGAGGAAAGGCAAACTTGTTGACGTGGCAGGACACGACAGAGATGTAAGAACTAGCTGCGAGCAGGCACTGGTGACCTGTTGAGGGGCACGATCTGCTGCTGGTGGGGCCACAGCCTGCTGCAACCCCACCGTTCCAAGGCACACACAGATGTGCTTGAGGAGGGAGGATCAGACGGAAGCAGTAGGTTGACATCTGCAGAGCAGCTCTGAGAAAAAAGACCTGGGAGTCCTGGGGGACAACGGGATGCCCATAAGCCAGCAATGGGCCCTGGTGGCCAAGAAGGACAATGGCATCCTGGGGGGCATCGAGAAGAGTGTGACCAGCAGGTGGAGGGAGGTCATCCTGCCCCTCTGCTCTGCCCCAGGGAGACCTCATCTGGAGCACTGGGACCAGTTCTGGGCTCNTCTGTCTCTGGAGATGCTCAAAACCTGCCTAGATACGTTCCTGTAGGACTTGCTCTGGGTGGATCTGCTCTGGCAGAGGGTTGGACTAGATGATCTCCAGAGGTCCCTTCCAACCCCAGATTCTGTGATTTACAGGCTGCAGAAGCGGTGCGCAGTGAAACTGGTGTCAGGAACACTAGTGGAATGAGTTCCAAGCAGGAGGCAATGGGAGTGAACCCTGGAGGACACACTCTGCCAGCATTGGACCACGTTCTGATCTTGGCTAAACAAAGTTAAACACAGAACAGCAGCTGCTTTCCCCAGTTTGCTCCAGATTCCCACAAAACTGCCATGTCTCAGTCACTCTGCACTGGACTCACACAGCTGATCCTTGTGTCAGGCTCCTATGGCCCATCCGCAGCCTCTCTCCTTCTCCATCCTTTCACTCCTGGGGCACGCAGCCTGCTCTGCTCCCCACACCAGGGGTTTCTGAGGGGTAGGATTTTCATAGGGATAAGGGGATAAATGCTATTTTAAAACCAAATAGTATCGAAGTGTCATAATACAACCCTGCATACTTAGAATATTCCTATAGCAGCACAAATAGCATAACAATTTATGACCTTCTTTAATGGAATCAGAGAAACAATTTCACATAAGTTTCACATAGCAAATGAATGCAAAGAGCAAGCAAATTAAGGAGGATGTGCCACGAGCTTAATAGAAAGGTATATTTGTAGGTTTGGACACCACACTTTCATACCCTTCATCTTGACTCTGTCCCTGACTTCTCTGCTCATTTTGCCCCGATTCTTTTTGTCTTTTCTTTTTTTTTTTTCCCCAGAAGACACACAGAAACAGAGGATTCCATCAAACAGCTCTCCAGCCCCTCTCTCCTTTGCCATGACCGTCACCAGGAACACGTGTGACACAGCCCTCACTCACCGCTGTGTGTTGGGGAGGGACCGTGAGGGACTGATCCCTACGGCCCGATCTCTAGCATTCAGCACCAGCAAAACAGAGAAGATGCACTGCTCGCTCGTTCAGCAAATTTAGCTTTAAACTACAACAATAACGTTCCTACGTCACCGGGACAGACTAGAGGCTGGGGAACGAGGCACTTGCACTGGATAGAATTATCCCAACAAAGTTCACCTTGCCCACAACACACTGGTATTCCTCTTTCAAGGAACGCTATAGAGTATTCTGTCTCTAGATTTACCAGGGTCTAAGCACATGAGTTCATTTCTAGCTCACAAAGAAAGATAATATGCTGAAATAATGGTACCACCACTTCAGACTTCACTCTTCCTTGGATGTTGCTGACACAGGAGCCGGCTGTGGGAGGGCAAAGGGACGGCAGCGTTCAGCGCGATGCCACTGCTGAAGGCACTTAGCAACCTCCTCTTTTTAGCTATATTCTATTTTGATAGAGGAAGCAAAACCAAAGGGATTATACATTTAAAGAAACAGAAAGACAACCTTCAGATAAACTGAGTCAGAAGGTCTCTGACAAGACCTAGTGGAATTCATTTGCGCTTTCAATTTCAGCAGAACGCAGTGTAAACAACCATAGGAACCACACAGCCAGCTCTTAAATTAAATCCTACAATGAATAATTTATATTTTCAAACAAGGATTAGAAGTCCCATTCAACTGCAGAGTTTCAGGGGTGGTTTTAATAATTTACATGCATTCCAAAGGTCAATAAAATGCCCTCCTGAACAAATATCAAAACAGTCCAAATATTTTCTTTGTTAAAGGCGCACTGTGACTGACAAAGGAAAGGGCCAATGTTGTAAAGCTGAACGAGCGTGCAGTGGGAGATAGGTAGGGGAGCTCAACCATTTTCAAAGTAGAAGTATTTGTGTGCAATTTCTACCACACACCAAAGGGAATAGGGAAAAACAAAACCCACCATCAACAGCAAAATATGCATAGGAAATAATTTTCCCCTTTACTGAAAATCTGAATTCTAGGGTGCTTTTCTTGTGCGGGTGACCACACTGCTCTCTCCCGGCAGCTGGCGAAGCGTTCCAGGCCAGATGTCCTCGGCATTTCCTGGGCTGTCACTGACCTTGCAAGAAGCATTCAAATACACGAGATGAACACCCTGCAAAGCACCGACCACGGCTACAGGGGACACGCACTGGCTTTAGGCAACCCTTTAAACCGTAGCGCTTGTAGATGAACCACCTCCCTTTGTGTAATTCACAGCCTCTGCTCTTTGCAATCCTAAATAATATTCTTCCAGTACCTTTATCCTGAACATACCTATCCTCTGAAACAGGGCAAGGAATATTGTGCCTGATGAAATAGAGGCCTCTGCTCTGGGAAACTCGGTGCAATCACAGCATGAGTGATCTGTATCTTAAATGCTCAGGCAGCATTAAGATAAAATTTCATGCAAGACAAACGTCCTGTGCTGCAGACACAGTTCATAAATTAATTACACCTTCTGCATTGATTTTCACTTCCTTATGAAGAAATAGCACAGAAGACAGCTGCTTCCTTCGAACACAGTCATTAGACCGTTTGCAAAGAAACCTTCTGGACCAGGCAATGGTTTGCAGTTTTGGTGACCAGGATGCCAGGTTTAAGAACAGCCACGTTCTCAATCAGCCTCTGCTCATTTTGGTACTGGTACCAGTGAGACCACACAGACCCATTTGAACAAATATACGAAAGAAAAGTATTTTTCAACCAAATAGCATAGTTTATCATATATCCATTGTAACAGGAAAAAATAACTGCAGGAGGGAAATAAAGAAATAAACAAAATCAGGAGATGTTAAAGATCTAAATGACCCAAGCCCAAACCCCAGTCAAAGAAAGGCTGCTGGCAAAAATTGTGAGGCAAAACAATGGTCATCTCCAACCTGGCTCTGAAGAGACAAGAAGGACGAGGTATAATTTTACAAACGTGAAAACCAAGTGTCAAAAAATTAAGTTACCCAGGAAGCAAACACAGATCTTCTGAGTCTCAGTCTGGTTCTTCACAAACACGACCATCCTCCCTGACCCAAGGACCCTGCCACAAGACAGGAACGATTCTGTCCCTCCATGTGGGATACCCAGGCACAAAGACGCTGCCCTTCAGAGGAGTAAGGAGCACAAAGCCCCTGCGGCTGTTCACCCCCACTTTCTGAAGGCAACACCCCAGTGACAAGTCAGTTGTCAGGGTGTCAGGTCAACAGTGTGACAGAACAGCACATCCAGCAGGAGGGATACACGCCTGTTGCCCAAAGACCATGCTTGATCTGTCTGGAGTGGGAAACCACCAACATACCTACTGATGGCTGACTCGGAAGAGTTCGTCATTTTAGGCTGGGACAGGGAAGGGAAGGAGGGAGGAACACTTTGAATCATATTTTATTGCCTCTCAAGAGACAAACAACACTAGTTTCAGCAAACAGGTAAGGCCACAAACTTCTTATTATATCACTGTCTTTCAATTTTGCCTTTTTCAAATGGTTCTTCAGGAGAGTCCTTGCTAAATAAGCTGCCCAATTCCTACTGAACTAAGTGATTCTGAAACACCATAGGCACCTGCAGTTTCACTTAGGCATCTAAATAGTCTCCAAGGCAGTACTGCTGGGTACTGAGGCACTCTACAGCTCGACAAAACTGAGTGGGAGTAAAAAAAAAAATTACAATAAACAGAGAGGCAAAAGTTAATTCTCATATCCCTGCACAAAGTTTTGGCTCAGCCCTGAGCCAAAGAACCAGCATCGTGAAGCTGAACCAGCATCATCACTGATGAAGACAGTCAAGATCACAGGCACGTAAGGAAACTCCAAACATCCCCACATCAGAAGGTGTTTAGTAACGATTGACAAGTGGAGGGGTTTTACCACTCCTCCCTCCTTGATTTCACTTTATTCAGTCTCACTGATGCAGCCATTAAAACTTACTCCTGAAAAGCAGTGATTTTTTAGACTAAAAGATGTCTGTACCAACGCCAAGAACTAAATTACAGCAGGACCAACACTTTTACTTATAGACAGGAAAGAAGATAAAAATTATACATAGAAGAACTATTACACATTCCACTTTGCACCAGCGTTTCCACCTTACAGGCTTCCTCGAAGGAAAACATGTCCTTTGTCACCACCCTTTTAAAGAAAGTGGTCCTGCTCTACCCAGCGTTGTGTGGATGAGCCCACACTGCTCTGCCCAAGACACCAGTGTCCTCTCTCCTGATGGGCAATAGGCAGAGAGCTGCTTTTTGGCAGGCACTTTTTGCCAAGGCCCTGTTGCATGAGTTACTGCAACTGTTTATGAAGACCGTGTAAATAATATTTTAGCATTTTTATTCAAAGCAACATCTTTATTAGGTTTATTAAGTGGTCTGTAAAACGTTATGATCAACGGCAGCAAAGGGCGCCCTCTCCTATTCCTGAGATCTCTGGGAAGGTTCCAGGCTGCTGTGAATTAGCAGAACACCATCCAAGTCAGTGGGACAACAGTAATGCACATCTCCTGAGGTTATACTAATTATTGATTACAGGGGGAGGGGAAACCACCCAAACCTGTTTTTTGGTTTTATTTCAGTTTGGGTAACAGTCCATCCCATCTTAAACTTATCAAGAAATCTTACTCTGTGCTCCAGCCATGGCATTCTTCTGGCTGACAGAGTTGTTAAAGCACAGCAATATTCTGCAGGAACAGTGATATTGCAGTGAGGAGGAACCTTGCTTTCAGAAGCTGTATAATCCATTGGTGTAAAAGTGATAGACGAGGGTGGTGGGGCTGAGGGCAGAGAGGTCGCTCAGAGAGATTTCAGGATCCTCTGCCATGCAGGTACAGCACCAGCTCTGCCAAACCAAGTAATTTCATCATGGAAAAGTCTGACTGCTGCTTTGAAAATGGCAAAACGGGATGGAGATAAAGCTCAAACGCTCAAAATTTTGTTGAAAAACTTAATTAAACATACCCTACTGGACTAGAGTTATTCTGAGCAGTCAATCTCCTGTCTGGACTGTTTCCAGCTCAATATGTATGGCATTCACTTAAGTAAAAACCTCTCATTTGTCAAAGGAAAGTATTCCTGTTTCAAGTTATAAGACTTTTTATTATTAATAGAATATCATCACCACCTTTTTAAAAAACTGTATTAACATATGTAGGCTGCTAAAAGAAAATGGAGGGGGAAACCCGTTCCTGCAAAGATCATTCTCCCCAGGGAAAGCTACAGAAACCTGCAGGAGATAAAATATCCTTCCAAGAATATTCCCACCTGGGGTTTCTCCAGCTTTCCCTGCAGCTTTGAGCGGTGGCCTAGGGCTGGCGAGGCTCTACTGGGACAAGCCATAGGCTGCCTCAGGTTAAAAGACCGGCTGAGCTCCAGCAGAAACTCTGCCGAACAAATACACCATCTTTATCAAATGGGGATATTAAAAGAGAACTTGAAATGTTTGTATATGTAACGCCATTTCTATTTTTAAAACATTACACTGAGCCAACCAGAAAAAAAAAGATACACACCAGGATCTGTTTGTCAGAGTTTATCTAATGGATACGCATGGAAAAAAACCTCACAGACAAATTACAACCAATAAATCAAACAAAACCGTAAATTAACCATTTTGAGCTACAAGCAACTGTCTCATTGTTCAAGCCGGTGAAGGCTATCACATCTAAATCCCTGTGCACACCAGGGCATTTATTGTGGGACTGGGCAAGGACCGCACAGGCACCCCTGAAAACGGGCAGCAGAGGAGCAGCAGCACCAAACACTCCCCCGTTTGCAAAGAACTGTCAAAAATAAGGAAGATGCGCTTGTTAATCTCTAATTTACCAAGGAAGCAGTGACACTAGTGACCTACCATTGCTCAAACCATCCTCTCTTGTGGAATCTCTCCTGCCTTAACTTAAAAGCCGGGCAGACGTGGTGCTGAGGGACATGGTTAGTGGTGGGCTTGGCAGGGTTGGGTTAACAGCTGGGCTCGAAGATCATAAGGGTCTTTCCCAATCTAAACAATTCCGTGATTCTATGGTATTTGGTGCTTTCTTACACCAGTTTATTCAAGTTCTGTTGAATGCTTTCAGCCTACAGGTGTCTCTTTCTGAAGCTTACCTCACCTTCTCTTGATTATTTCTGATGTAAACAATTTTGCCTGTATCTTAATCAATGGGTTTGGGGTTTTTTTTTCCATTTTTTTTTTCCAGAAAGAGAATACTTAAGGGTTTTTTTCATCTTCAGCTTCTGCCAAAGTCATACAAAAGAAGAACTGCAGTAAGAATGAAATTCAAACACCTGAAGCACTCTAAGAAGAATTCCAGTCTACCTTGCTTGTAACAAGCATTAAAATCAACTCTAAGAGAGGAAGCAATCAACGTACCTGCTCTTGCCCGAGTTTGTTTCCCTTCCATACACCATTAGCTTTCAAATGCAAACGCTCACTGTGAAGTGCCTGATCACTAGAAAGAAAGGTCTGGAAATGTAAAGCGACTCTGTGTGCCTTAGACTACACTAAGGACTTCCAAAATTTATCACACTTTACAACTTAATGCGAAAAATATAAAAGGCAATTCAAAGAGCAGAAAATGTATAAAAAAGATATCTGAATTGGGGAGGGCATTCTTCCCACAGGTGCTATTTTGAGGACTATGGGGCATTCAGATTTCTCCATAAAATATTTATGAAAACCATTCGGTTCCATACTTTGTTAAAGACCAAATTCCCCCCAGCCCGTACTGATATTGAGCTCCATCATTCATCACCGTAATAACTATGCAGGACTATTTAGTAAAAAAAGATCTGGCCCTCGTGGTTTAGCAATAAGTGCTATTTTTATCTCAAGCTAATGTACATGAGAACAATTTGCAGACAAATATATTACACACATCATCCAGCATTCAGCAGTGAAATGCAGGCGATGATCCCACCTAGGGCTACCACCCTCACGAGCAGAGGCTGCCCCGCTGCACACAGCGTTTGCCAGTGTCGAAAGAACACGTCAAACACCTGGTTGCTAATTAATGAGACATCCCCGGCTCCCCGGGAAAGAGCAAAAAAGCAGAAGTAATTCTGCTTTGGGAGGCCGTTAGAAGACAGAAACAGGACAAGAGAGCGCCGAGGAACTACACACGTCTGACTCACATTGGGGTAGGTGACCAGCAGAAACAGTCACTTCTCCCTATGCTGACAGGAGCCACAAGACCCTGGTTTCCACTGCTAATTCACAAATCCTGGAGATAACGACCATCATTTTAGTTCTTTATACTCCCTACAAAGTAAATTCAATAACATGAATGTAGAAGGACTGTCAAAGTGGTTGACAACTGGTACATTTTAAAGGGTATTATGTGTACAGGCATGGGTTGCTCATACAAGAGATCAGAAGGAAAAACTCCTTTGGAACACTGCTTTACTCTTACTGCTTCACAGGGGGGAAGCGAAAGAGAAATCTGCTCCCTAAATTTCAATTTATCACAAGCTGTCTGGGCTCTTTAATCCTGTGGTAACCCAGATCTCTCCTAGGTCCGCATCTTACGTTAACCTCATCAGCCTTTACCAATGTCTCAAATATCTTAACTTTCAGAAAGCCTGAGACAAGATTTATGATAAGAATCTTCCAATAAAGTGTTTCAGCTCTCAGAAAACGTGTTATCAAGTATTCCTGCTGAGGAATAAATGTGAAGACTGCTGTGCCCGCTTACATCACTGCCCCCAGACCCCAGAAGTTCCATGAGGACTCGAGGCAAAAAAAGCACTCTATTTCCCACTGACTAAATCTTATGATCCCTTTTCATTTCCCAGGGAGGGCAAGTCACCAATTTCAGGCCATTTATCTGAAAATAAAATTGTATGTTGCTGACTTGCTTATTATCTGTACATTTTGTCCCCCGAGTCAATCACTCTGAAAGTATTTATTTCTCTCGACAGTCACTTCTGGAAAGGCCTTTGACATCAACATGCATCTGAAATCCTCTAGGCAAAGGCTAATGTAATAAGCAAAATTCATGGATCAAGGAAGGAACCACGTGTGCCGACTCTGTTGTACACTGGTTGCTCCAGAGATCGAATCTTTGTGATATTAAA
Source organism: Nycticryphes semicollaris (assembly GCA_013400055.1). Classification (NCBI taxonomy): domain Eukaryota; kingdom Metazoa; phylum Chordata; class Aves; order Charadriiformes; family Rostratulidae; genus Nycticryphes; species Nycticryphes semicollaris. The sequence goes on from VXBJ01005189.1 coordinate 661,719, forward strand.
CTGGCATAATGGAAATGTAACTCAATGAAGCTACGCATGATTTAAACCAGAGCATGAGAAAGCCCCAAGGGGTAAGAAAAATAAGAAATAGCTCCAGTTAGTTAAAAATACATTCTCTCCATGGAAAATTGTGTGGATTTTTGTTGTTGACTTAAATTTTATTTCTAATCATCAACATCCAGTCCAGAACTCTGCTTTCTTACACCAAAGGTTACTCTTAACGTTAGCAACTGGCTAGAACTGGTGTTTCTGCTTGTGGACTGATTCTTTATTACTCTGCAAAATTCCACGATCCAAGGCCCACACTATTTAAGCAATACGTATTCGCTTTTTTATCTGATGTTTTGAAACTTACTTGAGTTCACCTCAGTAAAGCTTAGGAACAGAGTTCAGGATTGAACTTATTGAATGCGTTCTACTTTTTTAAAAAAAAGAAAAGCACAGAAAAGTTTAGGTGTAAACACAGCTATGAAGACCACCTCAAAAATTATTTTCCAGTCCTAAAAGTTTACATTTTTAAAAAGCAATGTCAGTTAAGCAGACAACCACAATGACAGACTCGAGGCAGATCCTAGATTTAAAGTAGCTTTATTTGTACAATTGCTCATGGCTTCTGTAACACCACTGCATCTTCCACCAGTCTTTATTATATTCCATAATTACCAAACTCTGCCTCTTTACCTTAACACCATGCCACTGACCTATAATCCCTGGACACAGCCAGAGGAGAGCACCAAGGTCTCCTGGCCAGAAGCTGCACTTCACACCGACAAACAAACTCTATACAGCTCAAAACACGGCTTAAAACTGTTGCTTGCCCTGGAGACAAAAGTGCTGCCAGGCTCCCAACAGCGTGTGCTCGGCAACTTATGGGATTTGGTCCAAACTGTTCCAGTTAATCACTGTATGAGTCACACCAGATTTTCTGAGACTGACAGCTGTATAACAGCAATAAAACAAAACAAACCACAGAAACAGGTACAAATAAGTGAACTCCACAGATGGCCTGTCCAGGTGGACTTCATGCATAAGCTATTCCTTCAGCCCTGCCATAACACATACTTATATTCTTAGAGCAGAAAATACCATGGTGGGAGGCGTATCTGCCTCCCAGAAATACCACCTCGGGCATCCCAGCCCCAGCTCAGCTTGCCATGGGATGTCACTGGACTTGATAATGCAGTATTATTGTTAGCTGGGAATAGTTTCAGCATTATGGTACGGCAGCAAGATAGGGAACCCTTGAAAAGCACTGTTTTCCTGTAAATTACCTCTAAAGACTTGGGAGTTATTTTTCTAAGCAACAGCGAATGTCACCAGCCCAGCTCCAGCAGCATCTCTATAGTAACATGCCTGCCATCAGGTGCAATATGCAAAACCAGCTCTGTGCCACAGAATACATCTTCTCTCTCAAATTTCCAAACTCTTAGTGTAAGGGTTGACATGAGTCAGGTTATGCTGTGAATAGCTGATGTTTTTATCAATGTACTTTCAAGAAAAGCTGTCCATTTTCCAAGGCCACAGTCAAATCTACCCGAGCTGCCCCCTCAAGTTGTGAAAAATAAGTTTCTCAAAAAGCATACTCTGCAAAAGACACCAGAGTACTACTGCACAGTTTATTTTTTCAATAACCAAGCTCCTGCCATATTATACTTGACAAATTTCTTTCCAGTGCCAAGGCTGGCATACAACCACGTAGCTGATACACCAATGACTCGCTGTGCAATACACTCACCTTCTAGAATGTAAGAGCTACTAGTCTGGGGAGATGAAAGTTTCTAACCATAGATGGACTGTGTGGGTGGATTTCAAGAGAAGAGGAGCCTGTAAATATTTAACCCGTTTGGGTTTAGCACGGTCTCTCTCTCCATTCCTCCCTGTGCTGTGGGAAAGGGGCTGCAGCAGCGCAGGAGTGGTAGAACCTCCAGACCCCACCTGACCTTCAGGAACACCCGAGTGGAAAGGCAGAAGGCTGTGTGCTGGCAACTCTCACCCGGCCTCCGGCACAACAGCAGGACTACACTGCCTGTCATGGATGCACATCCCAGGGAGTAAAATCATTGATGGACAGAAACAGGGATGAAAATGCCAAACATGGAGTTCACAGAGGAACGGCAACTTTCTTCTAAGTTCTGCCCAGAGAAATACTATCCCACAATTTTTTTCAGGACAGGGCACTGGTGAAGCACCGGTGTGACTGATGGAGGAGCCTGGGACAACGTCAGGGTGGTGAGTGGGGTAGGGATGTGATGTGGTGGCCGTCTGCCACGCTGGCAGGAAGAACACCAGCAGACAACACAACCCTGCAGTCAACACTTGTTTATGAGGAGATGAAAAAGGTCGAGTGTGCAAGAGATAAGGACAAAACTGCTCTGTCTAGTAATTTAAATAAATCTGCTCTGCCTCTCAGGAATATGACCGAGACACAACTTTAGTTACAGTATTCATAAAGCTTCACAGGGGAAAAAAAAAAACCAGCAAAAGCACACAAGCAAACAGTGAAGATACAAAAGTTCTTCTTCAAAAGAAGCACAGGCAGCAGGAACCAATGTCTGGGTGTGAAAATTGGGAAAACTGAAATGGAATGAAAATACATGAGGGGAGGTTCAGATGGGACACTGTGAAAAGGCCATGCCCCGAGAGGGTAGTCAGCCCCTGGAACAGGCTCCCAGGGAAGCGGTCACAGCACCAACCCCACCAGAGTTCAGGGAGTGTCTGGACAATGCCCTTGGTCCTATGGTTTAGTGCTGGGCAGTCCCGAGATGGGCTCAGTGGCCCTTATGGCTCCCTTACAACTGGCAATAGTCACAATTCTAAGAAATTAGGCAGGTATTTTTCACAAGGATGATTAGATTCTGGAAGGAAATGCTGTTGGCAGTGGTATAATCAGTCCTCTCCATGTCCCCTGATTTAAATCAGACTTGTCTGCAGAGAAGTCCTGAATCGCATACAATTACTCAACAAAAAAGTGTCAGCATGAAGACAGGGATTCTGCCAGCTTTAAAAGGTCTGTACTGTTAAAAAAAGATGCTTGACTCACAGCAAAGTAATTCTTATATACTCATGGCTCAGATACTGAAAAATTTTTAAGGCTTTCTCCTCTCAGGTTTACAGACAATGTGACTCTTCCCTGGTTTTATTACTTTCCATATCTCGGCACAATCAGCAGAAAATTCATCACTTGTGTTCTGGACTGTCCTGATTTTGCAATGGTTCAAAATAGCAAGAAAGATAGAGAATATTTTATGATATTGTTTTAAAGGAAATGAGTTCCTTCAGCCCCCATTCTCAGCTACAAAGCTGAGTCTATCAGTTTTCAGTGACTGCCGTCCGTTGGTTATAGAGAGGAAGAACACACAAGTCGGGTAACTTCACAGAAATGGGTGTTTCTATTGATTTACATCAGAGCAACTGCACGTCCAACTTCCCAGCAGCTCTGAGCGTAAGGAAGAGCAGTGACCATTTATGCCTCCAAGGGACCAGCCTATGCTAAAGATCACTGAAACCAGAGACTGATCTATCTTATTTCAGTTCATCCATTTCTCAAAAATGTCCTTTTCTTCCAAAATGTGAGGGAGAAGGTGCCAGCCCTTCTCATTCTGGCTCTGCAGCTCAGGGGTTGGAACGCGCAGCGTGGTCTCATCCCCTCTCCCTCCTGACTGGGTGGATGGGAGGTCTGAGGTACCTGTGGCAGAGACAACTTACTCACCAAGCCCTGGTCAGGAATTAACTCCTCAAGAATCCTCTTCTCCAAGACAGTGTGCTAACTGCCACGAAGATCACGGTTCCCTTTGGAGACAGCAGCTGTTCTCTTGTGTTATTCCCCAGGTTCCACCCGAGGTGGCCAACTAGGCTGCTGGTACCAGCCTGTACCTGAGGAGGAGGTAGATCACCTCCCTGGCTCAGCAGAGGTGCAGCGTTACCGCAACACCAAATTGTTGGGCACTATTGGGCTCACCAAGACTAAAAGACAGAACTAAATGTTAAACTAGAATCCTCACGCTAACAAACCATCCCAAGGGTAGCATCAGGGCCCACGTGAGCAACACCAGGTGGAAATGGTGCCATAGGTCTGAGATCATCCTACCCTACAGGCTGCTACGAGACTGGGAGACAAATCCAGTCTGACAGAAGAAAAAAGCCTAAAAGAGGAACATTTACCATTACGGGATACAGAAGGACACTAATTTCTCTTTTGTGTATGTCCTCCCCACTCCTTTCTGCCCTAACTGAAAGGGCGGGTAAAGGAACAATTTGCTGAAGGTTTTCAGTTCAGGCAAAACACGTTCTTATAGTCTGTTCCCACGGGCAGAGTCACCCTCCTTCACCCACAACACCTGTATGCCCAAGGCTAATAAAAAGAATAATGTATGCTATTATCATTTTTAAAGTTAGTTATTATAGAAGGATTAGCTCAAATTCTGACTTTTTACAATTCTCTGCATTTGGGCTTATATATAACAAAACCGGAATTTTGCCTGGTGTTCAACACCTGACTTTGATTTCAACTTGAAAGGCCTATTTTTCTCTCATACAACAACAACAACAAAAAAACCCAAAAGGAGTTCTAAAAATGGGTTACTGAAAGTATAAGGTTTTTTCCTCCTCCCCCCCATATTTGAATGGCAATCTATTATAGCATTTATGCTGTGGTGGAATCTTTAGAGTGCCAGGTCCCTATTATTTTGTCACACAAAAATCATACTTTTCAGCACTACTGTTCTCCTTATAAAGTGCTCTATCTTTCCCTACTTATTTTTCTTAAGAAAACATCAATCCTTTCCCGTATGTTTCTCAGAAAACCAATGAAGAGTATTAAGACTATAGAGAAAACAGAATATTTATTTTTTAAAATGGCTCTCTTGGTGTCGGTGTTATTGCAGTCAGTTCTATCTCAGACTGGTTACACTTCATCCTGCACTTTCACGGAAGTTCTTTTTTGGCGGGTTTTTTTTCAGATTTTGTTTTGGTTTTTTAAACTTAAGTTAAACTATAGAGATATGCTAAGTCTCAAAATCACCTTGAAGATGATAGAGAGAATGGTTGCAAAGGAGCTGCTGTACTTTAGTAGACGTAGGGGAGAGCACCTCTAAGACAAAATTTGCAATTGGGTGTTGATGTAATAGTACAGATTTTTCATATAGTAGAGCTTTTTTCCCCCAATATTACATACTGATGTTGGTTTGTGCTTTACAAAGTCTGTGTGCCAATAAATACACTCCAGAGCAGACCAACGACACTTCCACTCCTACAGTGGGCAAAGAAGATAGTTCAGAGTCAGCAGAGTCTTACTGGAGCTCAATTTGAGCTGTACTTTGAGCAGCTATTCATTTTAACTGACTGCCGAGGGAAGAAGATACAGTTACTGATCTGGAAATAAATTACAAACCAAGGAAGGGAGAAGTCACTCAACAATGGCTTTAATGGCCGATCGGCTTTCCCACGGGTGAAATATTTAAGATGACTTCGCTGGAATTTAGCCAAAATGTAAGACACTGTGCTTTTCCCTTTCACAAGTATAACTTTTACCCTAACCTCCTTCATTCATAGCTGGAGCTAGTGGTTTTGAAACACCAGCAAGGTGTCTAGCTCAGCCCGGTGCCTTGCTGCAGGCCCACAGCCCTGAGCAGCACATCAGCCAGGGGACTGCAGGGACTCCTTCCCTCAGGTGATGTCCCTCACCCCTTCAGCAGCCGCTTTCCAGCCAAGAAGCGTCTCTAAAGCCCCCTTTGGAGTAGTGCCTGCCATAAGACCATCACAGCAGCATTTGAAAACACATGAGTGTTACTTAAGAAAACATAAGCAAAAAAGGCAGCCTGCACCACAGAGAAGTGACCTGGGCAAAGCAAAGGAATAAAAAGTATAGAAAGGACTAAGTAACGCACAAAAGTCAGAGCATACACGATGTGAAATTGACAGAATCTGCAGGTATTGTCGGTGAGTGATGAAAGGGAAGGGGGAAGGAGCCAACCAACAGAGGGCATTTTGTATTTTTCACATATATTATCTCATTAGGTAATTTCTTTTTTTTTTCTTTATGGTTTTCAGTTGTCTTATTTCAAAAGCATGTTTGTAGTTCTTTGTATACCTTTGTTTCTATTAATAAAAAAAGTATTTTTATAAGCAACAGAAGAAATGTACTGGGAGCAAGACACTCAGCACTAGAGCCAAATGTTTAAAAAGACTTCTGAAAACTGACTTTGGTACAAGGAGATCAATGTCTTGTCAGCCAGATCACCTTCAGCTGCCATGTCTGTTTGTTCCCACTTCTAAACAACCCCCACAGCAAGAAACACAACCACAAACACACACGGAGGCTGAAGCTCCACTGCATACAGCGTGCCCCCTTACACACCCCTGGCACTTCAGTGTGCATTTTACACTGAGGATTTAGAGTCACCCGAGAAAAGGAAGACAGAATGAATTAATAAAATCTGCAGAGAGCTCAATTGCTGCAGTCAGTCTCACCTAGGAAAGATTTTAGGAAAGAGCTGGTTTATACACATGGACAGCTTTCAAAAGGGGCTGAAACAACTCAGATGACCCAAGTGTAACTGTGGGGAGCTCACGAAACCTCAGTGCACAGTCCTCAGAAAGCAAATGAAGTCCCAGGTTGTGGAAGAGATGAGAAGAACACTGAACGCGTGAAAGCGCCACTATATAAATTAACAAAGCTGAAACTCTCAGAAAATTCCATTCAACTCAATTACCTGATCTGTAAGTGGTGAGAGCAGAAAGAGGGCAGTTCCAAGGGTCAGGGAGCCTGAGGAGAGCATGGAAGAGGTGCTGCATCCACTTGGACCCAGAGAGCCTGGGGCTGCCAGCTCCAGCTCCTGGCAGCAGAAGAGGGGCTCCCACTCCCCAGCAGAGCTGCAGACCCAGGTGTATCCATCAGGATTCATCAGGACCAGCTGCCCCTTGTCTGCGCACAGCAGTGAAGCAGCAGTGACACAGGTGATGGATGAACTGACGAGAAGAGAAATCCTGTTGGATCTACTGCTCAGAACAAAAAAACTGCTGGATGATACAAAGGTCAAGGGCAGCTGTGGCTTCACTGACCACAAGACTGTGCAGTTAAGATCCTAATAAAAGTGAGCAGGATTAACAATAGAATTATAAACCCGGACCTGAAAAGAGACACAGATTTGCAGAAAGCTGAGCAAGCACTGAAGAAGACTAGCTTTGATGAACAAGCTGCTCCTGACTTGACCTTCAACTCAAAAAGAGAGTATATAGAAGGTGAAAATGGACAGGCTGCTTAGGAGGAACAAAAAGATGCTGCTCACATGTAGGAAAGAGCCAAAGCTCAGATGTGTTTGAAACTACTAAGATGTAAAGGGCAGTAAGAATGGTTTCTCTAAGTGCTCCAGTAGCAGAAGGAAGGCTGAGATGAGTGTAGGACCGTGACGTGGTGCTGCAGGACTAATCACAAGTGATAAGGCACTCACCGCCTCCTTTGCCTCAATTTTCACTGGTAAAGCCCGTCCTCAGGCATCTGGGATCCTCCAAATGGAGTGCATAGGAGTGAAGCAGCACTTGCAGCAGAGGAGGTAGCACTGCCAGGCTCAGAAGAGCCATTGCCAGCCACCCAAAGCTTAGCTCCCACCCAATAACTTGGGGGGTTTCTCGGGGAGCAGTACTGGGACTGCAGGAAAAGGAGAAGGGGAGGGGGCGTTCCTGGTGGACAACAAGAGGAACATTGGGCTGTTCAGTAAGAGCTCAAAGAGACCCATGGAAGTGATCCTTCCCTGTTGTGTGTCACTTGTGAGAAAGCATCTGGAGCGGTGTGTCCAGTTCGGCGCCTCCCAGCACAGAAAGGGTATTGACATGCTGGAGTGAGACCAGCAGAGGACCTCAGTCGGGGGAATGTGATGTGCAAGGAGAGGCTGAGGGAACTGGGTCTGTTCAGCCAGAAAAACAGAGAGCTCAGAGGGAACCTCACTGCTGTCTACAAGTACCTGACAGGAAAACACAGAGCTGGCGGAGCGAGGCTTTTCCCAGAGCCGCAACAAATGCAAGTGGAAACAAGTCAGCTGGAGAGTTGGTTAGCTGCTGGAACCAGCACCAGGAGGGGCTGTGGAAACTCTGGCCTTGAAGTTATTCCAGACTAGACTCAACATGCCGTTAAGCAAATCCATCTAATCAGACTTGCTTCGAGCAGGTGGTTGGACTAGGTGATCTCTGGAGATTTCTTCTGACCTAAATTATGATTCTATACTTTCCAGGAATGGTTGCGATCGCTGACTTACTACTAATGAGACCAAATCCCAAAGTGTGATGATTTCTGCCTCCCCCTTCTCAGTCTTTAAATAGAATAGATGATAGATATGATCAGAGGGATGGAACACCCCTGCTGTGTTCCATCAGGCTGAGAGAGTTGGGGGAGTTCAGCCTGGAGAAGAGAAGGCTCCAGGGACACTTTGTTGCAGCCTTTCAATACCTAAAGGGGCTCCAGGAAAGATGGGGACAGATTTTTTAGCAGGGCCTGTTGCTACAGGACAAGGAGTAGTGGTTTTGAACTAAAAGAGGGACAAGTTAGAGTAACTATAAGGAAGAACTTCTTTGGTGTGAGGGTGGTGAAAACTTGGCTCTGGGTGGGCTTCAAGGTCCCTTCCAACTGCTGGCAACTTCTCACTGCATCCCCTTCGCTAACAGGGAAATCCTGCTCTCACTCCTCCTCCTCCCAGGACATTCCCCCCTCTCAAATTTTAATACTGAGTTCTATGAGGGGAGATTCTCTCACATCCACAGTCCATCGCTGCTTGAGCTCCGTAAGAAATTACTAACTTCAGACACTTTTTATATGCAGCTCCAGGAACATGACACACTGGAAAGCATAGTTGTGCTACAAATGCTTTAGTTCGGCACAATAACTTTTAAATGTATCTGCAGTAACCTGTGATGCAACCTAAATAAATCAGGCTGGGTTTTCTTCTGTAAAACAGTTCAATCTGTAGAAAAAAGGATCACAAGCATTTCCCAGGTTATTACCTGTACTGGTCTACATGTGCCTACCCCCTACACTGAGTTTATCATCTGATTTTCTGGTCTGATGTTTTTAATCTCCTAATATTTCAGGGTGCTAATACATGAAAAATATATCTGAAAACAATCACAATGTTCCCAGGGACAGTTATGGGCTAAATGGTGACTTTCTATTATAGTTAGATGATATACATATATCATTTATAGTGATGCGCTATTCATTCAGAGCCATTCCTGCTGTCCTTTAGACACTATTTGACACACAGAACAATTCCTCATTACCCAGCTTTTCAGTTGTCACATCTCTAGCTCCTGCTGTGTCAAACAGCAAAGCGTGAAAGCCCCTTCCCATAGGTAGGAGGATAATCCAAAAAGGGACGGTGCAGACTCAGAGAGGGAGAAGCTCAGAAATCCACAGTATTAGTATAAGCACACACACACAAACTTCAATAGTTATTTGTGACAAATGCAGCAATAAATAAATACAAAAATCAAAGGAATAGCAAATTAGTTTGTGCTTTATTTGCGATGACCATGAATATTTTCTCTACTAAGAAATTCCCTTAGTCCCTTTTAAAATTAAGTTTACACATTTATGAAAATATAATCTATTTTGTAGTACTAAGTAAGGCAAATCCACCATGGAACAAAGTATTATTATTTTCCTGAAACAATATTTCAAATACATTTTATTTCTTCACTAACTAGCAGGTTTACAGGAGTTTTCTAATCGAACAAATTGTAGCAGAAACAAAAAAAATGCCCATTTAACAGTGTGTTTTCTTAGATCATTGCCTCTACATAATTACCAAGAGTTGACAGGAGGAATGACCTATGAATAATTATTAGGTTCTTTCAGAGTATCAACATTTCTATCATGTCATTCATTTAAGATCATTTTGATTCCTGAAAAGAAGGGATAGAAAAATAAGAACAAGTCAATATTAGGGTTTAATTTGATATATGAGCATACCACTCTGGTTTAATCCTTCATCTTAACAGCACTCCAATTCCATTTCTATGCTTCTCTTTCTTTACTTTCCTGATATTAATTTCATGCCTAAGTTCCTAAATGTCCTTAAATTCACCCGTCTCTTAAAATCAGTAGCTGGAAAAAGACATTCAGGGGTAAGAAAGAAAAGAAAGAAAAAGTAAGATTCACAGAACCAAATACATGTTTGAGAATTAGATATTCCTTCAGATGGTGGTGTCTGACAGTTAAGAGTAGGTCTAAACATTGATCTGCGTTAGGCTGCTTTTAGAGAGGTCACAATTTCAAAGTTATTTTTCTGCATTTTCTATGATGGTCCCATTAGAGCTGAACAAAATCCATTTTCATTAAGAACATCGCACTTGATTTGGTGCTTTTAAATTCATTACAATTTATCACCAACATTTCCCTCCAGCTTAAATGGACTTTCTCAGCAGGACACCCTATCCAAATCATAGCGTGCTAGAGAACTGTGTCTGAGCAATCACTGCCTCCCCTAAATCACTCAATAAAATTAAACTGGAAATAATCTGACCTGCTCCATATATTTAGAGGAAAGAGTACCGCAGGGCTAAAAGTCTCCAAAGTAACCAAAACCATTCGCGATTTTATTCTTGCCTCAATTATTTTCTGAATTAGACACATCTGATCTCTTAAAAAGAAAAATAATATTTTTTGGTGGGGAAATTAAGTAATTCCTACTCCTCCTTGTCCCTTTCCTTCAAAATGACCTCTGTCAGCTCCCCTCTGAACACGAACTCCTCTCCATCACACCAAAAACTGATCAAACACAGTAAACGACAACTCCCACCTCTGAGGATCCTCTGGTTTTGCAGCCACTTAGGCAGAAGGGGTTTTTTCTGAACACTTTGAAAAATGACTTAGAATGAAAACTTAGACTCTTGTCAAGACAGCAATACATAATTTCCCTGCAAGTACTGGTTGTGAAGAAAATAAAAAAATCCTGCTCTTAAAACCTGACTCCCCCCCCTCCACCACGTCCCACGGGAGATGCAGGGAGTCCAACGTACCCCCCTCTGACGGCAGACTTCTCAGATTCCTCTAAGCACAGCCAGGAGCAGCGGGCAGGTAAAGACTTGTATGAGGCCTTTAATTATATGGAACACAAGCCTTTTATACACAGAACAGTGTTCACTGTCTCTCTCACCTAACTCCAGATTGTCTGGTTTGCTGTTGGCAAACCGCCGCAAAGTGCCACAGCTTGGCTCAGAAAGAGGCCTGAAGACAAGAAACAGGACAATCCTTAGTTCATTAGAATGAACTTAAAGTCTAATTGTTCAAGGACATTGTTTCTATATAAAACCAAGATGTAACTGCAGGGTGCAGCAGCAGCTGGTAACACAGTGGTGAACAAGGAGGCTATGATCACCTTTTCAATGTATGGGAAAAGAGGGTAGATGCAGCTTTGCTTTTTCAGACCCTGCTACAGCCAAGCAATTTTCTATAAACCTATTTAATATTGCCTCGCAAACATAAACAGGCCAGGTTTTATTCACAGAGGAGCTAGGAGAAGCCACGACCTCCAATAAGATATATTGGGGGATTCCTAATAAAAAAATCAAACGATGTCAGAGCAAGGATCCCCCTGCTCCCAGGCTGCCACCGGGAACGAAGAACTTGCTCATGGTTGTGTTCTCCCAGCGGCCGAGGGGTGCAGACACCCACTGAGAAGGCAGGCCAGCAGAGTTCTTAATTTAGTATGAAGAGATAACAGTGCGTTAGAGACACCAAGGAGAACATATAACTGAGGTTTTCTTAGAAGGAATCTCTAAGTGAAGGACGGTAGGAATCGAGGTGGTAGCTGTAAAGATAGGAGTACACAGTAGTCTATCCATGACAAACAACTGTAATTTGAAGTTCTATTATAAACAGAATCCAAATAAAGTTAACGTTTTTTGCAAAGCAATAAACTATTTATTAATTTCTTCTCTTAGGAGAGAAACCAAATCACAGAATTAAAATAAATTGTAATTCCTTTGGTAATTTCTCTGATGTTTGAAGAAAATAGCAGTGATTTCTTCCTTTGGAAATTCTAATGATCCGGAATGCTCCATTTCTGTTGATCTTGGTGATGGTCAAACCCTACACCAGTAAATCTTAATTTTGCCCTAGTCAAAGAGTGTTTCTTCAGAAAATAAACAAAACGCATGCAAGGACGCAGCACAGCTGCTATAAATGTAATTAGCAATAACGCTGCTGAGCCTGAGAGCAAACAAACATCTTGGATAAAGCCCCTTGTGAAGCGCAGATCATACAAGAGAGCAACGTTCTGGAAGGGCACGTCATGCCCGAGCAGTGCCACCTTCATGTGACACAAGAAGTTTTCTTCTCTACCTCTGACATAGAAGAAAAAGTTTGTTTCCATTTCAAATACCATCAGCTGCTCCCTGGGAATTTTAATTCCCGTTTGGCCACCTCTCAGTCAGATATTTCTAGAAGACAGGAGAATTTGGACAATGAGGGAGAAGGAAGAAGCTGGAGATACTGACAGTGAGCAAGGCCACCAGCCATCCTGCTGTTGTCACTGTCATAGTTCAGCCCCAGACGGCTGATTTCCCTCCTCCTGTTCACGTTACTGATCTGTGTCACATCTGGCATCTTTTGTGTGATTTTCACGTCATTATTCTCCTCTTGTGTTTTTTATCTTCCAGTCTCTCAAACATACTTTTAGGCTCTTCCAAAGAATCTTTGGTTTCACCCTCCCTCACTTCTAGGTCTGTTTGAACGGTTAATGCCTCTGTCATGAAATATTTTTTTGTGGCTTTGGTTTCTGTGTTTTTCTTACTGTACTGAACTTTTTAGTTCTGGAGAGTATTTGAGACTAAGTTTACAGAACAAGTAAAGTAACCAAATCTGCTTTGCACTGTAATTTTAATCTAGTTAAGTGTAAAATTACATCTAGAGTAAAGCCAAAGGGGGGGAAATTAAGATACCGAGTTTCAGAAGAACAGAGTTGAGGGGAAAAAATGCAGCAGGTTGAGTGAAATCGAGTGTAATAAAATAGCAGAGAGGAAGCAGCAGAGAGAAACTGAAATGTGTATAATGAGATTAAAGTGTGCCCAAAGGATATGGAATGCGTAACGTACAGCAATAAGGCGAGGAGTTTAAAAAGCCAATATGGCCAAAGGAGGGAAGATAGGGGAAAATCCCACACAGTAAGAAAAAAGCACTGCAGCTGGAGCCTCACTGAAATGAGATATCAGAAGATTTGTGCGGTCATCTAGAGCCACGGGTTTTGGTAATATTTTAAAACATCAACTACAGAGGAAGACTTGAAGAACATGACAAGAAGCTGTGACTATTAAAACTAATTAAAAAACTATCCTGCATTGTGAGACAGCTGCACAGAAAATAGAATAAGGAAAACTTATTTCAAGGGACCGATGCAAGAAATTGGGAGGACCTTTATTTTTCCTGCCTACGCATATTCTTATTGCCCTTTGAACAACAGGAGCTGTGAAATTACAGAGATGTTGAGGTCAAGAGCACATAATGCAGGAGGCCTTCATCTTGAATTAGAGTTGGGGGGGAGGGGAAAGATTCTGTAAACAATGTTAATTTCTGACATTTAAAAAAATACCTTTTTTTAATATTTTGATTTGAAGTGGGGTGGGCAAGCACATATTTTAAGGGGACAGTAATAAACCCACAGCGAAACCAGAGCACAAGCAACAAATGGGTAAACAGAGTGTGACAGTTAGACACACTGTCTGTTTCTGCAGGTAATTTATCATTGTTGCAACTAGCAAGGAACTTTCCAAGGAGATCTACACCTCCCCAAAGTCTAAACTGGCTCTTTTGTACAGTGTCAAAAGCAACACAAAGAACTGCACAGATCCTGCCACTACCATCCAGAATAGCTTAAAGAGCAGTGCTTCAACAAAACCAATCATGGAAATTTCCCCATGGAGAAAAACAGGGATTTCTTACAATTCTTAAAAAAAAATTTAGAAATACGATTTTAGCAATACTGATCTGGGAAGGGGGGCAGTTGACAAAGAGAAACCAAGCTAAGCTGAATTAGTAAACCTTAGATTCAAATTAATTTTATTTCAAGAGTATTCCCAATTCTCAAGTTCCCACCTGTCACCATTACTCAAATGACCTATTTCCAAGTGGACACTGACGGGAGACTGGATTTCGAAGTGAGCTCCTCACAGGGAGTTTAAGGGACGGTGGATGTGAGGAGGACAAGAACAGGAGGGGGACTCCGGGCTTCAGAAGAACAACTGGTTTGCTCAGGGAACCAAGTCTAGAAAGAAGGTTTTTAAAGAATCACTGGAATGGTTTCTCTTTTGTTCTATGGTTTATGGGGAAAGTGGAATTGTCATCTTACTGGGAACTGAGCAAGTAGGAATTTGCTAGGCTACAGAAATTCAGTTTAGTTTAAAACAGCTATCTTTGCTAAACCAGAAGTGGTTTACCATTCCAAAAGGCATACCACAGGATACAAAGATGACTTCTGGAGTGGCAGGAAGACAAGGGGGAAGGAGAGGTGTGATATTTTCATTTGCCTGGAGCCACGCAATCATGTTCAGTTATAAATCTCTTGTCAGTTCTGCTGATCAATAACTATTAGCAATAAGTACTAGTCACCAGCTTGACACTGACGAATGGCATAACCAAGAATAGGAGAGATCTCCTGATAATGGCATCTATACTGAAAAAATAAAAAATAATTACCCATCCTCCTCCTCCTTTCTCCTGCTCTTTATCTCCAGCAGCTACTGCTCTAAGTGGATACCGCTCCCCTCTTCCTCTCCCCTGTGACATTTAGTGCAAGCTCTGCTTCAGCGCTGTACTGCAGAAATGCTTCTTCCTGTGCAACTCACTGATTCAGCCACCCGTTCACATCATGTTCTGAAACACAAGCAACAGCTTGAAATAGCCAAGTATTTCTGCTTCCCTATAAAGACTATCAGAATCCAGAAGTGAGAAGAGAAACCTTCAGCATACAGCAAAGTTAGCCTTCCATGGATAAGCAGCCAAGCACTTGCCATGCCAGAACTTGAACAATTTATTTCTGTTAATTCCTAGGAGAAGAGTCTTGGATTTCTACAGACACACACATATATATGTGCCTGTACATTTATTTTATCTTTGTAAATTCAAACAGCTTTTAACACTATGTTCCCAAGTCCACACAAGGAGCACTGCTCAGTGCTGGCATGAACCCATGCCTGCGTGACCGAAACAGCAGTCAGGCTTGCACTTTTGAAAACACAATAATGGTGGTGTCTACCTACCCACCATGGTGTAAAATGAAGATTTTTGTGGAATTTCTCATCATTTTCAAAGCTAATGAGTGCATATTCTTGGCTCTCATCCTTCTGGATTTTCCAAAGTTGCTTCACAGAGAGCTGAGGCACACTGATACTGGAAACGATTAATTCACAGAATCACAGAACATCAGGGATTGGAAGGGACCTTGAAAGATCATCTAGTCCAACCCCCCAGCCAGAGCAGTAGTTCTGTACAATTTCACCCAGAACACAACTTATATTCTCTTTCATTTATTCAAATGGTTGCAAGCCACCACTTAAATAATACACTCTTTTCATGGGATTAGCAGAATTTGATGATAATCTCTGGCTTTGTTTGAATGATGACGTTTTTTCTATTCAAATATTATGCCTTCCATAGCTTAAAGATTCTGGTCAGGTTTCTATAAAACTGGAACTGGAGGCCCAGTCCCTCGCTGGGAAAAAAAAAAATTAATAGAGAATACACTGTTTTAGTCTTACTACAGTTTGTTGAAGTTTTGTCAGTGTTGGGTTTTGGCATGTGTTTGGGTTTCGGGTTTTTTTTTTTCTTATTTGATCTGAATAGAATTCTTTTTAAAGAGCTTAGAATGATTTTTAGATTATTTCTTTTTAAGTTAGTTTTAAAAAAAAAAAAATGGCAAAAGAGACATTGAGAGACAAACACAGAATTTTCTTCACCTGGACTGGGACACTCTCTTCTCCAGATCACTCCTTACAAGAAAGGCAAAATACAAATGCGAACTCATCCCATCACTTTGGGAGAGAGCGATACTCCAAGTGTTTGAAGGGAATGGGAGCTGTGCCCCTTCACTGCTTCCCAAGAGCCTGAGTTACATGGGTACAGACCCATTTCTCACCACCCCACCTGACTTTACAATGCTCCCCTTCACTTTGTCCCCTGTCCGGTGGACACGCAGGAGACTGTCTCAGCCTCCGAGATTTCCTCTGATTGTTGTGCTTAAATGTTCCTCTAAAGAAGAGTTATTGCAGTTCAAATGGGCCTTATCAGCAAGGGTTAAATGCTTTATACGGAATATGTCACAATGTTCTGGTTTTATGTTTGACACCTGCATAAGTCATGCTAAGAGAAAGGGCGCAACCTCCCATCAGCTGCACGATCACGCCCTAGATAAACTTACCTCATTTCACCAGAGCAGCACTTATTTCAGTGTCCTTAAGACAGATACCAAGCAACCCTAAGTGTCTTCAGCTACGTGCCATTCATACACAGAGTATTTTCTGTCCAATCTGCATTTTCTATCAAATCCCTCACCTTTATGTTCCAGTGCTCCTACTCCTTTGGTGTGTGTTGCACCTGGGCAGGCACGTGCTCTCCATTCCACCCGAGGTCCAAGTCCCGACGGCCCCAGTAGGGTCTGCACTGGGGATTGCCCAAAGCAGCTCTGCATGTGCACCTGCGGCAGGACCCAGGAGAAAAGAAAGCATCCCAGAAGTTAAGATCTTCTGCTGAAAACACGGCAAAGCCCACACAAATACTAGGAAAGTGCATTTTCTCAGCTTTTACCCCAATTGCCCCAATTAATTTTAGCCTAACACCTATCTAATAACAATATTACCTGCTCACTTTCTTACTGCTTTTTCTCACGTGATAAGTGTCTTTGTCAGTCAAACGACAAGCTCAGGCTTAGAAGAGAACAGTTTGCCTATGGTGTATGGTATGGTCTTGCAGCAGAAGTCAAACTGATTTTCACTTTTAGTGTTCATCTCTCCTTCTGGAAAGCAGGGTAATTAAATAATCAATAGGCCTGCTTCATTTCTATACTGCGTAGACATATCAAAATGGCAGAACTTAACATAAATTATTTCCTATATCGCTTTCCTTGCATAACATTTTCACACTCAGAACACCTTTTTTAATCGCTTTTCAAACATTTTTTTTTTTTTTTATTTACCTAATCCAGAACAGAATTGTGTGGGAATACTGTCCATTTGCTGGGAACATGCCTTCCCCCGTGCTTTCTTGCTTTAAGGGTACTTCCCATTTCAGCAAACAAAGTCAACTATTAGATTATGGATAAACTGTAAGACATAATTTCTCCCAATTTTCCTTTGTATTTTAGTTTAAAATCTAGTACAAATTCTTTCTCAGTTTTACTTGTCTGTTTCAGAAGATGCCTAGAGAGGAACACAAGGAAGAATTGCAAATGCCACATGGAAAATATTTTCCACATAATGAGATAAGGAAAAAAACGACAGTGCAGAAGGCTAGAGGTGCCACACTCACCATCACCACAGCAGGAGCAGGGAACAGATGACTGTGACATCACTTTGCCAACCTATTGAGGTAAAAAAGCAGATCTTTAGTGACATCTGAGTCACAGCAAAACCAAGAACTATCTATCAGGCTTCTATTTAACTAACCATTAATTAGCAGTAGGTTCTCCCCCCTCCCTTCCCATCTCAAGCACGTCTTATCTCATATCTACTTGCATTACTGCTTTCTCTTTTAACTGATCTATTCCACCTAAGATGGTTTCCAGCAAGCATGCAAATGACTAGCTAATGGCTCACTTGTTAGTGGTTTCTATCATGCATGTTCAATTTAATAATCTTTTATGAATCAGTCAGCTGTAGAACACATAGGGACTGCAGATCTAATGCAGCTGAGGCAACAAACTGGATGAACTAATGAGGAAATCCTTGGGAGAAAAAACAAGCTTGATATTCCTACAGCGTGACAGAAATTCCAAATCGGAAGCGTTTTAAAGTTGTCACCACCTGATATTCTGCATGAGGCAAATAAAAACCTCTGCCAGGTGACCCAGGCACTGGTGTTCTCTCTTCTCCCGCTGCACCGAACAGCTTCACATCAGCCAACACACAGCCAGGTACGCCACGGTACTTTGTACTACATACCATCAACAACCAAAACAGACAAAACCTGGAGGAAGCTGAGTATCTGAAAACAATCCTTTCCTGGGATGGATCAGGTGGGGGTTTGCCCTTCATTTTGCACTAAGAACATCTCTTGCCAACCCCCAACCATTCAACTCTGTGAGCTCCAAGAGCTACCTTTTTTCTACCCCACAACTACCCTGCTCCAAGTTACCTCTCAGGAGCTGTAGTTCAGGTCAATAGCAAAGATCTACTCTGTGATGCTACACCAGGAGGCAGGCAGCGTAGCTAGCTTTTATTTCTGAAACCTTAGATTTTGCTATGAGCATTAGAAAGGGGCCCAGGCCCTACCATTCAACTTCCTATTTCTTTATGTTGCTTTCCTCACCACACTTTTCATTTACCTTAGCTGTTTACAGTTCAGACCCTTCCTATCGTTTCACTCCTTCCTAACTTTCAAGATGAAGTGGAAAAAAGCACACGTGCTGTCTGCTGAGGATTTATATGCTCACTAAGGAGCCATCTCCTCTCAGCCTCTCATCTCTGGGGTCAGAGCCGCTGCCTCTCCTCCACAGCAGCAGAGACCCCCAGCACCCACCCTGACCCCCCCAAACAAAACACGTTTGTCCCTGCAGAACTGCTCGTGTCAGCATTTGCACACGTGGCTGTCATTTAAGCAGAAATTACTGAAAGCTTGGTTCACCGCTCCTCCTGGTTCAGCTTGGTGCCCTAGAGCTAGACACCTTGGCGCAGGCCCCAGCTTCCCCAGCAGCTTTTTCCAGTCACACACCAAACACCGCGCGCCCCGGCCTCTCACAGCCCCTGATGCTCCTGCGCGTGTATCCCACCCCCTTTCCCCTCCGCCTTAATCGAAACCTTGAGCTCAACAGATAATCAGGTCTTCAAATACACACTATTTTTTCCTTACTCTCTTGCATCTTCTTTGGTTTTTCATGAAATGTTAAGGAAGCATCTTAATGGGGTTCAAGAGCTCAGGCTAACGAGCAGTTATGAGTTGTGTGTAACTGCTCTTCCTGAGGACAAACATAAAAGGTGGTTTTCATCAGATTTTCAGTTTTGCAAGTGCCCGAGGCTAGAAAAGGACGGCAAAGACAGCTATAAAGGGAATTAAACACATTCGCTACTATTTTAATGCTTGTGTCTGCTCGTTCATCTCAGCCAAGGGGGAAAAGATCTTCCCAAACTGTTGGCACGTTGGACCATCCCCCAACATGGACCGTAAGCAGGAGGTACCAGGGAAGAGCCAATTCCTTTCTCTGTGTCCCAGCACAGCCCTATTCTATTCCCAGTTCTGAAAACAGCTCGCCTGGATGAGCCTTTAGAAAGGGATTACAGCAGGAAGCCAGGATGCAGCACCTTACAATACAAACCGGTGAGCCCCTGACGAGTCTGACACACCACAGAGTTGGCCTCTACACTAAATTCACTTTTTAAATATATTTTTTACTTATTTTAAAAGCTGACATTCTATATTCTCTGGATTGTTTTGCTTCATCTTTACTCAAGATTTCAGAACACTTTTAAAAACTAGTGATTTCATCTATGTTAAGAAGTTGATAAAGGCCAGTTTTCTCAGCTAAGTTACACAGCACACAATCCAACAGGAGCAAGGTATTTGTAAGAAGAAAAGAAACTTCATGAAAAATGCTGTGTTTATCAGCTGGGCTGTGTGAGTGTATGGGCCGAGAAGGTGTGATTCCTGCCACCTGCTGCCGGCAGGACGAATCACCGCCTTGGATCTGCGATTAACACAAGTAAATCTCACCAGGGAAGAATTCCTGTGAACCGAGTAGAGTTCAGCCTTGAACAAAAGGGTCATACTGTCTTCTTAATTAGCCACTTCTTGAGAGCAGTAAGTATAGATAACATTCAATAAGCCTGATGTCTCAAAAAAATTATTAAAACTGCAATTATGCTACAGAACAAAAGCATTTTATTAAATACAAATCAGTTGAATTTTATCAATAACGAGGCTTCCACCTGCATTAAGCACTTAATGCTATCACAAACCCAGGTGTAAGTACTTTCCCATTCATTTTGCCTTTCATTAACAATATTACATTTTTCATTGCATGAAACAGCAAGGGAAAGGAGAGGGAAAAAAAAAAATAAAGTCAGTCACCATCTTTTCATTCAATTGAAGTGATGAGGAAGGACAGATTATTTATCTTAATTAATGCTCATCTGAATCAAATTACCAGCTCCTGAAAGTAATACCAAAGTTCTCCAACTTCAGGAAAAAAAAAAAATCCTTGGTTTGTGAAATGATACAGGGAAGTGATAGAAGACAATTATGTATTTGATCATCCATATGATCTCCGGCACACGGTTCTAAGACTCAGCTAAGACAGAGAAAAATGAAAAGCCAAAGAAAATCCAAACCAGCCACAAAGAAGGGAACAAGAAAATCCCATGTTGATACTGCAGAAGCTTTGTAACTGAAGTTAGGTATTGAAGTCAAGGTGTGAAATGAGGTCCAGGAGTCCCAGGCTCTGCCAAAAGGACCCCTTCCCTGTGTATTGTCTTCTTCCTCCTCTGCCACCAGCTGGAAGAACTTTGTTGTCCCACTGTGCTTGCCAGTCCCCCACATCACAGCAAGACTGGAATTAATACTGTACATGAAATATTTATGATACTTCAGTAATCTGAAAAAGTTCTGAAGTGATTTGGTAACTCGCGTGCAGCAGCAGCTGAGCTTGCTGGCAGCCCCTGGAAAGGCAGAGCACCACATTTCAGGAATCACACCCTGCACTATGCTCAAGCCAAGAAGAGCTTTATGCGCACTCTGAAAAACAAGGAACAAGAGATTCAGATCCACTCTGCTGCTGGGCTATCTGAACACGGTCTTCAAGTAAGATCTCCTCAGACAATAAATACTTTGTCTGTCACATTGCGAGATACCACTTTTCTCTCCAGGTTCCGAAAAAGAATAGAGAAATCAGTATGAAGACAAACAAGCCAAGAAAGGATGCAAAGAGATCCAAAGGAAACAGGAGAGGAGGCATCAACATCGCCCCTCAAGTGACTTTGGAGTGAGAGGACCCAGCAGAACTAAACTGCCAAAGGCTGAACATTTCGCAGTAAGGAAACGGATGTTTTTCATTACAAAGTTTCTGGTGTACCACACGCCGTGGTGGTTAAAATTCAAAGCAGCTCAGACTGTATTCCATCCAATGTACTTGTCAGTTGTATTTCTTGGGTATGTAATTTACTTGACAGGCACAGTTTAAATGCTTTAAAATAAACCATTGTTCCAAGAGCAGATTCAGTCTAGGAACATGGCTTTAAGTTTTATTAGGCTTTTAAATGCAGCCAATTTGTTAGGGTGAAATCTTTAGAAATGACCCCTAAAACCTGTCAGTGGAAGAATCCATTTGCATTGCCTTTTTCCTCTCACTGAGCCACTCAAACCTTCTGCATTATTCATATGCAGAGCCTTCAGTAATATATTTTCTATATTGTAGACGACTGTCCCTGCTACTGTGACTGTGGCCCCTCCAGCTGATGTAACTCATGGACAGGCACTGACAAAAGGCAGAGTCAGACAGAGATTCTGCTAAATACTGCAGAGGTCAGGGGGATGAAAACATCTCACTGTCTGTCCATACCCACCCATTCCATCCTCCACTGCTTCTTGTACATTAGGCCATCTTAATGTTCTGGGGTTGGGTGGGGTTTTTGTTTTGGGGTTGTTGGCTTTTTTTAGTAAGTTGCTTTATATCTAGAACTGTATCATTCATACGCTGCGATGAAGGTTTTCTGGCGTAGACATAAGCTGTAGAAATACACTCAAAAAAAAAAAAAAAGCTGCCAAGTTGACAGCTACATATCCTTAAATTTTGTTCCAAATGCATGAGCCATCTACTACACGTTGAAAACAGCAAACCCATTACACAATTAACGTATTCCAAAGAGATGAGTTACGTGGGACAGTTGATGATTGAACATTACAGTGCGTTCATTACGGAATTGCAGATGCCAAATAGAAAGGGAAAAATACAGCCAATGGAATGAAATGGAAATTTTCCATAATGATTTAATCATCTCACAACAGAGTTAATCAAGCAGTGGAGCTTAACCTTCATCCTAGGCAAACTTAAGTTTGGATACCAGCTGGACACTCTAAACCATAAGTCTGTTTCTTTCTGTTCCTTGACTTGCTGAGAAAGGTTTAGCAACTCCTTTCTGTCAGTACAGCACGATACCTGGGTGCCCATGCAGCCCCTCTGCAGCAGCTCCGAGCTGCACCTGATCCTGGGATGTTGTAACGAGGCAGAACGCGGGGATCCCCAGGCACAGGAAGACCCGACTGTCACCCAGGAGCAGCCTGAAGCACTAACGTGTACCTTCAAAACTACCTGTATGGGTATCAGATACCTACATATGGTCTATCTATCCGTACAGATATCAACCACTTCCCATCACAAGACTTGAGGGAACCAAATGAAAGTTGAGTGTCAAAGGAGGTTAGTGAGACAAGCGTTGGTAGACTCCGAGTTCTTGCTGTGTGTTTAGTTAGCTTTGCTAATTACAGGATGTTCTGTGTCAGGAGAGCACATCTCCTCCACTCCTTCCACGCTGCAAGGCTAAGAAATGGTATGTCACACTCCCTCGAGATGACATATTCAGGACACTGAGGCCAATTTCAGATCTAATAAAGCCTAAACTTGATCCTAACGGACCTTTATAACACAACCTAAGAGACTACCAGTTCCTGTGTCTTGAGTTCCCCCTCCTTCCCCCAACATCCCACTCACCCCCCAACTCAGAAACCAGAAAGGTTTGTGCAACACCAGCTGGGAGGAACACAGCAGTGCTTCTACAGAGTATCCTACCCATCTTCAACTAAATCTAGAAATCCTGTCACATGCTTTTGTTTCCTTCTCATACCTTTCTCTCAAGGATCAAGTTCAGCCAAAAAAACCAAAAAGCTCCCAAAGAGTTCAAAATCTGACTTAAGAGGGGTTGCTCTCTCGCAGTTCATTAAACCAATCAAGTACCGAAGATCATGTACCTATGACTGATAATAAGATTTTGAACAAGCAGAATAATTCATTTGCAATGTTATCTCTGGACTGGCATTCCCTGGTTCTTCTCAAACTCAGTACTTCAGAAGAATTACTCTGAAGAGATTTCACATGACACAAAGATTCCTTTGTACTTGTCAGAGAGTCAAGGTGGTCTCTCATCAACAACATGGCTTCAGGTTGATTTTCTTTCTCCTTTTCAGAGTCCATTTCCCTCCTCTGAATACTGATTAGTAGTGATATCTGCTGCGTTCCTTTCTGTGACTTTCAATCTGTCTGTTTTAACAGAGTCAAACAAATTCAGCTCTGTGAGGACAGTGACTGAAAACTGTTTGAGACAGGAGTGTGCCAGATCTCCAAGATGAAAGGTGCTGCACTGTCCCTCAAAATTGCTGCGAATAAGATGCATTTCCTTCCTTCTCTAGAACATTTTGTATACACTGGGACAGTTGACAAGAACAATCTAATATTGACTTTATTATAAATCTCTTATCATTGCAGTAGAAGTGGCAAGCATGGTCAAAACAATATATTATGAAGGGTGAATTATAGACTTGAATTTGCATGCTTTAAGAAGTGAAGTTCTTCGATATCAAGACACACTGACATCACAAAATATGCACTTGTTACATTTCTGTATTGTTCTTATGTGACAAAAAAACTGGTTTTCTCCATAAGAAATCTCCTTTGGCTACTATTTCTTCTGCTCATTTGGAAAAAACAAAAAAACAACCAAACAAACCCAACCAAACCTATCTGATACCAACTTCATACCTTATCTTCAGAACACTTACAAGGTGTTCTAAGGATACAGAATTATTTGTTTTCTTATTAACTGTGCAGCATTTAGAGCTTATCACTACCAGAATGATAATATTCAGAAGAGGAGAGGTCGTATTACCTACATTTTCTGTTTGGAACAGGAAACGCTGAGATTGGAGGCCAGAAAAAAAAGAAGGAAAAGCAAGCTTGTTTTTAGCAAAGACTTTCCAATACCCCCACCATAGGGCCATCACAAGGAGGGAAGGGACAGGCTTGCTTTTTTATGTTATTTATTTATTTATTGCTTTGGGCACCAATTTCAGGGTTTTACCTAACAACAAAGGAAATCCATGGCATAAAAGATTTAACCAAGAAAGTACCCATCTCTCCTGTATTGAGCCTTTCTTTTTCTTTACAAGAGTGTTATTGACCCGGGAATAGATTTTGGGAAAGTGGGTCCACAGGAACGAAGTGGGAGATGGCTTGAAGTTTAACAGGCGTTACCCCATCTGACTGGGGAATAGGGCCAGGAATCTCCATACAACAGGCACCTTCCTTTTCTCCTGAGCTCTTGTGAGTAGCAGGAAGAGCCTGCCCTGGAACGTCGGCTACTGATGGGAACACAAACAAGCAAGACTTGAGACTCAGCTTCATTGGTATTCTTATATACTAGGCAGGATTTCAAAACTGCTTTAGATTATTAAACAAGTACAAGTCCACACTACAGCAAGAGAAAACCCACATTAGTCAAACCTTTTAAGGACAGTTTGGAACAACTAGTTTTGTTGATAAGTTGGTATTTATCTTTACTCCTAGACACATAAGACCTTGGAATGCGAATATTGAAAAACAGCAGGATTTCCTCATGCTGTAAATCACTATATAAATTGATAACACATCTTAATACAAAGCTGAACATTTCCAGAAGTGAAGTAAGGTCAGATTCACTCTACAAGTACAAAATTAAGCATAAATATTGCCAGAGGGTTTCAATTTTCTCAGAAAAGAAACTTCAGTTCTGATATAGTCAAATTATTGCAAGTTTTTGGACTATAGAGCTATTCATACAGGCAATCACTTCTATCTCAAATTCTAAAGGTATTTGGGATTAGCAATATGATACTGAATTCAAAATATGCTTCACTCTGATAACTCCAACCCGTTTCTAGACTTATATAGAGAAGAGGAGAGAGGAAGACAAACAGGGAGAGCACAGAGAAAGCAGGGGATCAATTCTTTCAAACCCAAACAGACAATGTAAGGGAAGCATGAGAACATGTGTGGGTAACTATCAGGTACACAGAGCTCATCTCTGAAGAGTTACATACAGTCACAGCAAAGCGTGACTGTCCCAGGAGTCTTCATCTCCCAAGGACTAACAAATAGTATAATTCTGTCATTTCTTGTCCTTTTCTGTACAAAATGAACACTTCCCTCAACAGATAATTCTGTAGTGATGGCACTGCAGTGAGCAGCAGCATCTCTAAGTTCTCCTTCAGCCAGTTTCAGGTAGAGCTAAAGTCTCCTACATTCCTCATTAGTTCTCAGCTGTGAGAAAAGGGTATTTTGAGAGGCTTGGACACAAGTGCTCTATGGCTCATCTAGAAAAGCAAGACAGGGAACCAGGGCATCTGGTCTTGCCCTCCTCCCACAGGCCCATTCCCAGAAGAGCTGGTGCAGGACAGGATCTCTGGAGATGAACCCCAGCCCAACGCCCTGCTGCGAGTGGCTTACACCCCTTTTCTGACTGAACACACTCCTCTACAGCAGACGACCACCCAGATAGTGAAACACTTAAGTACCCTTATCTGTATCACACCAGTGTGAAGTAGATGGAATCCAATGTGACAGGCATAAGACACTTAAGTCCTAATGAGGTACAATAGAAAGTCATTAAGCTTATAAGAACTACTTTTTCCTCTGGTGGTAAAGTATCCTCTATTTGATTTACAGGTTCCAAACTTGAAGTGGTAATTTTAGGCAACAAAAACCAGATACTATAACTCTTTTTCCTACTACTTTAGAAAGCTAATGAAATATAACTTGGATGGGGAGGAGGGTGACATATATATGTATGGAAATATTAACAATTATTAATAAAAGCTATATAGATAAAATCTTGTTGATATTTCAGATAAAGTCTGAAGTGGACTGAAAAGGACAGGCAAGAGAACAAGGCCTTCATAAAACAAAGGTGCAGGGTTTTGCTCTCCCTGACCTGGGCGGAATGCTGAGTAGAATTAAGGGAAACATCCACGAGTTCCCCCCTGTCATGGACTTCCAAAATTAGGAACAGGTCCGATCCTCATCTAGGTAGATGGAGGGGGAAGTTTGGAGAGTTTCCCTCCGAGTACAGTGTGGGGAACGCTCCCGCGCAGCAGGAGTCCTGATGGGCAGGAGGCTCTTCCAGGAGAAAAAGCAGTCACGGGGGATGGAGCCACTGAAGCAAAAACTGCTGGAAGATAAAAAAAAGGTGGTGGCACACCAGTCTTTCCTTCCCCTCCACTGAGAAAGTAAAATGCATGGAGGCTATTCTGGTAAAGAAAAAGTCCCAAATTACAACACATACAAGGTTTTGTTGTAACACTGAACAGTGTTAGTTTTGGTTGAGTGTATAAACAAAAACAATTAGAGGGAAAGAAAGAAATCTACTAAGAAGAAACTTTTTCTTTATTCCAGATGGTCTGAGAAAATAATTACTGCTCGGTCTTAAAAACTTCTTTAACAACAGAAGTATTAAGGTGAACTCACTGTTTTGACCTCTCCTCAGACAGCACAGATTTAGTTTTAGATGATGCAATTCTTACTGAGCCAGGGGATTTTTGGCAATTCATGGAACATGAGTAGCAGAAAAGAAATAATTTCATAACAAAATAAGAAGTACCTCTTAAAATGTAATATTCAGAAGAAGAAACCCAAAGAGTTCTCTGGTTCCCTGTTAGGGAAAAGGCAAACACAACAGCCCCATGAACAACCAGAGCTGAGATAAGTCCTCCACCAACTCACTCTTCTGTGACCAGGGATTTTCACCGAAACAGAGCAGAGTCCCCTCTGCGCAGGAGCAGACTGCCAAAGCAGGCACAGAGCACCAGGCAATCAAGTCCAGCAGAAACTCAGACAGATTTGCATCTGAATGGAGTTATTACAGCTTTTCTTTGCAATGGCTTTCAAAAGGACTATCGCTGCTGAAGAAAAGCGCCCCGTCATTGAGGTGCATCGGCTGCTTCCTCAGTGTCACTGCCACGGCAGCATTTCTAACTCACTTGGAGAAGCTGGCAAGAGTTACGCTGAATACAGCCTTTGAAATCAAAGCCAGGTCTCACTTTTTAGTGTTTAGCTTTTGCACCTAACAAATTGTAAGCATGAAACTAGCAACCACACTGCGCTGAACACAAACTTTATCTTCAAAGTACCTCAAAAAGCCCACAACTCTCTACACAATGGTTTTTGCCACTTCTATTGCGAGTCACCTTCTAGCCCTTCCAAGGTTAAGGGAGGTTGCCTTATCACCTTTGCTCGATGTTCTTTCCATCATTGCAAGGAGAGAGCAGGTGGGTAGTCACTGGATACTCTAAAGTATTGACAAGAATAATATGGGTATTAACAGCATGGTTTAGGGAACAACCTCCACCAGAAGCGCTTAATGTTAATTTTTTTCCTGACAAAGAAGCAATAGGATGTACATGCAGTTACACCATGGCAGATCAAGAACTCCACTACAAATCCCAGGGAAGCTGTGAATCCATATATCTAATAGCAGATTTTCACCAAACAAAATTCATTCACTTTTGTATTTTTCATACGATGGGAAATAATACCTTCTACTAGCAAAAGTCAGCAAAATAGAAATGATGTCTATGCTCAAGAATTATTCTTGAATACACTTTTTTTATTTTCATGGCTTTTAATTGTACATTAACAAACTGTATTTATACTCCAGAGGAATTAGACGGTTCCTCTCTGATTGTGCTGGGCTAAGGTTAGGAAAGTCAAAGCTGATACAGAATTAAATCTGGCAAAGGGCGACAAGAAAGGATTCTACAAATCCATAGCCAGTAAAAGGAAAGGAAAAGGCTGGAAAATGGAAAAGGCTGCGGTATTCAGCACCTTATTTACATCAGTCTCTACTAGTAAACCCATTGTTTAGGAATTCTAGACCTAGAGGGAAAGTCTGGGACAAGAAAGACTTGCCCAGGGTGCAGGAGGGCCAGGCCAGGGAGCACCAAACCGTGGTCTGGGTCGCACCCATCAGCAAGGGCTGAGGGAGCCAGCTCACATCTTCATGAGGCCACTCACAATTATCTTTGATCAGTCATAGCGACTGGGAGAGGTTTCTGAAGACAGAAGGAGAGCAAGTACCACTACAAGAAGGGTAAGAAGGACAATCTGAGGAACCAGAGATCAATAAGCTTCACCTTGATACCTTGGAAGGTGATGGAGAAAATCCTTCTGAAATACATAAAGGACAAGAAGGTGATTAGAAGTAGTCAGCATGGACTTATGAAGGGGACATGATGCTTGACCAACCTGATAGCCTCCACAGCAAGGTGACTAGCTGAATGGGTGAGGGACAGGCAATGGATGCTGTTTACCCTGACTTCAGTAAAGCCTTTGACACTGTCCTGGAACATACTCATGGACAAGTTCACCAAGTAAAGGTTAGACAACTGGATAGCAAAGCAGATTGAAAATTGGCAGAGCAACCAGGCCTAGAGGGTTGTGGTCAGTGACACAAAGTTCCGTTAGAGGCAAGGCATGAGTGGTGTACCCCAGGGGTCAATAGCTGGACCAACGCTCTTTAACCTCTTCATTAGTGACCCAGACAACAGGACAGCACATGTCACCAGCAAATTCACTGATAACACAAAACTGGGAGTTTTGATAAACCTGATACATCAGTTGGCTGTGCTGCCAGAAAAGTCTGCCTCAGACTGGAGAATTGAAGGCAACTTTGGCTCCTCTCCAGCCAAAGAGAAGCTTTGCATAGGACCTTGTCGTCCTGGTGGACAAGCAGCTGACCATAAGGCAGGAACGCACCCTCGTGGCAAGGAAGACCAACAGCCTCCTGGGATGCATTAAGATCTTTGCCACGGTGGTGCATGAGGAGAACCTTTCTCTCACCTCATCACTGCTGAGGACATTTGGAACGCTGGGTCCAGTTTTGGGCTTCCCGGTACAAGACAGACACAGATTTACTTTGTGGCACAGGGCCACAAAGGTGATTAAGGAATTGAATTACCTTTCCCATGAGGAGACGCTGAGAGCTGAGGCTCTTTAACCTAGAGTAAAGAAGGCTCAGGAAGACATGGTCCACACATAGAAGTACCTGGTGGGGAGGAAATGAATAGAATGGAGCCAGACTCTTCTCAGCAGTGCCCACTGATGGGACAGGTGGCAACACCCCAAATTAAAACACATGAAATTCAATCTGAACACAAGAAAACACTTTTTATTGTGCAGGGGGTCAAGCACAAGAACAGGTCACCCAAACAGATTGTGTAGTCTCCACCTGTGGAGATATTCAAAACCCCAACAGTCCTGGCCAACTTGCTACAGCTGACCCTGCTTGACTGGGGGCTTGGAATAGATGATCTCCAGCAGCCCCTTCCAACCTTAGCCATTCCGGACAAAGACCTCATTAAAAGTATTATACTGCATGATCCTTTACATTACAAGAATAAGACTTTTGGACTAAAAGGATTAATTTCTGTGAATGTAATTTATTCCCTTAGCAGAGAAAAATATCCTAAAGCATTGTGTGTAGAGAAGCCCTTTGAAAAACTCATTACCCAATTGTTTTCATTCTGGGCATTTGTGACATTTAAGGCCTCTCTTCTAACTCTTAATTATTTAATCACTTAATTCAAGCATTACTTTAAAAATTTTCTATTTGTTACATTAATACTTACGAGTCAGTAACAGCATCCGTTTTGTCAGTAGAAAAAAATACCTAAGGCCCCTACGGTGTAAATGAGAAGCTAAAAAAAGAGAAATACAAAGATGAAGGTTTCTAATAAAAAGTGTCTTCAACTTCAGTAAACTGGAAACTGCAAGAACAGTTTCTGAGAACAGAGTTTCATGAGAATGTGCCTCTGAGCCAGCTACTGGAGGTAATACCCACTCAATGCTACGGAAAAGTGGATACAGAATACTCAAAGAACTTCTCTGCAGCCCTCAGTTAACCTGTAAGGCACCACGATGGTGTCAATACAGACTGAGATAAGGTCCTGAAAAGAAGCAACACTCAAAAAAGGCTTAGATATTTCTATGTATAGTGAAAACACCTAAGGCTGTGAGTAAAGATATAAACACTGATCATAATAGAAACCTTCTTGAAAGGAAACATTACCTGTAGGTGACAAAGAGCAAGTACGTCCTTGAGCAGGTAATTGTATAATTTCCAGTATCAAATGGATTCATTTTCTCTGAAAGGCTGTTGCCAGTTACTATGTCTATTCTAAGCAAAGATGGAGAATCTACACTTGTGCTTTATCCTCCTAAGTGATAGAATTCATCTGGATTTACAGCTGCAGAAGAGAAATGGTTTGTCTAGTGCAGAGAACCATGCCTACACCAGTATGAATTTAAGTACCTGAAAAGGCAGTTTTAGCAGAGGCAACTTCAGTACCAGTATCTAAATGAGTATCAGTATCGGTCCTCCTCCCTTCCCGTATCAAACACATCACACATTCCTGCCAACCTGTGAGGTCTTTGTTAAACCATAACAGTTAATACCAGCACATTTACATGTCAATTTCTTATCCAAAATATTAAACGTGAAGATCAAAAAATTAGAAGCTTACATGTAACTGTTTCTCTCAAGTCTTCCAATACTGAAAATCAAGCGTGGTAAATTCATATTAAGTATTTAATTTTATTTTTTTTTAATTTCCCCTTTATCTCTTTAGATGGAATCAACCACAGCAGCGCCAGCCCATCTGAACACATTTTACTACTGTGAAGCCAGCAAGCTACACCTGCTACCAGCAGCACCTAAACACTTCACAGCATGACACCATCACAGGGCACTGGCCAGGACAGGCTGGGCTTGCTGGTCGGTTCTGAAGGAGGAAGCCCTTCACAGAAAAATTGTAAGATTTTCAGCTGGGAAGCACTGGGGCAATTTTGATGGATGGAAACATTGGAAAGCTTTATTTGCATTCTACAGCAGAATGAAAACAAGTGCCAAGAATGAACGTTAACACAGACACGCTCCGTGTCCTCAGCCAGGTACCCACGGACCCAAGAATGGGGAGGTCTGTACCCACCTTCCACATCTTGCATCTCCAGTTCTGACAGGGGGTGGGGGGATCCCTTACAGGAAAGCACTTACAACGTTAGCTCATTTGGATCGTGTTTAAAAACAAGTAAAAAAAGCCCTGCAAATTTGTTAAGCTCGTGAGGAACAAAGTAACTCAAATCAAAAAATTAAAGATGATCTTATCACGGTAAATGGATTTGAGCAGCTACTATAGGAACGTATTACCAGCATTACTTAATAGCAGAGAAATGCTAATAAAATGAGGGCTTGAGGTTGGTTTGTTGTTTTGGGTTTTTTTGTTTTGCTTTTTTTTTTTTTTTTTTTCCTTGAAGCGTGCTGTAAATAAGCAGCAGCATCCCCACAGCTGAGAAAGAAGAATTGAGCATGAATTATTCATACTGTCTGGAATAGATTTAGACTCTTTCAGACATTCTGTGAGTTTTGCAGTCAAGATGCAATCTTTCAATAATTCAGATGTCATCAGAAAAGAATAAGAAGTCTTGTTTAGAAACATCACAGCAAACAAGTTTAAAGTGTTGAAAATATACAATGCAAGGACAAAACAAAGTTATTGTTTTGTTGGCATTTGAATTAGGTAGTTTATATTATTAGGTGGACTATGAGCTACAAAACAACAGTTTAAAACTAGGCTGTCCTATGGAGAAGTAAGATGAACTATAATTATTTATGCTTATAAGTGACAGAGAAAAGTTCTGAAGGTGTCAATACTGAAAGTGCATGAGAACAGAACCAAGGAACATCACCAGATTTATGTAGATGACCCTTAAGATTTTAGTTCTGACCAAAGGACTTTTCTTTGTTTGAAATTTCATACTTTTTTTTAAAGCTAAGGGAGGTTACATATTAAATGGCAACTGTAAAGCCTGGGTATATAAAATAATTTATAGATTTTACCTAATAAATAGTAGTAGCTTTTGCCAACTTGGTAATTCCTCATAGTACTTTCTTATTTCCAGTAATTCTTGATATTGACAGGACAAGAGTGGCTACATCCAGAACTTTAAGGTAGAAATGCACCCTATTTTCCTTACAATGAGCTTATTAAGCTGTCTTAGGCAGCTCAGTCTCTAAAGACGGCTCATTATACTGCAGAAACAGCAACCTGGAACAAGACCTCTCTAAACCAAGAGGGTGAGATGAAGCAGATACAGATGTCCTCTCTGCCCAGTACTCTACGGGACTCATCCCTCCAGTTTTATTATCAAGCATGGAAACATTTAGTGGCTTTCTTGGTTGAACTCTGAGTCCTCTCAAATCCTTACAGAAGTCTCATTCCTCCAGCCCAGCATCACCTGGTCCATCCTTCCTGACAGCTGGGCAGGACTGGGATGACGGCGATGGACCCAGCCTACAAAGGGGCCATCCCTGCAGTGGTGGCCAAGAGGCAGCACTGAGAACTGGCCACTCCTGCCATCAGATGGGCTTGCATTATATTCAATAGCTTGGGCAGTTTTTACACACACACCCTTTACAGAAAAACAGTGAACTGAACTATGTTAAAATATGTTACCACATGGTCCTCAAGTGTACAGAGTGCTAAATGGGAACATTAACTGAACACTGACAGCCTGAGCAAATATTCATTATATGGTGTCATAACAGCTCCTGTAGCACAGTAGTGCAGAGATACATGCTAATATCATCTTAAGACACTTGTAACCTCCTGCTGATGTGGCAGACTTGATGACCAGGTGTGGAGAGCACTTGTTAGGAGCCTACGCCTTAAGATAGATAGCACAGCAAAGGACATCTGCTTTGGACTACCTGTCTCCGACATTCCCCCGCTGGCAGCACACCCCCCAGTCAGTTTTCAGCAGCCACCTCGGTACAGAATTGAAACATTTTCTTTTTTCTTTTTTTTTTTTTAAACACAGCTAAAATAGAAAGCAAAACTGGTTAGTGCAAATGAAGGGTTTTGAATTGTTCTTACCTGAAATTAATATTTCCCCATAGAAAACCTATCCCTTCATTAGGCAAAACTAAACCAAGCAAAAAAAACCCCAAACCTTTCTCTTCTTATTTGCAATGGAAACTTTAAGTTTATACAACATCTGCTATTGTATTTTCATCATAATATTTCAGTGAGATCCAGGAGCTACCACCTGCCATGAGACAGACCCTTCTCCAAGTGCAGCCGTGTTTGTATTATCTTAAGAGTGTGAGGATACTAACATCAAACACATTGAAACATTCAGTGCTCAAAACAGCTCCTGGTGCTATAGGTGTTTGGCTTTCTGATTGCCCAGAATAAGAGAAAAAATAGTTTTTGCATGTCCCAAGTGAAGAGCAAATACTCCTGGGTTTATTCTGCTGGTTAGTATCACTTACAAAAGGAAGCCTTTCTCAATTAATACAGCAAACCTATCAGGAGATTATGCTTCTCCAAAATACCAATTAGTTGCACTCCACAGCAGTGCCAACAGCCACATTTTGTGGTTTTAAAAAGGTCTTAACTCTAATAGCACACTTTTCCTGTGCTATTGCATACTAATTTTCCTCACAGGTTCAGACACAGAAGCGATACGCGATTTAATTTAAAATAAACAACCAAACAAACTCGATGATCTCAAAGGTCCCTTCCAACCACTAAGATTCTGTGATTCTGTGATTTCCATGCCCAATCTCAAATACATCACTTTTAACTCGTCACGAGAGCTTGGTCACAAAGAAAACTGTGAAGAACCTAAAAGCACACCTCCAGCAAGAAAACAGGGACCTAGGGCCAACTCACACAGCAACGTCAGGGGTGGTGGGGGAACAAAGGGCCAAGGAGCAAAGCCTACACATGAAAAACAGTTTATAGCCAGCAAAAGCAAAAGAAACACATTCAAAGCGGTAGCAAAATTCTGTAGTCAACAGGAGCACTCTTAAAACTTCAGTCATTACTTAATGAGATCGCACCAGAAGCTTACTCACTAAAATCCTCACCAAGTCCCTTATACCCCCAGGCATGTTTCCAGCCCATTTCTCCCATCCTTGGTGATAAATACTTAACTCAGGATTTGTGTTTGGACTAACACCAATCACAGGAGTAATCCCTAAACCCAATGCCAACTCAAGCACATGCTTTCTCTGCTTCTTCAAACACCTGTGGTGAGGAAAGCAAAGGGCTGGGATGTCTTACAAAAGCATTCTAATCAGTTCTAACATAATATATAAGATTAAATATACAAGCATTCGTGAAATCAATTTAAGGTGATAAAATAGCAAAGTTTAAAAAAAAGCAGTCTTTGTACAAGTCAACATACACTAACATATACAGACAAACCTACAGCAAACCACACAGCAGTTATTTCTTGCCTGTTTTCTGTTTCCTACCTCATTTAAGCCTTTTGAGTGAGCAGTCCAAAGTTCCCCTGAGCATTTTAGCCTTCTAATTTCTTCTCCAAACAACAAGAGTCCTGCTAGTTTTAAGCCGCTTTTTCTTCCCTTAAAGTAAAAATAAATAAATAAAAATAGTCTTATTGCTAAGTGTTTTAAATAATTCAAAACCTCTTTAAATTATCACAACTTTGAACTTCACATAAAAAAAAAAAAATAAAGAGTATTTAGCACCAGATACACAAGGTATTTCCTTCGAGAGGACGCACAAAGTTTAAGGAGGCCACAAGCATCCTCCCAGGTACACCAGATCTCTCCATTCACCCCCCTGGGTCCTACTCATCAAAGAGGCAGAAGGAAAAAGCACACCCTCCTTATTTACATACACACACAAATCTAATTAGGTGTAATTACAATTACTTGAAAAACTGCAAAATAGTAAGAAAAAATGACACTTTAAGCCGTGGGCAACTGAAAAGTCCTGTGCAAACTCTCAGCTAGCTTGTGGTTGCTGCAGAAGGGCTAAGGACCACCCCTCCAGGGCAGGCGAGTCCCACTGGTGGCCAGCAGTTCTCAGGACAGCAGGGGAACACAGGGCTGGTGCTGATGGCCCAGCATCAACAGACAGCTCTTCTGAACCTAGGGGATTGCTCTGTAA
Source organism: Nycticryphes semicollaris (assembly GCA_013400055.1). Lineage (NCBI taxonomy): Eukaryota > Metazoa > Chordata > Aves > Charadriiformes > Rostratulidae > Nycticryphes > Nycticryphes semicollaris. Next base: position 696,907 of record VXBJ01005189.1, read on the forward strand.
CACCACCCCTCTGGCAGATAAAGGCCTGGAAGCTCATTTGTTTAATTTTAACGAGGATCCAGGAACAGCCCTCTGCTGACTTCTCTGAGGTATTTTAGGACATTGCAGTAAAAACTGAATTGGTCCCTAGTTGCACCAAATCCCTTTCATTTCTATCTTTCTAAGAACACCTTAAGGAACAGACTTCTCGAAGAGAAATACCGGTAAAGCCAGACAAGTAACAGAAGTACCTTACCTCTGTGGGTTAGATAGCTAAACTGCTACAGGTGCTCTTCTCCAAGTGTTTCACAGTAACAGTGAGAGAATTATATGCATTATATAATTAGGGTTTTTCGAATTCACTTTGCATGATGGTATTTTAACACTAGAAAACCAAAAGCAGTACTGATCATGCCCGAACAAGTGTTCTGAGATTCCCCTGTGGGTGGGTTTTTAAGGCCTCATTTCTTCACTGGCTATACCATGATTTTACCCCAAAACCCACATGGGTGCAGAAGAATACAGTAAGCCACGACACTCACTCCTTTCCTGTGTGTGAATCACACCCATCGCATCACAAGCACAGCACGACTCAAAAGCAAAAAAACAGGGACACAAAAAAGGGAGAGTTCCACAGATTATTTTTCTCTTGAATGGCCAAACTTTTCTATGCTTTTTGTTGAGCAGAAACCGAATTTGCAGGGAATTCACTGGCAAAGTGGTGTGGGTCAAAGCATTGCTAAGGAAAAGGTGGCATTTGTACAAACTAAAGAGTATGACAGAGGGAATGTACTTCTTGTGGGATATAGGAATAGTCTTTATTTTCCAATATGGCTGGAAACACACAAGCATTATGTCTATTAGCTTTATCATCAATAAACTTTATCTGTCCAGGGCAGGAAACAGAAAGATAAAATGGGTACTTTTTGCATTACTGTGTACAGGACAGGTGTCTCGGTAAAAGAGAAGCGTGCAATGGAGATGTTCTGACTCTGGTACTTACTTAAATAAAGGCTGTCCTCACCTTTGGGTGCAAAAGCAGTTTCCACAGCAAAATAAAAAGGGCTATGGGTAAACAATAGCAAGATCTACATGCCCTGAGAGCAATAAAACCGGCCTGTGGTATGAGAAGGGGTTTATTTGCACATGGTAAGCTATCGATACAAGCACCTCTAACACCGGTGCCTCCGTGGGGCTCCGTGGGGCACGGGGGAAGCTGCCGGCAGCTTCTCGCAGAACCCCCCACCACCACCCTGCCACCAAAACCTGGCCCCGCCAAGACAGGATGGCAGCAACCACTCACTATTCATTACAAACCAACAGATAAAAACTACCTAAAGAGAGACTGCTCTTTGCCATCCCTTTTTTAAGCAAGCCAAGTCCCGGGATATTTTGAGAGGAGGAGGTTTACGTTGGCCTACTTAAAAATTAATCTGCAGACACAGAATCCCACGGCTCCGGGGCAGTGCATGGACAACACACCCAGGCCAGTGTTTGCATGGGACGGTGAGAAAGGAGGATGCCCACTGCAGTGGATCTTTTTTCAGCCTGATGTACAGCTGCTGGGCTTTGAAACCTCTGTAACACCTTGCTCGAGATAAAACGGCAAAAGGCCCCAGCTGAAGATTTTTTTCATGCTTTTGGGGTATATAGCTACTCAGACTGCTTAAAAATCTCATAGCCTTTTTTCTCATACACATAAGAAGAGAGTACACAAAACAAAAAGAGTATAAATGGACACAAATTACCAACTGCGTACCCGCAGAGTTTGAAAGTTTATCTCTGTGAGACGAACAAAAAAGGCAGGGCTGGGGACCACAGCGGGGCCTGGCCCCGGTCCCACAACACCGGCGGTGCCGTTACCGCGGCAACCGGCCCCGCTGAGGGGCGGGGGGGGCGGGGGGGGGAGGCTGCTCCTCTCCCCGACCCCGCTCTAGGGCCTGCCCTTGCCGCAGGTCCCAGCAAACACCCCGCACCCCCGGGCCCAGGCTCCCTCGCCGGGCTGCCAAAGACCCTCCTGCACGGCACACACCCCCGTCATCTCTCCGTCCTTCCTTTCTGGGACAGACTTACGTGTCCCCCGAGTTACACTGGCGTTATCACTGTGGAAATGGGCTCACTGGCTCCTGAGCCAGGGCAGCCAGAGTGACTGGAATTCATGAACTTCCCCTACTCAAACACATCCACATCCCAGAGACCGGCCTCAGCAAATGGCATGAATTCTCATGGAAAATCAAAGACCCCGCAGCGTAGATACACTTTTGAACGTAGTCAGCTTTTGGTAGCTAGTAAATCTGATTTTAAGTGTAAATGCTGGTTTAGGAGTTATACAAGGGCTAGTGAATTTCAGAGTCCCTATATTTAGCATATCCACACTTCCTCAAAGCACCTTCCTTGCCCACAACATCTTCTGCATGATGCAGGTTAAAGATTGTAAAAACAGTGTTTTCATTAATAATATAACAATTCAGTCAGGTAATACATTTTTCAGGAAGTCATATGTAACAAAAATAATATATTTCCAAGGAAAAACTATCTTAACCTTAGCAATAGTAGCCGCTGCCAAATGAAATCTGAAACTGTCCCTGTTAACAACATACTCTAATTTGGTGTCAAGTTTAAGAGCAGGTTTTTCTTTATTAACATTTCCATTAGCATTTAAGATGCATAAGAATTCTAAACGTAAGACTTAATTCCTTTGTTCTTTAAGTTGGCCCAGGATGTCAGACAGCTTTTAATAGGAAGTTGTAATCTGCAGGGGTTTCTCCATTTTTTTTTTCATTTGGCAATTCTTCTTTTGTAAGGGTCATAAAGGCAACCATCTGTAAAATCTGTTTCAGGTTTTCTTGCTCAGTTGTAGTAATCTTGGTATCTTTCTCTTTTTATAAGAGGCTGGTGTCTTTCTTTTTTCAATTAGAATTCTCTGAATGATTCTTCATGATGTGGAAAGTCTTCATCTCTTCAAGGAATCTGATTCAGTTAACCTAAAGTGACCTCAATTTTGTACACAATAGAAATAATTTGTTTTCTTTACCTCTACCTTTTAACAGAGTCACACTTAGATGATCTTTTCTGGTAACCTCAGTAAGAACTTAAAAAGAGGAGTTAGGTAAAACATTATAGGAACAGAAAAGCTAATTGAAATTTCAATGAAAAATTAATTGCCACACACCTCGACAATGAAGAGGTCACATCATCCTCTTGCGCTCACAGCGCACATTGTCAGACATACACTGGTGCAGAAAGAAGACCAGTAACGGCACCGTAGATGTTACATTCATTTGCGATCGGGAGGAGGGTCAAACAAAACGTGTATTAACCCTCTTCTGGTGGCAGCACAGCGAGCACCCCCTGAGGGACACCATCAGATTCACAGGGTTTTGCAGACACTTACGTAGTCATATCAGATGGAATGCTGGGATGATTCTGATCGTGAATTTCTATTGACTAAGTCAAGGATGCTCTGGAAAACTCCCTGGAAGTTTTTTTTCCTGTATTTCCACAGCTTTTAGACACAGCATGATGGGTCCTTTCTCCCCATCTTTGGTTTCTCCCATGAAAATACTTGTCTATTCCCCACAGAGGAGCTTTTTGGGAATATCCTCACACTGCTTATTGCTTTTCCTGACCCAAACTAATCCCAAGGCCACATACCCTTGACACAGATCTCTGCCCTGTTGCCTCCCCACCAGCCCGGCACTGCCGGCTGCTGCTCTCAGGATTCCTGATGGTCACTGATCTGTTTTTCCTACACAACAGCTACAGCAGTGACGGGAATCCAGCCTGATCTCCCCCGTGTACTAATGACCTGCTACAGCTGGAATGTAAGACACCCATGTGCCACATCTCCCACAGCTGGACCCATTATCTGTATTTTGTGCTAATCACAGACCCCTACCTTTCACCCTTGCTTAACCAGCTTACAATGCATGGGAGAACCGCGGCGTAACCACTAACTTTTCACCCAGGAATAAAACTTCTCCTGGATGTTTTACTTGCATCAAATTTGCTGATGGCAGTTTTTTGTGCAAGAACTTTTGTTGAGTTCTTTCCTATCCAATTTTTGTATCTGGATAGAACGACAAGGAATATACTAATATGATTTCCCAAAACCTTGTAAGAATCTTTGCCTACTGACTCACACTTTCTAAAATTTCTAATTTCTATAATTTTAAAACTTTCTAAAATTATACTCAATTTATCAGATAATTATAACTCAAATACTCAAATTTTCTAAAATTATACTCAAATTCTTATACTCTCTCTGAAGAGGTGCTGTGATATATTACCCAAGGACTGAAAAAAACCCCACCCTAAAGCATTGAGCTCAAAATCACACCAATTTTATTCTACACCACTAGGTTATCACTTTTACATGCCTTCTTTCATTGCAGGGATCTGCAATAGATGACCTTTAAAGGTCCCTTTCCATCCAAACTATTCCATGACTCTAGAATTCATTTATTTTTTTGCTGGAAATACTGCATTTATATGTTACATTTTGAATTAGCTCATTAAATGTTTGGGTTTAGAAAATCCACTTTCTTTTCCTTTTTCACTGTATGTATATTAGTATGTTAATGTTTCTCTGGACATTTTTGATGCATACTCCTAGAAAGCATTTCAAGGTTGCAGTATCTGTAACTCTTTCTTGCAGGGAATGTTGAGAGCACTGTCTAGTCACAGGTACCATGAATGCATCACGAGTAGAGTTTCGTGTCCTTGCACTACCTATTTCATTTTCCTTTTAGAATCATAAGGAACTGGCAAATATGAACCTCATGCAGAAAGAAACTTGATCTGAATCATTAAAGTAAATGAAATTTTATCAGAACCATAACTACTTCTAAAAATTACACCAATCACCTGCCTATGGTTTTAGTGACTTAGAAATTGTGCCTAAGCACCTTTGGAATTTGGGTTGTGTTTAGACTGTGGAGTAAATCAAGGATGGTCTAGAAATATCCTCTTGGAAATTATTGTACACCCCTTGGCACGCACAGGTGTGATAAGCCCAACTGAGTACTTTCAAACTCTAGGATTTTGAGAGTCAGTATTCAAGTGCCACATAGAAAATCACACACAGTCCCTAAAGCCAAAAGTAAAGACTGGGGTCTGAGAAAGGACTCATCTCAGTACTCAAGAAGAGCTAATTAAGAAAAAAGATTTCCTTTATTCTTCTCAAAGCAAGCCTGAGGTGTTTTGAAAATTCATGGGTTGAGCTAAACTGGCATTGAACGTTGAGTTAAACGGTATGGAAATTGGCAGACATCACTCCCAGCTTCACATTCAAGGCTGGTTGGATCAACAGCTAATTGCCCACTGTACCAGCAGGGGATGGGGAGGGCGAGGTGTCCCCCAGCCACACCGCAAAGGCCTAACGCCTGGGGATAGCGGGTGATCATCTCAGGAAAAGGGGGAATGGGGAATAACCAGGTGGTGTTGGTGCCACTACTCAAAACATTCTTTCCTGCTCTTTTTTCTTCCCTTGCCTTCCCTCATGTCAACAGAACTTGAAGACAGACCTTTTCTCCTCAGTCTGTACTGGAAAACAGCGTGGAGTGCTGGAAAGGCAACAGCTCTTGCTGCATTCCCTCATGCTTAGGGAAACACTGTATTTTAAAGAAAAAAGGTCTGAATCAAACTCAGCATTGGTTTCTCTTCCTAATTTGAAGAATGTGCAAATTTGGATAACCCTCAGTTATTTTAAGTGTTATTTTAAGCCCCCATATTTTCCACAGCTAATAAACCCATTTCGAGGAAAAAGATGTGGAATTACACTTAGATGTTAAATACACTGCCCCAGGAGGGAAATGTGCCTCCTGCATACAGAGCACGTTAGTACCACCACTGACCTCGAAGAAAGGAGTTAATACATTCCTAGATATTGAGAGCATGAATATTGGGCCATTGCTGAGCTCAGACAGAGCAGAAGTAGAGCAAAGCAGAAAATCATAACCGAAATTTCAAATCGAGAGTCTCAGAGAAGCAATGAATAGGTCATATCAGGGAAGGTGAAGAAGGCAGGGAAACTAGAAGGGATGCATTAGAAGATTTTCTTTAATTGTATCATAAAAGAACTTACATCTGGTTATGATTACAGCCTGACATGAATCAAGAATGGCTTTAATAAAGTCAGTGTTACACTACGCCGTTTCAAATTTGTCTAAGGCAAAATTGTGTCCTAAGCATTACAGCTTCTGGGGCTACAGAAAAAACAGTATTTGTGGTTTGATTTGTCATGTAGCCAGAGATGACCAGAGACTACCCAGCTGTAAGCGCTGTTGGAAGGGACGCTACTCACCCGATTCACTTGTCTTTTACCTGATCACACTTAGAAGCCAAGGAACCTTTAAACAATTGTTTACTCACACTTATTGCACGTTCTTCAGAACTGTCCCAGGTGTAAATACTTACCCTTCAAGAATATACATAGAAAAGGTGCATTATAGGTAAGGACACAAAGTGAGAACATGAGATAGATTTTCAGTCCCTTTCTATTAACAACCCAACCGTGTTTTGCAAGTACCTCTGACAGGTCTCTGGAACAGCAGCACAATATGCTATCAAGTGCAATCAATGGTATCTGCTGACATGGGTATTTTAATTATGCATTACCGAAACTTAGTCAGTTTTGGAAGATTTTTATACTTGCATTCTCAATTCATAATTATTTCACCAGTGCCATGTGTCTTGGCTTGACCAGCTGAGGGGCAGAGGATACATCAGACCCCGGATAACCTATGAGCATGGACAGTCTTGAAGAAGGTGCACCAGCCCTGGGGAAGAGAAGAGTGGAAGGTACATCCACGCGGTCTGTGCTTTGCCGTTTAAAGGATGCAGCCCTGTACACTCACCTGCACAGCCCTTTTCAGCCCAACACAAGACATCCAGGCCTTTTTGTTGTGGTGCTTTAAATTGCAATGAAACATCAACATAAGAATCCAATCAAACAAAACTGAAAGAGAATTCTGTATTATTTTTTAAACTAGTTCTTCACAGTGCCAACAAGTGCTGCGGTTTCAGTTAACCCATTAGATCTAGGAGGTCTTTCTTCCTACTTTTTACCTAAAAATGTCAGACCAGAACTCAGTAACAAAAAAAGGATAGTGAAATGGGTCTTATTCCCAGGATACAGGTAAGCATTTTGCTTATTTGTTCCATTAGAAACACTGATGAAGGTTAAGAGTTCCAGGTGCTTTGGCCATCTGTTCTTAGAGTTATCACCACAGAAAACAGAACAAAACCACGTGCTGACAGGAAAAGGGAACACTCCACTAAGTATTGTGATTAAGGGCTAGGGCTGGGGTTTTTTTTCATAGAGCTTGTATCTATGTCCTTTCAGTTCGCTGACATCTTGATATTGAAAACCTATACAGGAGCTAAAAAGAAATGTGTGGTTATTTATTTGCATGAGCTGAACTTTTGTCCTATAACCAATACAGGGGTAAAAAAGTGTATAATGCATGCAGAAGAAATTTGATGAAGGCAATGCCAAATTTCTTATCTCTTGCATTTACCAGTGCCAAAATAGTATATTGTGTACTTAACCTGATGATTACTCTCTTGGACAGTCATAAAAAAAAAAAAAAAAAATATTATTTTTACCTGCAGACACGGTGATAAACATCACTTACTGAAAGGATAAAAAAACAGCACTGTACATGAATATCTAGTAATGACTAATTCTTAACAGGCTTTGTTAAGCGTTGAGATGCTCATAAAACTTTTTGCAAATCACTTTGATTCAGATACCAGAATGAAACTATTCTTTCTTAAAAATGGAATTTTCCAACTTTGCCTGGAGGCCAGGGGGGACAAGAGAGGCATGTGAAATCAAAGCCCAGCAAATTCATGTTGCTATTAAATTATGTTCTGATCTCATAATAAATAATCTCTCTGTTCTTCTTAAAATTTCACCCGTAACATCTTTGGCACTGTAGAAGTTATTAAAACTTTTCAAGTAAGGAAATGTAGGGCACTGCCATGTAGAGCTTCGTTTCGCTGAAAAGCTATTTCACTTTTTTTTCTTTTTTTAAACTTTTCCCCACTATACTTGCATCTGGTTGGCACACTCCAACCAGTGCCCACAGCCCCATCAGGAAGAACAAGCCATAGGAGTTTGAGCCATTCCAGCGTAAAGCAAACAACACTAGGGAGAAAGCATGGCCAAAACATCTCCATCATCACCTTCATCACTCATCACCTTCACTGCTTCCACTGCTGTGCTGGAGAGTGCCCCAGAGGCCAACCACTGGGGCATTTTCCCTTCCCGTGCTTCTCTTTCTGCTTTGCTTTAATCCTACCCCAAAACTACCTTCCACTGCTCCAAGGTATGCCATCGGCTACAAATCCCACTGTGAAGTTTTCTCTCACGTGAGCCTGCCTCAATATCCTTTGTGCAACAGCATTAACAAATAGATACCACGGTCTTTATATGGTTGGAGCATTTTATTTTGAGCACTTGTTATCACCCTAATCTGAAATAAGACAGTAATAATGATAACGTGTCATTGCTTTACCTGTCTGCACATAAGTTGAATATAAACTCAAATATTTTCATTGTGATGTGACTTCCGAGCAGTAGGAGGCTTCTTTTAGCTGCCCTCTGCCCCCGAGAGCTGCCACAACCATCATTTCCATCACCTCTTGGGTGCAATAGCGCGAGACCCTTATGACCATAACAGCTCTTTACTCATTTTTCATTCTTACTCTATCAGAGTGAGACAGGATGTCATATGTAAGTCAGGCTTATAGTCACTTCTAAAAAGAAAAAGAAAGAGAAGCTGTATGCCAGCTTGACAAGAAAGTCAATGCAATAAATTGGTATGTTTGCTGGGGTTCCATTTCAATTCATTATTCCAGTTCAGCTAGATCAGAATGAGGGAAGTGCCCCTCCTGTAAGCACAAGCTTTCAGAAGAGGATTCAAATCGTGCCATAAGATGTTCATGAGCAAAGGTGCCTCACTCTCTTTTCTTCTCCTTCCTCTGCTTTTACATTAGTCTTACTACTTTTGCACCTCATCTTCCCTTCCCTTCCCTGAGGGTTTAAATCCATGTAAAGATGTTTGTAATGTCTCGTACGGATTTCTGCAGAAATACTGATGCGAGTTTTGATGCCATCTACTTGTTAGAATAAGAAATGCATTAAATAATAAAGCGTGAGTAGATAAAGGGCAGAAAAAATATAAAAAAGGTTAACGTAGAGTTTGCAGGAGAGCATGAGGGTCTGAAAGTGGCAGTGGCCTTTTTGTAAGAGGCAGTCACCAATTCCATCATTGCCTCCATTTCTAACACGTGCGCCTGTTTCAGGTTTGTCATTTCTCAAGGACGTTGTTTATGTACATGCAAGTAGTAAAGCAGTTGTATTCCTGCATCAAAACCCTAGCAAGCTCAGAACAAACATGCAAGTATTTGCTGACCGAGTCCTTGCAGTTTGAGTCACTGCCATGATCACCCCATCCCCATTTCCAGTGTTGTGCCTCTGGCACTGGTCACTGCTCTGAGCTGTGCAACTGCTCACACACAAACTCAAAACGGGAGGAAATCTGCCTGGCAGCCAAATATCTGGCATTCATAAAACATTTGTGATCCACACGCACTTTCACAGACATCACGTTGCTGACTGACACCACCGAGGTAACACCACCACCAACTGAGAAAGCAGGATGACAGCACATGCTCCTGGTTTGCCACAATTAAGCTTGCTCAATACTGAAGTTTTCCATTCAGGCAAATTCTGAGCCGGCAGAAGCCTAAATGTCAATGACAAATTTATGTTGTTCATTTCAAACATCTGGTTTGATGGTGGTTTTCATCTTCATGGACATTTAATTTATCATGCAGCTACTCCAGAAAGTCAAACCTTGTAAATATTGAAAATCTGCAGAAGCCAAACACTAATAGCAAAGACATGAACCCGCCTAACAAGGAAGCGGCTCCAAAGACAAGCAACAGCTTCTTCTGACCCAGAACCTTCTTTGCTTTTTCTTCCCAAAAGGTAAGTGTTCTAATGATAAATTCTCATCTCTTAGAATTTAAACTAACACTTTCCTTGTATAAAACCTGTGCTCATCACATTTAATACTACTGCCAATGCTACTGAAACCAATATTGAACCAACCTGGGATGTACTCATTTTTGAGTTCACAAAAAATGGTTATACGTGCAGACTTCATATGGAAGTGTCAATAAAGAAGCTCTAAAATAATGAATAGATATATAAATAATTAAGAAAGTTACATTCTTTCAATTTTTCCTTCTCTTATCAACTCTTTTTTGTCATAGGCACACGACTGTGACTTGAATATGACATCTGAAGCCTAAGAGCTTTCATTCCTCTTTTCTGGCAAAACCTCAGGTTTTGTCCTCTAAGTGAAAGATCCCTTTAATCACTGTAGGTTTTGAATCCATTCCTGTGCATTTGAACAGCCTGCTTCTTTGTCTGGAAAAAAATCATATGCCCTGAATCTCAGGCAAAAATGATTTGATTTCGATGCAGCAGTGAAGCCAAACAGGCGGCAGCGTCACTGGGGATGAGCAATGCCCTTTTTCAAATCAGGAAGAAGTGCAGTAGAAAAGCCGAGCCACCAATAAAAATCAGACATAAAGTACATTAGAGAATCGCACCTAATTTTTGTTATGTTAAGGTTTGTGATTTTATGTAGTGCTTATTCATTATTCCCAGTATGTTTTTAAACACATCAGACTAACTCAGTCAGGAATGGTTCCAGCTTACTGGTAAGACATCCATAAAAATTCATTAAGAAGTAAATTGTTGTATCAATGTGTAACATCTTCAAGATTCATTAGGATGATTAGATGTTAAAAATACAAAGACAACCATTAAAGTGAAAAGTGTAGCCACAGTCCCTATCTCTACAGTCTGAGGAAAATTTTAATAGTCAGCTACTGACTAATAAAGTGCCTTTCCCCACCATTTCCTCCCGTGCTTGCTCAAACATACGCTACCGGCACTGGCCAACACTCCCTGTTCAGCAGGACTCCAAAGGCGTCATTGAATGGATTTGCTTCTAGCAGATCCCAAAAGGTCCTCTACTTCAAAAGACTTCGGAACAATAACCTCTGCTATGCAGAACCACTCCACACCCTTAAGAGGTTTTGTAGGCTTTTAGATGTTAGATCCCAACCGGGGACTGCACTAAGAATAGGCAGATCTAAGTGTTTTAATCAACACAATTAATGGAGCTCCAAGCAGCAAGGGCCTGATTTTGGCAGTTATTACACTGTCTTGGGGTAACGAGAGTAGCCTGCTCTACAAAAAGCATTGGAAATAGAATATATCAGAGCATTACACAAACTGTGATTATTTAATAATAGCATTAGAAAAACCAGCTTAACTGCAGAGAGGTGTTTCTGTTCATTACGCAAAGACTTCGTCTAAATAGGTGAAAAAGTAGTAAACCAGGAACTTGAGACCACAACAACATTCCTCCTGTACTGTACAAGTGTTCACACACGCCTGCTTGCAGACAGACTGAAACATCTGTAAAATGTAGGTAGTTGAGAAGAACTTTCTCTCAAAGATGAGCCCATTGTTAGTGATTTGTGATGCGTTTTTTCAAAGGCAGAAACAGAGTCATCTAAAACCACGGTCATTCCCAGAGCATCAGTTTAACATCTAGGAAAGTTGCTTTCTGAAGCTTCCACCATGAGGGTTCTGTTGTCTTTTTGTAAGATGTAGCTGTGCCCGTGTCAAGCAGCACACTCCATTCACGGACACCAACAGCAGCTCTGCTCTTCACGAGAGGGGGGCTGCTCCCCTCTCTCTCCGGTGTGTCTCCGGAGGATCTCGCTCCGTTACGCGCTTGTATCAAAGCATTATCGGGTTCACCAGACGTTGAAATATGAGGGATCAAAGAGGAGAAGATGACCCCATCTGAAACTCTTAAATAAAAGACACCCCACTTGACAACCAAAACCTGCTATTTCGGAGCAGACTGTGTGCTTCTTCCTGAGAGCAAGGAGGGACTGGCCGGCAGGCACATGGCACACACCATGTGGTTACAGCTTCTCTTCCCTCTGGGACATACAGCAGCTCATGAGCAATTCTTTAGCGATTTTAACCATCTGCTAATTAGCCCAAGAGCTGTTTACAGCAGTAGGCACCATAAAGCCTTAGCACATCCATAAAACATCGAATGAAAAGCCAGTACCACAGTCTACCATCGTAGTGTGATGTTTTGTCATGCAGTATTTTCTTGCTTATTCTTGTACTTTTGGCTTATTATTTTATGTATGTACATTTTATTTTTATTTTAACTCTTTAACCAAATGTTCTATTGTTTCCAAAACCCAACATCCATAGAGAAAGGGAAGGAAAGTGCTAACATGAAGCACCATCCAGATGCCACCCACCACCTCTATCACCTTCATCTATCACAGGTGCTCAGCTTCTGCTANCAATTAAATAAGGCATGTCTCAGCCCCCCATCAGGTCTCACCTACACTTACGATCCTCTGGGAAACACTACTATCGTAGAATCATAGAACTGTCTGGGCTGGAAGGGACCTTTCAGATCGTCCAGTCCAACCATCAACCTCACTCTGATAAACCCATCCCTAACCCATGTCACTGAGCACTGTGTCATCCCAGCTTTTGAATCCCCCCGGGGATGGTGTCTCAACCCCTGCCCTGGGCAGCCCATTCCAAGGCTTGATAACCCTTTTCTGTGTAAAAATTGTTCCTGATCTCCAATCTGAACCTCCCCTGGTGCAACTTGACTGTAGGAAGTATGTTGATTCCAAAATGTTTATATAGTTTTGTTTAGTTTTATTTACATTTCCCTAATATCCCCACTTGTTTGTTTTCTTCATAAAGCTTCGAACAAGAACAACCTTTAAGCATTTGATAAAATTCTATTCACATAGGAATTTTGCAGTAAAATGACATGCAGTAAGATCAGACCATTTTTAAAAGTCTAATTACAGACACCAGAAAGAAATGACCTGAGGGTAGGAAGCGCAGTTAATGGATGATTCTTGTCAGAAGTTGTGAAATGTGTTTTACCCAAGGGATTAAACATATCCATTGACTCCATCACGTCAAACATTCATTACTTGCCAGTTCAGCCCACAAGAAGGAGAACTGTTTCCCCGTTCCTCACAGCCACGAAGCTGTTACTGCTATGGTGACACATGACCAGGAGCCCCTCTGGATTAGGAGAGCACAGTGTCATGGACGCCTGAAGCCCATAGGCTGGCCTCCTCTTTGCTCAGCTCCAGCCTCCCCAGGAGATCTCTCGGACCTCCGTGGTACGCCAGGAGGGCAAAGGGGATGAAAAGCCCCCTTCCTGTTGTCACCTACCGCACACACCTGCCATGCTGTGCCAGGAGCCTGGAAGATGACTTCGTCCTCTGACCAAGGGCAGCTCTAAACCCCTTGGTATTCACAACTTGCCTCACCATGAGCACTGTGCAAACAGGTGGGTTTGCCACTATCACATTTTGACAGAAAAGAACTACTTAAGGGATGTTTCCAAAAAAGGCCTCAGGTCTGTACACACTGAACACAGAGAGCTCCTCACGTGAAGTCCTGAGTCACTTGATTACGCTCAAGAATAAGTTTTGGACAATATATAAATAATTGTATTGTACTGGCTGCTGCTCTTCCTCTGTCGTGGGTTTGGGTTCATGGTGGGGTGCCTTCCCTTGCCTGGTGGGGTTGTGGGTGGAACTCTAAGAGACAGAGCCTGGACAAAATCCCATCCTAATACTGTCTCTGTCAGCACCAGTGTCCTCATTGGACTCCAAGAGCATGTAGTGATTGCCTGCCGCACCAGGACCACACTCAGAAAACAGCTTGGTGGAACGGAGCAGGAGGACTCATAAACGAGGCTCCTCCCTGGCTTCTCCTGCTGAGAGCAGAGAGAGACGAGGACGGTGGAGGCCAAGCTCACGTACCCACTGCGGGATGAGCACTGCGTCTTTACTGACTCTGGAGATTGTCAAGACAATTCTGGATAAATATGATCTCACTTACAACTAAAGAGCAAATGAAAATTCCACAAAATGGAAACACCAAAGTGATAATAACTGAAGTATTTAAATAATAAGCTGAGTCTCATGAGGAAACTTCATGTTTAATTTTATATATGATGTAGAGAATAAGTTTATTACTGGGTATCTATTAATCTTGCTATGAGATTTGTTAAAATTTTTGCAATGCCCAGTGGACAATGATAAATCATTGCAATTAAGATTGGGCTAAATTAATCTTGTGGCTTCATTTTATGTCTGTTCTATCTCACTTGGTTTTGATGATCAGCTTTTAAACTTGAAGGCCATGAATAGCTAATGCCACAGCACAGCTAGAAATCCTGTATAATTACGTATTGCTTTAAATGTCCTTCGCAATGTGTGATTTCGCTGTGTTTGATCTCTCTTGCCAGCTCCTCACAGAGTCAGGCTCTCTTGCGGGCTGATCCACCCCAAACGCTACCTGCAGCCACAGCAGAGACTCCTGAAACGCGAGGACACTGATTTACAGCTGATTTCTAGGAGTCACCATCCTCCCAGGAACACTGACCAAGAGCCAGCAGTCCATGGAGAGCTGATCATCCACACTGGCCACGGTGTCACTCCTGAAAATGTTTCTAGTCCCTTCCAGGGACTGCACTGATGCAGCCACGTCCCTCCTTGAGTTCAAATCAGCACGGAATGATCAAGGTTGGAACAGGCCTTTAAGCTCATCGAGCCCAACCATCAACCCAACACTGCCAAAACCACCACTTTCCCACATCCCTCAGCACCACGTCACTGCAGCCAGGAGCAACAGCAGTTACTTCAGTCTACAGCTGATGAAAGGGTATCACAGCACAGTTACCTGCCCAAAGGCCTGAGCACCAACTTCTTTATTGGCCCCTCGTACACTGAAATGGGCATTTTCTTGACTCTGCTGGCCCCCCTCTCCAGCATGTGCACACCACTCTCTGGTCTACATGTCCACGGGTGTCAATGACACTTCAGACTGTCCCAGTATTCCATCAAAGCCTGCTTATCTGATTACACTTTTTTGGTAAACTACAGAAAGCCATTAACAGCTCATCAGCCATGATCTTACCATCGCCCTCTCAACAGTCTGGCAAGTGCAACAATCAGGCATTGCCTTTTCCAGGCCGTCCCTCTGCCACCCCATTAGTTAAACCCCTGGGGCTTATTTGCCTGTCAGGCAAGCCTGGTTTTGTTTCGCCTGCTGTTGTGACACATCCCCAAATGCTCTCCAGGTATGTAAAGGCAGGCATGGCAGGTCATCTCCCACAGCTCTCCAGGCAGCGCCACCGGAGAGGGAACGTCCAAACACAGCCTCTGCCCCTTTCCTTACTTTGCATCTCTTCTTCCTTTCACCTGGGCTTGTACAGCACCTTCATCATAATTCCAAGCAGTAGATACATATCAGCAAAGAATATACATCATGGGGAATTACAAGCAAATGTTCCCAAGCAACATCACAGTTGAAAAATAGCCCGAGGTAAGAATAATACATTACATATATCCGGAACACCTTATTTGTGATCCATTTTCCTTGCAATACACCACACTTTGTTCATGTGTAACAACACCAGCTGGGTGATATATGGCACTCCCAAGCTAGAAACAATTTTACAACCACAACAGTATTAAACTTAAAATAAAAATAAAGAAAATCAAATCGGTCTTGCTCAAGGTCCATTACCACCAAATCCTTCCTGTCTCAATGGTTAGACACAAAACACTCTCCAAATCTCTCCTCGGTGAACTCATTAGTGAACTTCCAGTACAGATGGGGTGAAAATCCTGCCCAGCTACTGCTGATGTCCAGCTGCAGCGTTACACACCCGCAGAGCTGCAAGAACAATAAACCAGGTTTAGAAAAGGCTGACAATGTAAATTCTCAAAAGGCAAGCCCAGACACAAAATGAGATGAAAAAGTGTTTGAAGTGTTTCAGATTCGTTTCAGATTGCGTGTCAGCAGTTCTTACAGGGGTGTACGAGGAGCCTGGCGCACAAACCCAGTCCAGCAGGAGCACCGGCATCGGTGGGCAGCCAGAGCCCACCAGTGTGTGTGCACGGGCAGAACTGACACCTGCTGGTACCAGTGTCACCGCCTTTTGAAGACAGAGTATGACAAATGAGTCACAATACACTGAGTAACGCAGGGGCCAACGTGTGGCGTAGCAGTTTTGTAGCTGCAGGTGCAGGTGTGTTTAAGTGTGTGTTTGCACACACAGCAGTTGCTGCTGCTTCAGTTTTGCTCACATAGGCAATGGTATCTTGAGAGCTTAGAAGAAGTGGGTTAAGTGCTTTTGCCTTCCTAAATGTCACAATTTGATATTTAATAAATGCCAAGAAACCTCACCAGATGTCACATGTGGCTGCCTTGTCCCTGGCTCTTTAGCTCATAACCCTGGCTCCGTGGTAACTCCAGCCTTGGCTAATAACACGGTCTCTATGTTCCATAAATTAAGAGAACAACTGTAAAACGTCAGAAATGAGTGACATGTCTCGATCGCTCTGGTACTAACCCGTGGGTTCCTACTTTACTTTAAAAGGGTCTGCTGACTGACAAAGCTTACATTCTTCACAAAATCAGCTGGCTACTCAAACAACAAACTACCCTAAGATGGAGTTCTTATAAAACTTCAGGGCTAACTTCTCAGCAATATAAAAATGTAGAATGTGAAAATGTAAAACTTACACGTAAGTCAAATTTCTGCAACAAACACTGATGGTGTCAGGGCCTAAAGTAGTAGTTAATATTAGTAGCAGTAGTCCACTAGTAGTCTTACAGTCGGAAGAAAAACGCAGTAGGAGATCTCAGGTGTGCTCTAGTAAAAAAAGGAAAATAAAAGAACAGCTGAGTGCCACTACAGGCAATTTTATGGGAATGCCCAATTTAAGTGAGTAGAATTAGATTTTCATTTCATTTCATTTTCATTAACTGGAAGCTTTGGTCTTGCCTCATAGAACAGTGAAGTACCAGAGATGGGCCAGATGACTCACCGAAAGGTTATGGGTACTTACAGTTTGGAAGAACCTCCCTCTGAAGCTGCAGGCTGGGATCACACCAGCAAAAGCCAGCTTGGCCTGCAGCTGTCTGTGCAACCACAGCAAACATTAACATTTACAGTTCATCAATTCATGGTGTTATGTCACCCAGTGATAAACATTTTTAAGAGTTGACAAGAGTTCCTTTTTTCAAAATCAGGAAACAATTGCACAATTATTTACTTTAGAAATTATTGCTCCTCCCAACAGTAATGAAAAAGTAAACCAAGTAAATATTAGATAACATTTCAGTACATCATGGGCTTTTATTTGGTTTATTCTATTAGGAATCTAAAAGAAATGAGAAAGAGATTGATTAACAAGTCCATTTATTATTGAGCAAGAAACCATTTTCATTTGCATCTTAGAAAAAAGGATGCACTGGCTTAGAGTACTCCAAGGAAAACTCAGCTCATTCAAGGCAATTATTTTTATATTTGTTTAAATTATGTGAGCATTAAAAAGGCTGCTTTACTTGCTAGTTTTGTAAAATAACAGGTAACAGATGCTTCAGAACTGATTGTTCTGTTTATCTGAAGGAAGTAAGTATATTTTTATCTCATGTATTTACAAGAATGCACACACCCAGGAGGTGTGTTCCATGAGTGCTTCCTCATACATTTCCCAAGTTGCCTAGGTTACACCTGAGCTGCAAGGATGGGTTGTTTTGTGGGGTTTTTTTCCTTTTCTTTTAATTGTGACTTTTGTTACAGCAGGCAGAAGATTCCCAATAACTGATCTTGGGCTGGAACGTGCAGTGAGAAGGGTTTGGATTTTTTCCATGGCTTCCCTGAGGATTTTCTCACTGCATGTGCTATTGTATTGATATCCAAATTCAAAGTCTAGTGGGCACTTTCCATTTTGACCACTTACTTATGTCAGGTATTAATTCTGGCCAAATAATGAGATCGAATCACTTTAAAAAAAAATGGGAGTTTCCACATTTAGAATCTTTGCCAGCAACTGTGATCCATATTTTTCTATCTAATATCATTGGGACAAATCTTCCTTCCTTGGCTATGGTTCCTTACTTCAAGGGAAATTTATTAGCATACATTAATCTCTTCCATCTCTTCTGCATAGCTTAGCTGGAGCTGTATCTCCTCACTTATATTTATTACCTCTTCTATTTCCATAAGGTGAAGTATTGTCTTCCCTCCTAGAATACTAATTGTTTCCAATGCTTTTGACACTTATGCTTTTGAGTATCTGACTTAAAATAACTGTGAGGAAAGGTCTGCTTTGTTTGCTTGCTGCTCCGTCACCTACAGGAGGATGCTCTGTGTTGAGCTGAGGCCAACGGGTAAGATCATTCACACTCCAAGGTGACTCATCCTTCCACGGAGGCAGAAAACAAGCCAGGAGAGGAAAAGACCTGGAAAATCTTCTCCTGGGGTCTATGGGCATTAACCCAATGTCAGAGTCATAATTTATGATAATCTGAGTTCAAACAGAAGGTGATCTATGAATGTCATGCTATTATCCTTATTATTCTTCATTATGAATGAGAATAGTGTTAACCTCTCCCGTCAGCAGGGTTAAATCTTATCACCTATACACCTATGCCACTGCAAGTTGTAATAACTTTTCTCTTATTCCCACTTCAGATAGGCACTTCTCATTAAATTTTAAATTCCTTTTCATTCTACCAGTGGCATTAACATTTATATACCTGACCCACACTTTAATAGATTTTAAAACTACACAGTCAATGAGAAACAAACCTAGAGACATTATTTTATGCCACTGCGAAATTTAATCAACCAAATAGAAGTTTGTTTCAAATGAGCGTTCTTGTCTTCACTTTGCTTAAAGAAACATTGCACCGCTTGGCTTCTGCCTTTCCTTGTGCAAACTGGCCAGCTGGGAAGTATATCCCCCCAGAGAGGCTACTGGAGCTCAGAGACATTATTCCATGACTAATAATTTCACGTGGAAGTGTTTTGTTTCCCAACAGACTCGTGCCTCACACCATGAAGAGCCCTTGTCGCAGCACCTCCAGACTGGGAAGGTAAGTACAGTACAGAGAGTGGAACTGACTTCAGAGGAAACCCTTCCTCAGCTTTCCTAGGCTTGGATGACGAGGGAACAGGGATGGCGTACCACTGCTGGATTACAAGGGAAGGTACACTAGATGTCCGCCTGATGACTTCGTACCCGTATGTGCTGATTCACGGAGAGAATTCACTCTCACTTTCATAACAGATAATCATCTTTCCTCAAGCAAAAGTGATGTCAGATTCCCTGGGTGAGTTTCCATTCCTCCTCTGGGAGAAGTTCCACGGGCTGAAGTAGCTGGGTGGCTACCGGTGCTGCCATGAGAGCAGACTGGGCAGTACGGGATGGTCACGGGACCGTGCCACCAGGCAGCAGCCAGAGATTGGAGGTGGCTTCCCTGCCCTGCTGATGGTGGGCCGAGAGGGGATGAACGGCAGGGACACAAGGTGTGAGCGGCACAGACGGAGGGGGCACTCACTGCCCAACCCAAGGGGGCAGCACACGGGGGCTGGCAGATGGTGAAGGATGTTCGTATCATTGAAAAGCACACTTGCAGCCTGCTGAGAATGTTCCAGCAGCAATTGCATGATTTCACTCGCTTCTGAGGAACAAAAAAGGATTGGGGTTTTTCATAGATTTCACATTTGCTTTTGCACTTTTCACGTGACTATTATAGATGTCACTGGCTGTAATTCACAGTTGTTACTTCTCTCTCCAAGAGCTTTCATGTTCTGTGAACGGAAATATCAAATGTGTATTTTGGAAATGTCATCACTACGGTCTGTGAAAGTATAAATCTTTCCACTGATTGCACTTCTAAACACAACATCAAAAGAAATTAAAAGAAATTTAAATTAATGCTGCAATTCTCAAAACATTGTCTGTTTCCCCCAAACATTCTGTCAGCTATTTCAAAAATGAAGCCGGCAGAGCCAGAACATTTACTAATCAACAACAAGAGAAATGGCACTATCCATTTTGCTTAGGGCAGTTGAACAAATCAATATCACTTTATCAAAGATGCTTGGATCTAACTGCCTTCTAGATTAAATGTATTATAAATATTAAAATGCTTGCTTAAATAAACTCTTAAAATTCAGCTTTTTCCCTAAGAAATTATTTATGCAACTACCGTTAGCAAGTAAAAACGCGTATTATGGAATCAGAAGGGACTTGATGTGAACAAAGAAATAGACTATGGCTCATAATATCCAAGGCTGATGGGGGGGCTTTTTTAAAAGAAATCAGTGGTGTGTTTTGGCTGTATGAGAGAGAGAGGACCCAGCACTCCACCCGGAATGCAGGGCTTCCACCAGGGTAACAGCGAGCAGGGTCACAACAGCTCGCTGGGGGTTGGTTGTACGTGGCTTTGCATTTCTTGGCAGCGACCACATCTCCTTTGCTCTGGGATCTTCAGCCTGTGCAGACCTGACTTTCCTACTGCCTTACAGGAGTTCTGGAACTACCGTGTTTATTCCCTTTCTCCTTCAGCAGGACAAACATCCCTGAAATAGCTGGGACCTGGTGCTGTGCCCCTGCCCCTGCCCAAATCACCCACTGGCACAGCCGGTTTTCCCACGGAGCGCTCAGCACGCCCAGAGCCCACGGCTGCGCTTGGTAAGACTGGCTTAGAAAACATCTGGCTTTCACACCTGAAAACAGAAGTTGCAAGTTTTAGGTAACTTCCACAGGCTCCTTCCGCTGTTGGGTGCCTCTGTCCACCCTTGTCTAGCAAGAGGAGGATGTTGCTCTCTGCAGGATTTACTGCCTGGGAGCTCCCTTATAAGTTGCTTAACTCTTACAGGCCAGGCTTTGCCAAGGGTGGAATCACTACAGTATTAGAAACAACACTCAAAATGGGACTTGTCCCCAAAGCCACTGAATCTGGGATGTGGTCAACTGGCAAAGGACATCAGGATTTTCTGCCTCATGAGAAAAGGAGAAGAAAGCAGGAACGTAAAAAAGTTTAAACCATATACTGCAACAGGAAAGCAGTAGAAAAACACCTTTTAAAATCACTGATGATTTTTACAGTGCTTTTTTGATCAGACTGAGTGGAAGACAGTGATAAAGACAAACAAGAATATAAACTCCAACACAGAAAGCTCTATGTAGGGCAGATCGTGCTTCCAGCAGATATCTGAAGGGCGTATCTGATTTATAATCAGAGTTCTATACCTTGTCAAGTAGTAAAATACGATTCAGTTGAATTATACAGTTGGAAACCTAGTGAAAAATGAATGATGAGGTGATTTATTAGCAGGCATCTGGTATAAGAAACGAACATCCACACGTGTAGCCATTCAGAGAGAATTCCCACATTTTTGTCCCAGCTCCGGCAAAGCGTAGTATGTGGAAACACACAAGGGTGCGGGTTGCTCAGGGGAGAAACCAACTCACCATCAGAGAAGGAGCTACCTGAAACAGGGTTACTGGTATCCGAGATGCCTCCTTGCATCAGTCACATCGTGCTGGTTTCTTCTCTGAGTTGAGATGAAAATCGTTTTTAGGAATGAAAAAAAGCAATTAAAGAACAGCAAATGTCAGACAGGACAATGTATTCTCTACAGAGTTCTGGTGAGCAATGATTTATGGTTGATAATTCATGAACATAAAGTAATTAATGCATATTTTGTGATTTGCCAATATCTGTCCAAATCGTCATAAATAACTGAGTAAATTGTACTGAACCAAATTCAGTGTTCCTTTTCTTGAAAGCGATAAAAAGAAAAATAGTGATTTAGTGAGTTTGTGGATTATTTCCTGCTCCTCTATCAGCTGTGCTTGGGAAGAAGAGCACATGAAGAAAAGCGATGCAGTACATGATAATGTAAATAGAGAACGCACCTGGCTGGTGGATGACAAATGCAGACAAATGTAGACTAATGAGTTTGGATTGAGAAAAGAGACAGCGTATAGCTGCTAAATGGAAAATGAACAGCAGGAAAACTGACCTAAGAAAAGGTTTGGGAACAGTTATAGACAGATCCTTAAACTCTGTAGCCCATTAGGTGGGTAAACTGAGAAATATAAATGAGACCCTGGGACGAAGTTAAAACTGCACACTACAAATCAAAGTATAAACTCATTTTAGTCAACGTAACGCCACTCACCACACTGAATAGGATCCCGAATCAACCCCTAGGCAGGACAACCTTTAAAGATGGGGAAAACAAGCAGGTTTCTGAACCTGTACTTCGATGGAAGGGCAAGAGAGTCAGTACTGAGAGAGATGAGCACGTGGCAGCTCCCACCCCAGGAAGCTCAGGTGCCCAACCCTGCCCTCAGCAGCGACACAGCAACCACGGGTACCACCTCCCCAGCCCTGCCAGGCAGAGATCCGGGTTTCACGGAGGAGCAGTTCGGTGGAGGTGTGGAGTAATCGATGTGGCTACACTTTACATGAAACCACAGGGCATTTCTGGAGGTGACTGTGGGCAGGGAAAGCGTTCCAGTGACACCGCGACTAAGCAATGCTGCTCTGTGGGTGGTGCTCAACACCTCACACTGGTCTTCAACAGAACTGCCCATCGCTGTTCTATGCTCATTGTTTCAAATATGTATTTATAACAATATGCATACATACACACAGTACATGCTATAGGACATAAAAAACATATGCACATACTATATTGTATAAAAAAATGGGCAAGTTTAGAGCAGGGATTTTACTGAAAGCTGTTCCTTTTTACGGTGTACATATTCACCAAATATTCTCAGCAAACTGTTTTCATAACAGAACTGTTTGTGAGCATAAACTACTTTTGACATATAACTGGCCTTCCATATATTTTTAGTCTAATGTCTTAAGATCTTAAACTTAACAAAGTGAGTAACAAGTGAGGAAATTACCAATATTTTATAATGAGCAACTAAAAAGTGGATGTTATTTCTTTCTTATTTCAGCTAATAAACTCTTACAAACCTGTCAAATCTTCCATAAGTATAAGAAGCAAAGAGAAATCAAGGCCCTGCAAAGAGCACCCCCTCCTCCAGCACCGCACAAATCCAAACCTCTCTCCCTGGCCCGGAGGTCGGGGCACACACAGGAATGACAGCAAGGACTTTGAGCCAGAAAAGGGCTGAACCTCTCCTAACAGGGAACTCTCACAAATACAACTTCACCCAAGACCAGGCCGAAGAGGACTTTCTCCAGCTCAACCTCCATCCCTACTCTGCATAATTTTTTCCTGAAACAACTCACTCCTGAACTCCAGAAGCCAAGATGCATTTTACCTTCTCCACCGAGCAGCCTCTGCCTCTCCCTTTTCCACTCTGTGCTCCACTTCCATCCATCACCTCACTTAGCTTCTTCAAATCTCTTACCTGAGAAGATACGGTCTTCATTCAATCACTTAATTTCTGCCACCAGGCCAGATGTGTGAAATCATCTGCAGCTTTTTCAACCAAACAATACTTCTGAGCTCACTGAACTTCTGTGCCGATTAATGTCATAGAATCATAGATTTGTCCAGGCTGGAAGGGACCTTTCAGATCACGGAGTCCAACCATTAACCCAGCACAGACAAACCCACCACTGACCCGTGTCCCTCAGCACCACCTCTGCCCGGCTTTTGAATACCCCCAGGGATGACAACTGACTAACACAATTGACTTTAACACCATTAACTTTTAACACACTTAATATTTTGCTTAATTCCCCAGAAGAACTCATTTTCCTAAAGCAGCCGAGGCCTACATCTCTCATTTTGTATGGCCAGGAGAGAAATGTTAATTATTTTCTTACACAAGGAAAAACCATTTGTCTGCCAAGCTGTAATTCTGCACTTGGGAAGCTGCAGCCTCCAGCAGGCAGCGGTCCCCTTCGGGGGTGAAGCAGGAGGTATATCAGTAACAGGGGTGCTGCTCAGAAGGCTAGTGAGGAGGAGAAGGATATTGTCTGGGGGAAAATCACTACATTAAAAACCAAGACAGATTCTAAATTTTTTCTAAGTCATCGCAACAGTTTGCCAAATTGGCAGAACCCCATTTACATCTGCATATAGTCAGTGGAAAAGTTGTGTCTGTGTGTGTATATATATGTTTATATACGTACGCATGTCCTAAATCAGCAGATAGTGTCCTCTACCATAGAACCATCTGCAATTCCCATCCATCTATAGGTGTCACAGTGTATTAATCACTGAGATTGCAAATAACTACCACATCCTAATGGGACATCTGCCTTAACAGACAGGCACATTTTCATTCAGTCCTTGAGGCCTCAGCAAATCGCATTCAAAGCCTTGGATTTTGAAAGCACTTTTGTCCAAAGGCAGCCCTTTCTGGTAATATTAAAGCATAATAAAGGAGAGTCTTTACAGTTCCAGTGGGGAAGTGGATTACACTACGTGGAGACATCAGAAGCATCCACCCCTGACTGTGCCTCGGCTCTGCAGCCTGAGCCTTGCCCAGGCTGGCCCAAGAGCAAGGGAGGGAGCAAGGCAGAGACACCACGGCACAGGTTGGGAAGGGCAGCCACAAAACCCCACCGCAGCTGCTGCCTGACCCACACCACACAGCAACCAGGCTGCGCGGGGGCATGGGACAGAAATGTTTGAAATGCTGTGTATTTGTTCCGACAGGCAGGAGTTGCGGGAAGCACGGATGGTAGGCTGCTCCTACAAACCGTGCACACCTCTACAAAGCCACAGCCACTTGGAGAAAAAGACAGAGCTTCAGAAAGACATCTGCAGGAAATATTTGTGTAGCTACCTGCTGTGTATGTTTTAACTGACCAAGCAAAATTCTTTACACTTGAATGAACCATCGATCGACTTCTATTGACTTTACTCACGCGGCCCAAGTTAAGAATACACGGATATGCTTTCCTGGAGTCTTTATTCAAGTCCTCTTCCTTCTCATAAGCTTCTGTACGTAACTGCCACTTCTTTTAATTGGATCTAAAACAGGCACCTGATGCAGCAAAGCAACAGCCTCATCAATATAGCTGCCATTGTTATCAATGGAGAAATAATTTTCCCATTTTTCATATAAGTGTCTCCTGGAGTAGCAATGCTCCAGGATCATATGTTATTGGGATTTGAGCTCCGCTATTGATTTCAGCGGGGGAAGACCCAGTGTGAGAAAGGGAAACAAAAAGGAGCAGAGCGTTCTGCAGGTACTGGACCAAATTTGATGCTGAAATCAACGAGGTTACATGTGGTATAAAGCCAACACAGAATTTAGACTGTATAATTTTGAGTAATTAGACATACCCGGACTTGCGTGGTATCAGTCTTTTGTCGATTTTGTCATTGCCCTACGACATGTGTTTTAATAGCAATTATATTTTCTGGCAACCTATTTTTCTTCTCAGCATCTAAATTGTTGCTTCTTGATTAGTCAACAGGAAAAATCAATACTTTATACATTGCACTTCCAAGCTTTAATTCAATTACCGCCTGCGAACTGATCAAACATTGATCTAGCTGTGTCAGGAAGCAGAAGGCAACTTTTTCATACCACTTTCTTTCCTTGTCATTAAAGGTTACACGTTAGTTCATTCACCACAAGCCTAGATCTTTACTGTGGCTGGAAAAGAAAAAAAATCTCCCTTCACCTTTAATTTCATTTAATTAGAAACTCCTAGGATTTTTTTAGGTCCTTTTGCCTATTTTCTGCTACTCACACTCTGCTGGTGCAGAGTACTTCCTGAGCACTCTTTTCAGCATGATTTTAATAGACTGAAACAAGAAAGAACAATTCCTCCTTCCTTGTGTCAGACATTACTTTCCATCATTCCAATCCTATTGGCAGAGACTTCCTCCTCACTTAAAAACTGTTCTGTCCATCCAACTCAGGCATAAGATTTTTTAAATTCGTAAATCCCTAGGAAGGTACTTCTTTCTCCTTTCCACGAGCTTCCCTGTCACTGATTACAGCAACTGAGCCTACTACACATCTGTTGCTAAATGTAAATAATTTTCTCTTACAAGCAGCTACTCACAGTTTTGAGAAAATGTGACTTTAAACTCTTTATTTACTGTCTCTATGGAAGCAATTACGAAATAACTCCACCACTTCTGTTACCTTTGCCCAGCCTTAGGGCTATCACGGTTGGAATCAGCAAAAGAACCATAATGATCAACATTATCACTATTACTATAATTATATCAAAAAGAGAAAATTTAAACAAAACAGACAACAGGAAACAAAATTGCAGGGCTCTCTCCTAACTTGGATTAAAAGACCTGAAAACCCTGGATTGCCCACCCTGCAGTGGGACCTGACTGTCCTGTCCTCCCAGAGACATCACCACCAGTGACAGCCAGAGCAAGAAATGAAGAGGTAAACATTCTCTATGCTGTTAATTCTGCTTTATACAGGCTGGGTACCCTGGATATCCTGTAACGGGACTAGGGGCTGTCACCTCGAAGGGATGCCTAAAGCCACCAAGGACAGCAGTTCAGCCAGAGACCGAGGGAAGGCTCACAAGAACCTGCCGTGAAAGAGGCAAATCACTGAGCATTGCACTACAACTTCACTAACCCACGTCAGCTTTATCTACATGGATTTCATTACTCTTTTGGTTTGATTTAAACTTTCTTTTTTTCCTCAAAGTTCCAGGTACATTTTAAAATAGGAGCTTTTTTCTCTTACTCATTTCATTTTCAGTGCAAACTTTTCCATTTTTGGAGGGTTTAATAAGCACTTATTTTTCTTACACTTAAAGAAACTATTAGATTATTATACAAACCTTCTCAACTTCTGAACCAGCGTTAGCATCCTCTGGAAGGAGTGCTCTGGGTTTGCTGTGCTTGGAAGGAACTCGCTTAAGCTTTGCCAGGCAATTACTTTCTCAAGCTGGTATCAATATTCTTACACTAATAACCACTTGTATTATCAAATGACCTCAATATATTTTTCATAAATCATGTAATTTTTCATCTACAAGAGTATTAAGAAATTATTACATGAAGGTTATATAAAGATACATAGCATTTACAACACATCTTAAAAGGCTCTTGTCATCTTGGCCATAAAGAAGAACCGAGATTTATTACACTGAGGGGAAATACGAGTCAAGTAAAAGCTAACCAATGGGTTTACTGTGTTCTTTTACTGAAAATACTTTTCTATGAATCAGAGTTCTTTACTTGTGAAAGGAATAAAAGCAAGTTCTTTGTTCAACAGCATTTACAACCCTAATTAGGATCTCAATACCATTACGTTTGCTTGTTCCTCAGTAGAATACCCTTACATTGTTCTGTATTAAGGCGACTTCAAAATCAATCTCAACCTCAGTTCTTCATCTAAAAATAATTTCTATATTCCAATTCAAATACTCCCGAGTGATCCAGCTTCTGATGAGACACTTTTTATTAGATGACTTCTGAGATTTTGTATATTTATGACTTGCAATTACAGAAAAATCCCAGTAATCAATATTTATTCCTCAAAAGAACATAAAATAACTTCAGAATTAAAGTGGCACATCAATTATGAAAATCTGCATTATGGGGTTTGCACAAGGTCTGGTGTTTTATAATCTTGAAACACACCTTCTCTGACATGGCTGTAGCCATAGACTGGGACTCCAGAAACCCACTGGGTTTCTCTGAACCAGCAAAGTATTGTGGTAACGTGAACACCTGAAACACAGAAATCTGCAATAGCCTATCTGACTGTTACCTCCAGAGAGTAAGAGTATACAGGTCTACTTCTCTCTTTAACAAGCAAACAAAAGACTCAGAGACGATTGCATTGACTTAATTTCATAATAGATACTAGCCATTTTATTAAAAATGTATTTTCATACTTCAAAATAGTTCTGTGCTGTGAAATTATTAATATCTTCCCCAAAAAAATGGAGATTCCAGTACCTTTCTGGCTCACCTTTTCAGTACTTCACCACTTCCATCTTTCTTATATAGGGTCATAGACCCATAGAATCGCCTGGGTTGAATTGTCTGGGTTGGAAGGGACCTTTCAGATCATCAAGTCCAACCACCAACCCAGCCCTGCCAACCCCACCACTGACCCATGTCCCTCAGCACCACGTCTGCCCGGCTTTTATACACCTCCAGGGATGGGGACTCCACTGCTGCCCTGGGCAGCCTCTCTATTTTAATAAATATCTCCAGGAAAAGCACAACAAATTTTTCTTGCTGCATTTGTGACTGCAATCTCTAGTTATTTCACTGCACTCCTCTGAGAAGCCTGGTCTTGTCTCTTCCTCAGCTCCCAGACAGAGGAACACGGCTATCTGCCCTCCTTTGAGACTTGTCTTTCCAGGACAAACAAAATTCCCCTCTAGAACCACGCAGCCCCAGACCCAACGCAGAGCAGGAGAAGAGGACACTGGTGGTGCCTGACCTGCCCATCCAGCGTGGCTGTGCCCAGCCTTCCTCCACCCAGGGGAGCATCTGACACACCTCACACCTTCATCCCAACCAACCCCCAGCTGGGCAACCTGGGCCAGGGTCTCACCACCTTCACTGGAGGGTGACTGGAGTTGAGAGGCACCCCATTAACCCCCAATCCTGCCTTTGCTGCTCAGGAAAATCCCATTAAAGTCAGTGGTGTAAAATGAAGCCCAGCACGATCATTTCACTACACTTTTTTAAGATATATTTCAAAGCAATTCCTGTAAAATTTGCAGTCAGGGGAAACAGCTCTCTGTGTCAGGCTTCTCAGTTAGGATTTTGTTTCAATTCTCATTTGTCTTATATTTCTGTGGAATCAGCAAAAGTTACTCAAATCAACATTACATAAGTCATTTTATGACTGTTCCAGAGTATACAATGGAGGACTTTTATTTTATTTTTTGGGTTAATATGAAAAGTTACTCCAGTCCCCATTGACTCACTGTGTAATAATGTTATCTTTAGTTCTTGGGCTTTAAATTTCAATACCCAATGCTGACCTCTGTGCTTAGTCAGTTCTTCATAAAGCACGTTTTGTGGGATAAATTCACAGACTTCCTTGTGTCCCAGATACAAATAATGAGATTGTTCCTGTTCTAATTTTTGCAATAGTGCAGCACGCTCACCCCCTGCCAGGCTGCTTATACAAATCACTACAAACATAATGGTAAATGTTATTTTAACACTTGTTTTGGACTCCAACATAGAAGTATATTACATATTTTATTAGCTCATTTACCGCCTGCTAAGTTATATTATTAACTAATTCATTGAACATGATATGTGTTAGGTAGATTTGGCTGCCACTTTGAAGCAACTCTTACCTGAGTCTGGTGTGTGTTTTTGTGAATCCACACAAGCCAGTTCATCTGATTTGATGAATGAAATACAAACCTCGGGCGTGTAGGAAAGCATGAAGTGAAAGGGTAGGATCTGCCTCTGTCCCTCTCACAGACCATTCCTTACCACAATCAGTGACTAACTTCTCATTGCCACTGATCAACTCACAGCTCACTCAGGTTAACGGAAGCAAGAGACCCACAAGTGAAACCTGACCTTCACTTCAGTTCTCGTTAAGGCTCTCACCACCCGGATGGGGTTGGGATTTCCGCAGGTGCCAAAGGGGCAGGATCTCACTCGGACAAATGCCTTCGGTCTTGAATTTTGGTGGGACACGTGATCCCAAACTCTCAAGTTCTGCTAAAAATCCTCACCATAAAGGAAAAGTCAACTAAGACTTTTAATAGCACTTAAGACTTTAGCGTATTAATTGTAAAGCCTTGTGTTCGTGTGGGCTCACTTCAGCTCAGGTCATCATCAGCAGCAGCAAGTCCTGCTACTGTTCAACACACAGGGACTGTCACCTCCATAACTGGTTCTGGCTTTATAAAGCCAGAGCTCACATTGTTAAAGAGCATCACATATATTTATGTCATGTGAGAAGAATTTGTAGAGGGGTGGGTTTTTGCTCTGTCTTAGGGAAAGCAAGCTTTTATAATTTCATATAACTTCTCTCATAATATCCAGCAAACATGTTTGTTGTAGCAGCTCTGGACCCTCTGAAGGGTAGCACTGATCCACAAACACCTCAGACTCTTCCATGGCACTAAACAGGCTCAAGAAATCCCCTGAGGACCTTAATACTGTTAAGAACGAGGAGCAAACAGGGATGGTGACTGGTCCGAGGGTGGTCGTTAGGCAGGGTAGGAAAGAACGGAGGGGGAAGGACTGCCGGAGCCAGCACCCAGCGGGAGTGATCCCCACTGTGACGTTGACAGGGGGGACATCGCCATACCACGAGGGGCAGTCAGCAAAATGAGCCAAAAATACAAGTCAAAAATAACTGAAAAGAATAAACATAAGCGTGAATAAAATGAAAGCAACATGCTGAGGAACCAAACCATTACACAGTCCCTCTGGTAGGAGGGTAATTTGTTAAAAACTTGAGTTGGAACTAATTTCCGAAAAGGGAAATAAGGAAAATGGGGAAACAATGTTCAAAGAGATCTTAGCCCTAGAGCACACCCACCTGTACTCAAAGGGTGGCCAGTTGTCCGTGGAGTAAAATCTGCTTCCAAAAGGGTGTTGTAACGCAGTTGAGAGCCTTTGGCTTTCGCAGGGTAACGGTGGCCATCATTTAGGGTTTTAACGGGTATGACAGAAGGAGACACTCAGAACTTTTATCTGCAAGCCAGACTCCTGTGAATTTCCAGTTTCACCTCAAGAAGGTAAAGACTCACCAGCTGTGAGTTCCTGCAGCCTTCAGCAAAGGCTGTGACTACAGAGAAGCTTAAATTCTCCACGGTGGATGTTCAGTGGAAGACTTGAAATTATGAAAAGGGGTTGGACTAACCTTTCTTTAACCAGCAGCTTACATTTAATGTCAGTTATAGCAATAGTACAGTCATCATATTAGAGTAACCTGATAGTTACTCAGACGGGTTTTGTTCATCTCGCACCATTCCACATCTTCCTCTGACTCGTTTCCTCACCAAAACAGGTCTGGGGTAGGACCGAGGTGTGCACTTCTATCCTTTCTCCAGGCCAAGGGATTTGTTCCTCTGTTTTACTCCTACCCTCCGGTGTGTGCTGCGGGACACAGCAGAGTGTGTCAGCGTGACCGGTTACCCTATCACTGCCAAGGAGGCTTTATTTTCTCTTTGCTTTCTCCTCGGCATGTAATCAAGGCCAATTGCCTTTTTGCCTCGTAGCTTCTTCTGCAGACATGAAAGCGAAGCCCTGCCGACACACACAGGATGGCAGCACGATCCCTGAAAGAGCTCGGATCTATTGGTACAGGCACGATTAAGCTTTTCTCCTGTCATTTCCCTTAACGCACGCCAATTTGGCCTTGTCAGTCCTTTTATCGGGTCTGACAGGAGCTTTCATCCAAATAACATCTCCAGGAGCAATCCAAAAGCACAATGAGCAGAGCTGGGCTAGAAATACTTCTCCTGTCCTGAGAGATGCTTCCGCTCAGTTAAAAAAATTAAGCACCCATTACTAAATTGTAAAATCAGATTCAAATTTGAGAAGTGGTCAGAACGTCCACAGTAGACTGAGAATAAAAAGTAAATAAAAGAAGTCAGTATCAGAATTAGTCACCCAGTCTTATAAAGGAGCATATATTTCCTGTGACGATTTCAGCTGAAAAAGGAGAACTCCTGGGGTTTTTGGCTGACAAGTTGATCAGAAGCATTCACTTTCCTTCTACAACAGCCCGTCCTGACCGTTTTCTCCGCAGTGCAGCACAATACGCCAGGGAACTATTTCTGCCATAAGGTGAACTGTTCTCCAGCCCATTCTGGAGCTGGCTGTCACTTCATTAAAGGTACGACTTGATTGCTGAATCATTAGCCAAAGTATATTCAAGTCCATCCCTTTGTTCCTCTTCATCAAAGCTGTTTGTTTAGAGAGGAAATTAAAAGTAAGGAAAAATCACCAAAAAGACTAACAGTTAAGAACAAGAGGATTTTTTGGGTCAGTTTCCCTGATATTTAACATTTCACAGCCAATCTGCAAAAACTCTGTCCTTTTGCTGTTCATTTTCAAGTGGCGTGAGTTAACTGGAAGACTCTACAATTGACTTGCCCATTCATCCAAATGTTTTCCTGCTGTGAAGGAGACCCCCGGGAGTCCGAGACAACAAGCAGCACCAAATCCCGCCTTACATTTCTTCCAGAGGGGAATTATGCCCTTAGTCCCCTTTTTTGCTTGCTTGTTTTTAATTTAATTACAATAGAATTAGGAAGGGTGACGAAAAATGCTAGCATTTTCCCACACTGGGATCTCATACTGCCATAACTCTCTTTCCTCTTTTCTGTATCAAAAGGAGAAGCTACTGAAAGGCTGAGTATCCTGCCTGAATTTGATGACTGCTCCCAAAGGCTGCCTGCTCTACTCTGTCTGGGGCACAGGCTGAAGGCTCCCGAGGCATTCCATCGCCCAGCCCCTCTTGCCCTGCACAATGAAACTGAAGACATGACTTGGGCTTAAAGGCCTCCTCTGTTAGAAAGAAAAACAATCCATGGACCAGAAAGTGACCCCTTCAGAGAACAAAACCTATTGGGTGGGAGATCTCTTTTCTGATTCTTTTTAATTTTTCCAGGGTGAATCCTGAGCAATCTGGATGTAGCCCTTCCAGGCCGCCCCCGCCGGGATCACGAATGAAAGCAGAGGGCAAGGGAGAGGCAGCAGAGACGAAGAGCGAGTCATAACCGAGTCGTTAGTGCAGGACTAGCAAGAGAAAGCAGCTGAAGAAAAAAGTACTTCCTTGCAGCCTGGGAGACGTTCACTCATAACAGCATACATTTACTTAGTTCTGTAATCCCTGTGACATTCTCGGGAATAAATAAGGCTGAAAATGCTGACAGCATGTCCTCCCTTTTGTGCTCACGGATAAGCAGACATATTATGCTTACTGGGCTGGCAAAGCACACGAAATGCAGAAAAGCACAGGAATGATCCCTCCTATTTTAAACTCAGGAAGGAAGACAATGTAACAAGGTTAATTTGGAAACGAGCCTGAAGTTTTGAATCATTTGCTCAGTGTCATTCATACACGTGGCTCTTGCTAGGGAGATAACTTTGAATAGCTGAATCTTTTTGTTATCTTTAATTAAGCCCCAACTACAGTAAAACATACTGTGCTTTCCAGGCTGTTTTTTTCAAACTGACAGTCGAGTCCCACAGCCCAGAGCAAGTGCGGATGTGACTCCCAAAACTGAGTGGCAGACACTGCCTTTAACCTGGGGCCTGGTTCTTCAGGGGGCTCTGCCAGCAGAGCTTTCTCACAGGAACACCTCAACAACATGTTTGTGGCTGGTACAATCTGTCAGTTGTAGACCTCATTGCGCTTCTGTCTCCTTCCTGGACAAAGCATTCCTGCCGGTTTTGCTATTCTCCCACCCCTTTAACAAGCTTGAACTAGACAAAAATGTACCAGACCAGATTTAAGTATTCTTTCCAAAACCTTGTGGCCAAGTAAAAGAAAGCATTGTTTATGGCTCAGTAAAACCAGAATACTTGCAGGGGAAAAAAAGAACTGTAAAACATACTATATACACATCTGTCTTGCTGCTCCCGGTGGTTACCTAAGCAAGACTAGATAAGGGTTTTTTCCTGTCAATGTTCAAGGCATGTCTACAAAGCAGATGATTTAAGCACAACGCTGCTGCTGGGAAGTGAGATAAGAAAGCATCTGTGCCGGTTTGACAGCGAGCCAGCTGGGGTCCAAGGGATTACAGCTGTACACAGAGAGAAGGGCAGTCCTGCTGGTGACGCCCCCCCGACAGAGTCCCTAAGCACCCACACGCACTGTGCCCCAGAGCTGTCACACTGTGAGGGACAGGCACGCAGGGCACTGCTCCCTGCAGGTACCTGCACCCATCACCCACCCCTTTGGAGAGTGTCCTCCCTACTACATTCACTGGGATGGATGCCTTTGGTGCTCCACAGGGACTTCTCTTGCTGCTTGTGACCTTGCCTCTTACCTCGTCTGAAGGCATTTTCCATGACAGCGTCTAGGCCCCACAGCAAGAGCCATTCAACAGGAATCACCGTTATATCGCTACAGGGGGGCTCCAGGTCTCACCACCGACTGCTCCAGCTTCGGGCAACAGCTCAGTGTCTGGCAGCGCCCTCAGCCCTCGGAAACAGCACTGGTCGCCCAGAGACTGGCAGGGACCACACACCCCCCAGAGCCTTCCCTGAGGGTTTCTGCCCTCTGGGACCTGGCACCAGCCAAGAGGCCACAAAGAAAAGGCTTTTTTCCCCCTCCAAGACACCATTATTAATGAAAAAAAATTTAAAGCCCTGATGCTGCATTCAACGAAATGTGAACAGTCAACCCTGCAGATGAAAACCTGCTTCCAGTGCGGTACCCTCAGCACTAGCACAGTTCCACACCAGGCTGCGGCTGACAAGGAAGGCAACGAGCATCCCTAATTACTCTGTCACCCAGATACTCCCACTGTGCCTGCTGGATAATTCCCTGGAAACACCAACGGGCTGTAGCAAAAGGGAGTTACACTAAAGTTCCCAGGCAGACAAGGGGTTTGGGGAGAATGAGAGGAAAAATAATTTGTTTGGTTTTGATCAAATTTGCAAAGCTTTGATTCTGTAATGGATATGCAATAAAGCAGATATTGTGTGCAGCACAAATTCAAGAGAGATTAATGGTCACATTAACCTTTTGAAAAACAATAAAGTAGATTTATTCCTTTGCGACTAGTGAGATAAAGTAATAAAAACATAGTAAAATAGACTAGAATTCATGTCTTTTATCTTTTTTCAACAGTCTGACTATCAAATAAACAAGTAAAAAATCAACAATGATAGCATGAACAACTGTATATAATAAAACCACACTTGACATTTCACCCAACCAATGTGGACATACAAGTAGAGAGATGATAATAAGACGATCTAAAAAGTATTTGAAAATCGTACCAAAGCTAATTTCAGCATCAGAAACATTGCTAGCATTCCCTTTAACAAAGGCAGAGAGACATCCCAACCAGTATCGTGGAAAGTACTTAATTAAGAAACATTTTTTTGCCATGTTAGTGATAGCCTTTTGTGTTTGGCACCATCTACGTGAAATGAAAGTAAGCTATAACGTGACCGGAAATAAGAAGAAAAAACATGGTCATGAATATTTTCACTTACCACAATTGTCATGGAAGCTTACACTCAGCTGATTCTTAAAAGTTGTCCTCTTTATTTAGGCCAATATAATGATTTCTGCTAGCTTGAAAACAGAAGTTTTCTTTCTAATGTAAGTACCCTGGAGAAAAAGAAAATTCATCAAATAATGTACATAAATCAGATTATTTGGAAAAAAAAACCAACACCATGCCAGCACAATAGCTGAAACTCTTAAAAACCACCTCATCAATATCACTGAGAGGAGAGGAGAGGAAAGGGAGAGAGAGGGCCAATTCCCATGCCACTGCAGCTGCGTGTACACGGCTACTGACACTGACCCCCGTCTCTGCCCCGCCGTGCGCCCTCTGCTCCTTCCCCTGCCTCACCCACACCCCACAGTCATCCTCATTCCCACTGAACTGGGCGCTTCCAAGCAAGGGAACTCCAACTTCTAGACAAATCTCCCTGTGGTAGCCAGGCAGGGTCTCAAGGATGGTGTGGAATGGAGCACCTTTGGAAGAAACGCCTGTGGAGTGGTGAGAATGGACGTTGTCCGCTGTGCCCGGGAGGGGTCACCGACCCTCCGGTGACTGAGAGAAAAAAGCCCTGTTTGGGCTGCTCCTCTCAGCTCTTCCAACCATCACAAGACACAAGTGCCCAGAAAGGGCCATTCACCACTTCGCAAGTGTTGCATCAGCCTTTCACATCAAGTCTTAACTGTCAAGGACCGGGAGTGCACGTGAGGGACAGTCAAGGATGATTTTATGAAGGAAAGCAGCAAAAATTACTGTTATTCACAAAAGTAGTATAAAGTCTTATTGCTGATATTTGTATCTTCTCTGCCCCCAAGTGATAACAAAATTAAATAATATAGAGTTCAAGACCACAACAGCACTGTATGATATGCAGGACATCTTTTGATAAGTCTATTAACAAGGAATAGGCTGCCTTGAAACCGGAGTCTGAAAGGCAAAATGAAAACCAGGTCACCAAGGAATGTGCTTGCAGTGTGCCACATGGGCATTGCTGAAATTTACATGACAGGGTTCGTGTGTTCTTGTCTTAACAAAATACTCGTCCTTTCAAATGAAAAACTGCAATGCAAAACCCAAATAAAGTGTTCAGTGTAGCAAAAATAGTTCAACAAAGTTGTTAAGCAAAACTGGTATCTAGTATCAACTGAATACAATCATCTGACAGTTTTAATTACACATTACCGTTTCTCTGAATTTAATTTGTGCAATCATAGAGGGTCTGGATGGCAGCAATACTGATTTTTTCCATGTAACCTCTCAAGCTGTTGCCCTGGAACGCCCGAGAAATGGGTGAAATATTCCTGCAGAACACCCACGGCACAGAGTTTGCAAGTCAAACACCAGCACTGCATTCCCCAGCTCTCACAAAAAAGTGCCGTAATCCCCAGGGGACAGACATGCCTTTTTTGTTACCTTCTTCGTTCGGCTTCTCCCCACGGTGTGTGAGCAGGTTATGGCACACAGCCCTGGGCCTGCCCTCACCACAGAAGCAGGAGCAGGGCAGTACTCCCAGCAGAGAGGACTGCCCCCTGTGCTGGATCCTCTCTTGTGCCCCAAGAAGCCTCTCTGCAGATTTCCCAAGGCCCCAACACATGCCTTTTACCTGTTTTACAGAATAGTGTAAAGTGCCCTCTTTCTTGTGGCCCTTTGAGGTAAAACCAGAGAGGGCTGTACAAGGCAGCCTGCTGCTAAAACATAAAAACGTCAGAAATTCTACTGTAAACTTGGAGCCTCTCCTACGTATACCCAACACAGCATTTCACAGCGTCAGGGACTGCAGCCAGTTCCCTTCTACTGGCGATGCTGTCACTAAAACCTGTGTTACTGGTGAGCAATTACTCTACCAGGCTTTTCTTGCAGTTAAGTCAGCAGATAGACCAGAATGAAATGCAGCTTTTTCTGAGATCACCACAGATAAAAAGGTAACAATTTTTCATGTAAAATATCGTATGTAAAACACTAAGTATTTCCTAGCTGTTAGAATAAATTCATACATTAAATTTTCATATAATATATGTATGTTCTTTATACAGCTAATGAATAGAAATTGGTAAAACACAGCATTTAAAATCATCACAACTGTTAAGCACTTCAAATTCTGGAAAAAAATTAAGAATGTAGTAGGTCAGGTCAATTCAGTTTATGTTAGCCATCTGATTAATTTTAATGTTCTTAATGAAATTATCTCTAACGTAAAACAATTCCCAAGCTTTTAGCCCTCTTCCATTGAGACAACGTCTGTCCCTAACTCTAGTTTTGACTGGATATTTACACACATGATGTAACATAACACACTCATTCTCCTGGTGATTACTCGGCTGCTTGAAAAGCCCATATCCTTCCACAGAAGCAAGGGAGAAAAGATTCCATTAACACAATCAGAAATTTAGGAAAGGCTTTTCAGGAGAGGAGAGAAAAAATGCCAAAATGCAGGATGGATTTGCCTCAAGCCGAACTCCGGGCAGGAGTAATGCAAGGCGTGCAGGAAGTGGTAAGTCAGACAAAACCAGCAATGGCCCAAAACTGGGACGGGGACTGAGAGCACAACTCGTGCCCAGGCTGTGTCCCAAGAGCCTGGCTCTGGGAAGCATCCAACTGACTATCTTCCACCACAGCTGTATGAAAGTTTGGTACAATTCCTCAAAGAAAAGGACCGTATTGAAAATTTCCATACAGTCTTCACAGTAGCCAACTTCCCACCCAGGCTTTTCAACTGATATTTTGAAGCCTTTTCAGAGACTTTCCAACCACCTGAAGCCAACACCTGCTGTCTCGTTCCAGCACCATACGTTATAAGCAGCACTTAAGTACCTGAAACAGATCAGGGAAATAATTTAGCTACTGCATAAAATATAAGGCGAAGATTTCTTCCCACACCAAGCACAGTTTGTCAGAAATGCAATCCCTCCTGTCCCTCTGCCAGAGCCCTCTCACCACTTTCGCAGGTGGAGAAGGACAGCCAGCAGGGTGGGACATCTAACGTAGCAATAACCAACTGTTTGTCCTTAAAACAACACAAGGAAGATGACAGACAAACCAGAGACAAAAATCACACTAACTGCTGTTGGATACAGTGTGTGTTTAGTACTTCTTTGTGGAGGAGTCATCAAGAGCAGTCACAGAATCACAGAGTTGTCACAGTTGGAACGACCTCCAAGATCACAGAGTCCAACCATACACACTCCCCCCACAATCTCAGCCACTAGAGCATGCCATCAAGTGTCACACCTACTTGTTTCTGAAATCCCTCTAGGGATGGTGACTCCACCACCTCCCTGGGCAGGCTGTCCCAGTGCCTGACCACTCTTTTACTGAAGTCATTCTTCCTAATATCCAGTCTAGAGCTCTCCTGCTGCAACTTCAGACCATTTCTTCTGGTCCTGTCACTTCTCTCTGGTCCTTCCTGCAGTAATGACTGCATTTGGCAGTCACATAATTAATACCATACACTACATGGCTATGGAGTAAGAAGAACACTTGGCTCTCTCAAATCACTGCAGTGTGAAAAAAGTACTGGAAACATTCGCACTGCACCAGCCCCTTCAGGTGCTCTCCAAATTCCTCCTGTTTAATATGCACAGGACTATTTCAATTACATGAAACCATCTTAATTGTCGGAGAGTTGGCGGAGGTTACAGTAGATGAATCAGTAGGTGAAGAGGTCAGGAGTTCTGGTGAATGAAAAAAGCTGTATCTACCTACAGTACCATTTGTATTTAAAAATACATCAACCCAGCCATTTGACCATCCCCATGCGTTGTGATGTTATGCAAATCAGTGGGACTCCTCCTAACACCAAATGGATTAGGAAAAAAAATACAAAGAGAAAGGTGCAAATAATGTACTTGGGGTCAAAGGAAAAGTGTAAGTTGAAGACCAAATCAGAAGCATAAGTTGCAGACCAAAATGCCAACTTGCTGTACGCAAATATCTGCATCTGAAGACATTTCGTTAGATTTGTGAGGAACTGCAGAGAAACAAATAGCTTCTGCAGGTCTCAAGGAAAGGTGGAAAGTGCTGGAAAACCACTGAGTGTGGAGATCAGTGGTGCTGTTGGACATTGCTGGCACACCCCCTGGAGCACCCTCATCTCCCCACTGTCCCCGCCGCTGCCCAATGCTCTCACCCATGAGCTGGAGCACAAGCAAGGAGCAGAAGTTAACACTGTTACGGACATTATAAGCTTCCACCCTTTTTTCCACTGGGTATCCCAAAAAATCTGTTCTCTTTCCCTCCAGCCATTGGTGTGTTACATCTTCCCAGCCCAGCTGCCCCGTATTTGGAGATATTTAGCTGTTCTTTGCTGCCCCTTGGAGCACAAACCCCCAAGAGCATGCATCAGCTATTTCAATCCATGCAGAGAAGTAGGACGGGTGGAGAGATTCTGTAATGCCGAGGAGCGTCCAGAGGAAGAGCAGGGAGATGTGGGGACAGGTGGAGAAGAGGAGATTTGCTACGGATTTGAGAGGCCAGGGAGGTGGGAGAACGGGGGCTCTGAAGCCGACAGAGAGGGAAGGAGGAGGACAGAGAAGAAAGAGAAGTCAAGTGTCAAGTAGTTGCACAGTCAGCTCTATTTTTTATCAGACAGTTCTACTAAAAATAGTCCAAATAACCCTGAATGGCATGCAAAGGCTTCACTTTTAACAAAGAACTTGAGGAACTATTGAGGTTTTTCTTCACAGAAAGCCAAAAAATACAATCTGAGAAAAACAGAGCTGACGTTTACCACCAACATGTTCAGCTGCTTTTTTATAAATACTTTTTTGAAAAAGTGTTATGCGCAGGAGTACTCCTTTATATTGACGAATAATGTTCCTTTTAAATAATTACCATCCGCTTTGTGAACTTTCCCACCCATCTCTTTTTTTTTTTTTTTNTGAGGTGTTTATAAATCAGGCGGCTTTTTAACCAAGTGCACCACTCCCTGTCTGTAAAGCAAGATGAGAGCGTGCTGTTTATGTGGTTAAACACGATTTGTGCCTCCTGCCTTTGAGGTGCAGCCGTGGATCACGCTGTGTTATTTATCTTGCTTACTCTAGCTTTTTGTGATGAATTATTAAAATGCGCCTGGAAGCATGGAGCCGTTTGGAAGAAGGGTCTTGCTGGAGAGTAGAACAGATAAAAGCACAGAGATAAAACAAGCAACCCTGTCACCAGCAGACGCAAGCAATACTGCCGAGAAGGAAAAAGACCATTTCCTCGGTCAAATTCTGCTTACAGTCACACTAGTGAAACTGCAGTGAACACAGCAGGCTGCTTAAATTCATCAGCTGCTTCAATATAGTCTAGCGACCATCCAAAGGCAGAACTGCCACACAGAGCATGGAGATGTGATTTACATTGTTAGTGTACCTGCAGCCAGACTGCGGGATGACTGAAACAAGAGACGAGTGCAGGGGAAAGAAAGCAGAAAGAAAGAAAAAATACGAGGAGAAAAAAGACACTAGAGGTTGTTATACTAGCTGTGAAGCCTGGTTTCTTGTAAACATGTAACTCCTGGCAAGATTCTCTTGCATCCACAGCTCCTTCTTTAATTAGAGTCTTCATGCCTTTTCTTTTTCATCTCGGGAGAGGTGAACTACTACAGGAATTCTCTCAGGGGAAGCACCTGCGTGGGCCTGTCGTTGTGAAAGCTTTTAAAGAAAATGGGAAAGACTTCCTCTGCAAGTATTGCTACCTCTAAGTTTAGAATATTCTCAGTTCAATTTTCTTTTTCATTTAGCTACAACTGATTTTGCCAAAACTTAAACTAATAACAAACATTTTGCAAGGGATATGTCCCAGATTAAACTGAAGGTCTGAGGTGTTCAAACACAGACAATCCCCGGCTGCAGCTGAAATCAGTGGGAGCTGATGATTTCTCCCTTTCCCTCTACCTCCCTGAGGTAAATACAAGCATTTTAGCAATATAAATGCAGCAAATCTTCCTTGTGGAGCACTCAGGTTCTGTACTGCTGAGAAGTTCAGAAAAGGTTATGAAGTAATTAATATTTTGTATCTGGACCACGATATGGATGATTTCTAAGTCAAAACATCAAACCACACATTTCGAGATGAAACCAAGCTAAAATAGTGACTGTCTTTCCCTTTTTCATTTAGGAAGTCCTGTTCAACTGATGTCCCGAGTAAGTAAGCAAAGTTTCTGGAAGAAAAAAAGCCACAATACAATTAACTGTAAAAGGTATATTACGTTTGACACAAGCTGAAGTAATTATAACATGAGCTTGGTTTGGGCCACCTTGCTTTGCTAATTTCTATGCTCCCTGCACACGCTGGAGGGTTTTTAAAGCTTTAAGGTAACAATGAAGTAAACTGAAATTAATAGGAGAGGTTACAGGACAAAGCTGAAATCTGCAGCACTGTTGACATTATGACATTACGACATTACTTTTCTTTCTTGCACTTAACAGACACAACCATGGAGGAAAAACTGAAAAAGTAAAACACAATCAATTTACCCTTTGCCAATAGGTGCTGTCTCTGAGGAGACCAATCAGAGATATGGGACAGGATGTGAGGAAGCAGCATCTCATAACAGAATGAGACCAGGATCTCAAGCAATGAGAGAGATTACTATCGTGTCATCTCAGTCAACTACTTTAAACATGCTTTCTTTTCCTTCCCTGGTGGTGTTTTTATAGACATTTGCAACTACGCTGTCTATACTGGGCAACGTAAAGGAACACTTTACCTTGCGTCTTTCCTTAGCTCAAACCCTACAGATAATTTCAAGATGATGGTTTTCCTCATCCAGACACAGAGAGACTAAAAATAGCAGTCCCAGAGCCAAGTGCCACAGCTTCCTGACACAAATGTCCAGCATAGCAAAGAGCCGAATAAGGTGTTTTTCCTTAGAAAGTCTACAGGATTTATCTGATATCAACAGGAACAGGGAAAGAAGAGGGGTCAGTCCCCATCACGCAGGTTTTCTACCAAGTGGGTAAATGTTTGAACCCTGAAGACTCAAAGGAAGTTTCGTGGAGAAAAGACCTGCTCAAAACAAATCTTTCCTGACTGTTGTACATGTCAATATTTACAGAAAGATAACCTGGAGCTCTTGCCTGCATTTATCAAGGTGAGGAAAGATTCCAACTTTTCCAGGTTTTTTTTTCCTACCCTGCTTTGTGACAGGCAAAATACATTCAAACACTCCACATGGATCCAGCTACCTTCTGCAGAGCAGTTTGATGATGTTTACATGACTACGTGAATAATTATTTGTTTTTATTCTTCTGCTGAACGTTACAGGACAGGAACAGAGCGAAGCTCTAAAGTCAGTCTCTCTTGCCTGCCATGAAGGTGTTTTTGTTTAAAAGGCCAGCAGTTGTCTGATCACTTTCTATATACTTCTAACACTTGGAACAGCTAAATCATTTCTATGAATTAATAAATTCGTAAGTTTATACGCCATTTGTCACACTTCTACACTCCCTATTGTTTGTGCAAAACTGGAAGGGGTTTGGGATTTGGGATTTTTTTCCCAGATTGTGAATGCTCTTCATCAGCCAATAACATGATCCTGACCTTGCTGGAAGCAGAAATCTTTCTTCTGCAAATCCATTTCCATTGTTTCAGTATTATTCCCTCTGGATGTTGTTACCTCTCAGTGTACTTTATTGGTAAGCACTTGGACTTACAGAATAATATAAAGAAAAAGTCATTGGTAAATCCCATGGGCTTTTCTTCTTTTTTTTCTTCTTTTTCTTTTCCTTCAAAGGACAGATTGCATCTAAGAAAATGTCTTCACATTTCTAAGTCACGTGGCCCTATTTTCATTTTCTAATTTGAAAACAAATGACTGTAGCTCTTCTGACTGCAGAGAACATGAGAACGTTCTGGGCAAATATTCCCAGATATACTGTGGCTATATTTCTCATGGAAAGGTCATGGCCACTCCAAGAAGAAAAAAGTACTAAGGGGACCAAGCCAAGCATTTTAATGAAAGAAGTCTTACAGAACAGAGCTGTCCTGCCACGCAGCAGCTTAGCTGCTACACAAGTGGTGTGTAAACATCTTTCTTCCAGACAGTTGTAACACACAAATAGGATTTCCTCTGCAAGCAATTGAACCAGGTGCTACGGGGGCATCCCAAAATGAGTTCACACAGACAATAAACTTGCACAGACTTTCATTCCTAACTAAATCCAAAGCGACAAAACCAACAAGACAACGGGGCTAAACAAAATAGCACTTTGATGTACCAGTTGGGGAAGTCACTGCTACCCAGCACCACACCAGAACAATACACA
This sequence comes from Nycticryphes semicollaris, assembly GCA_013400055.1. Taxonomy (NCBI): domain Eukaryota; kingdom Metazoa; phylum Chordata; class Aves; order Charadriiformes; family Rostratulidae; genus Nycticryphes; species Nycticryphes semicollaris. Next base: position 740,230 of record VXBJ01005189.1, read on the forward strand.
AAACGATTCTGTAGCATGCACACCCCCCACCTCCACGGCCGGACCCTCAGGCCAGAGTGTGCAGAAGACACAGTCGCTCACCCAAGGGGGAGACAGCTCACTCAAGCATATCCTGAAGAAGCATTCACTCACCAAGAGGGGTGTGAGGGCACGTCTTGACCCAAAGGGAGGATTTCCCATCACAGACCCACCGGTCTGAGGAAAACCATGACAAGGGGCTCTCCAGGAGAGCCCACCTTATAGCCTTGTTGGATGGAAACTGCAGCCATCTACTGGTCCTGGGCCCCAGGCTCCCCACTAGCTGGATACTCTGCCTATTGACCAAGGGTCCCACCTCCTTCTTCCCACCACTGAGTGAGTGGTCTGCACCCAACCAGGGTGCAGCACCCATTGTGCACCACCAGACCCTGTTGGGCTGAGGGGGGTGCTCCTGCCACACTGGGTTATATCACAACAGCCATGATGAAAGCCCAAGGATTTTTTTATTTTCTGATTAGGGAGTAGTGCCTGTCTCCACTGAGCCTTCATTCGATGCCTTCTGAAACCCTGCTGCATTGTAAACATTTCTGCCAAGGCAGAATAAGAACTGGTGGTGTCTCCACTGGCTTGTGAAACAAGGAAACCACTCAGCTTTTAAAGAAAGTTCAGGTCCCATGAACTCATTTCCTGACAGAACCACAGAACTTTGTGTTGCTGTTTTGCCCATGTCTGATGGGTTATTTCACGCTCAGCCTGCTGAGGCGGCAGCAGTCAACAGTTCAACGCTATTAAAAACTTCACTGACTAAAATACATACAGGCTCCAAGTAAGGACTCAACCAGGGGCTTCAGACTACCTACCCTCCTCAAAACAGCGCTTTTTTCCCTACACGCAATTGCAACTGGATTAATCCTCAGGCACTAGACTTCTCCAGAGCCCAGATAAAAGTTCAATCTTTGGATGCTCCTAAGGACTGATAGATCCCTCTATGGACACAGTCACAAAACGGGATAAAGAAACCACACCAGCTTCATACAGACTTTGCTAAGCATAAAATAACCCAAATGAGCAAAAAAGCTTTTTTTTTTACCTTCATGTCCTGCTAGGAAACACACTGCCAAATAATTTTTATTTTAAACCTCTATTCTTCATTTCTTAAATCCATGTTCCTCACTGTTTCATAAAGGAAGCGTTTCTTCATGGATAGTTACTGGATGTATTTGTCAGTCAGACATACTTCAAAACAACAAGCACATCACTGTACTCCTGCCTTCATGGAATCTCTCAGTAGAAAAGCCTGCAAAGGCCTTTTGCATCATCTTCCTTAAGCATTTGTATACAAGAAATTCCGTAATTCCTTAATGGTTCAAATTATAAAGAATACATGGATGGAACTAAAACCAGGTAAACAAACCAGGTAAACAGCTTATCATCTCCTTTCCATTCTCCCCCTCTATCAAAAAAAAAAAACAAAAACCAAACCCAAACCAAAAACAAAACAAAACCAAAAACCAACCCAACAAAAAAACCCCAGATCTACCGACAGGAAAACTTCCAAAACCGCAAACCACAAAGGTCCACAAACACAAACCCAGAGGCTCAAAGCCCAGACAGAAATCTCAAGGACACAAGTGTTAGGGATTCCCAAGGCCACTTTTCCTTGGGTTTCACACTGACTGGGAAGCCATCAGCTCAGAGCTGGGTATCAAACACGAGCCTTTTAAAAGCAGCCGCCACATCAATTTCTTTTTGCTTTTGCTTTAGACTCGACAGTGCAGGGTACGTTATGCTTAGGCTTACACTGTAACCCAGCATCAATGGTCACACCACTAGTTTTGACTGGTTAGGAACGGAGAAAAGCAATCTGACTTAGCAGGTTGACAGCAAACCAGCTTGTACTTCTTGGAACGACAGGGCCAAGTATCCTGCAGTATTTGAGCTTTTGTTACCATGAGGGCTTTAACACGGGTACTGAACTCTAAATAACTCCCCTACCTACTGACAGGCACTCAGTACTCCATCTCTTCGTGACCTCTCTCACCTGGTGAGTATTGCAGTGTTTCTGTAGATACCTGAAAATACACCATGTTTTTATAGATACCTGAAATAACATCTAAAAAAATTCCTTTTGCCAGAAACACATGGAAAAACAATTTTCAATGAGCACACATGTACATGTTTGTAAGTTTCTTCAAGTAAGTAGCTGCGCCAAAAAGCTGAGCCAAGCTTTACATAGTGGCAGCTAAAACCTTCTTGTGAATAAATCCTTGTCTGCTGGAGAGCTGTGAATGGAGATGTGCTGGTGCTCGGCCCCATGCTGCAGGTACCACCGTCTACCCCATGGATCCCAATGGAGCATCCTCACCTCTCACAGGAACCCTCCCAACATGGACAGGCAGTGAGAGCCACCTCACACCCGTAACACGTGGCTCAACTATGAATACAACACACAGCTTTGTATGCAGGGCCTGAATGTGAAACTCCTGCCTTGCTCAGCTTAAAAACAGACATCAGAGAGCTGCTGACACTGCATATTAAAGGGGAAAAAAACCAAAAGTATCATCTGTCACAACCAGAAAGGTCCTCACACTATTCTGGGTACATTTACTGGGGAGTGTTCCAGTGCATAATCCATTCTGTAGGAAGAGAAGCAAGTTCAGTGGAAACCAAAATCAATCATTTAAAAACATTTTTCTGAAGTTATAAATGAAATCTAGAGCCCAAACAAGAATGGCAAGTGGTTCAGAATTCCGTCTCTGGATGCTATACATCCATTGTAGCTGAGTCACAGTATCCCTGTTACCGTCTATCAGCAGCAATCCCTGCTTGATCACAGCAGAAAGTCTTTGCTGCTTTTTCATCACTGCTGACTTTTTCCCCATTCCATTAAGAAAGCTTAATCCCAGCCTGGGTCATTTGATTTTTTTTCCTTAGGATCTTTAAACCTCAGTTGTAACTGAATCAAGAGAAGTACTATCTAATCATATTGTTCTGCTATTTATGAAGCTTTATAAATCTCTCTGCAAGTAAATTAGCGTCATAGCAAATTGCTGAGCCTGAATTCTTCTGGCAGAGACAGACGCAGGGCACTTTCCTTTCGCATGGAACAGCAGATCCTGTTTTAAAAATAATTCCTTCCCCTCAAACTACATAATCCAGTGTATTCAGGAGGAGGACTCTTATGTGGGTCAACTCCAACTAAGACGACAGCATTGAAGCTGCAGCTTTCACAAAGTATCGGTCACCTATTCGTGCTAACATACTCATTACTGCTAATTAAAAAATGTAGGATTTCGACTCCTACTAAAATTATATTAAGCATAGAATCACCAGTTGGGAGGGACCTCAAGGATCATCCGGTCGAACCTTTCTTGGCAAAAGCATGGTCCAGAGAAGATGGCCCAGCACCCTCTCCAGCCGAATCTTAGAATTGCCCCACGTTGGGGAATCCACCCCTTCCCTGAGGAGATACCTCCAACGGCTGATTGTTCTCACTGTGAAAAATTGTCCTCTTGTGCCCAGTCGGAATGTCCCTGGCAGTAACTTGCACCCATCAGTCCTCATCTTTTCCGTGTGACTCCTCGTAAAAAGGGAGTCTCCATCTTCTTTGTAGCCACCCTTTAAGTACTTGAACATGGTGGCAAGGTCTCCCCTAAGCCTTCTTTTCCCCAGGACAAACAAAAACAGTTCTGTCAGCCTGTCTTCGTGCAGCAGCTCCCCAGGCCGTGGATCATCTCAGTGACCCTTCTCAAAACCCTCTCCAGCCTGGCCATTTTTTTGTAGACCAGGGACCAAAACTGCACACCATATTCCAGGTGTGGCCTGACCAGCCCTGAGCAGAGTGGGATAATGACTTCTTTGTCTCTGCGGTGATGCCCTTGGCGATGCAGCCCTGCATCCCCTTAGGTTTCTTTGCTGCAGCAGCACACTGGTCACTCATGTTCAGCTTGCTGTCCATGGGGACCCTAGGTCCCTTTCTACAGACCTTCTTCCCAGCGGGCAGATCCCAGCCTGAACTGCATTCCTGGATTATGTGTTCCCAGGTGCAAGCACAAGGTTCTTGTCAGCCCACTCTCCCAGCCCCTCCAGGTCATCCTGCAGGCTGTCCCTCCCTTCCCAAGTGCCACTTCCCCCCTCCATTTGGTGTCATCAGCAAACACCCATCAGGGCACACTTGATCCCATCATTCAGCTCTCTTCTCAAGATATTAAACAGCCTTGGGCCCAGTATCGATCCCTGGAGGATGCCACATGACAGGTTGCCAGTTCGAAAAAACAGCTACACACAATGTATTAAATCTTACTGGTTTTCACCAAAAAAAACCCCAAACAACAAAAAACCCCACCCCTTCTAATTACTTTTTCCAAAAAGTAGATTGAGTGAAAGAACATTTAGAGACACCACAATAACATCCAGTCAGAACCTGTACACACCTAGTGCAGCCCATACAGACATGTGCAGTCCCAGTTACAAAAATCATTTTGCAGTCCCAGCTGAGACTTTTGGTCCCTAAAAGAAATAAACTAATGCAATCATTAATCTGCCACACTGAAAATATTTAGCAAAACCATGTTAATTCACTTGTCTTCTTACAACTTGCTGACACTTCCTTGCCCATCATGCATTTGGCTATCAACATCCAAACACGTGTCTATTGACTTTAAGGACTCTTGACTTAATACATTTTGATTTGCTACATCAAAACCTTTTACATCATCTTTTGAACTATATTTTTGTTATCATATAACATCAAGATGTATAAAAAAATGCTTCAAAGGCAGACAAAGGATAAGGATGATGGTTATCTAGAAAATACATGGTATAATTTAATAATTAGGCAAGAGTTTACATCTCCAGCTTTTTGTAACAATTCTGAAAGTTAGGCAAGACCTATACGCCTGACCTTTTCAAGGAGATTTTGCAGATCAGAAGAAAATAAAGGAAATAAAATCCATTTTTGCATACCAGGCTTGTGGAATAAATAACCACAGGAGTGAACTTCAGAGAGACAGGTGAATTTAATGCACGTAAGGACATTACACTGTAGACAGAGCAACACACTTTCCAGCACGGCCAACCTGTCCAAACAAGTCTGTGCCTCCAGGGAGCCTCTGGAACAAAGCTACTGATCGCCTACCAAAAGTGAGAAATCAACACCTTGGGACACCAGCCCACTCTTCTTTAAACAGTTAAAACTGTATTATGTGAGTAATGCTCAAGAAAATGAGTTTGAAACATTGCCTTTATTCATTTTTGCGTGAACAATACAGACACCTACTTTAATAAGCTCTTTAAGCTCGTGATTTACACAGAAGAATCAAACATTGCCTGCCCACGTCCCTCCAAACTAAATCCTAGGACGTTCACTTCCATGTGGAGTGTGCAGTCAGACAATTAACTAAAATAATATACTCTCAGCTGGGCAATACACACACAGAGCCAGCCCAAGATCCTTTCACATGTGTGAAATTCAGGCAGTTATTGTGGGAAAAGCCCAAGCACCAATGGACTGGACCTGCCAAAAATTTAAAATATTAGGTTTAGGCTTGGTTTTAGTTCTGAGTGACATTTTTTCAGCTTTGTTTTTCAAACATCTGCTATCGTTCAGGTACATTCTGAGCTGTCTGTCTGTGTATCAAGCACTACAGTCACTTCTGAGAATACCTGGCCAACCTGTATGTGCTTTGTATTTCTAATGGCTTTTCCATTGCCCGTGCTGTAGGAAGAGTCTGTAAGAGTCTCTAAGTGCTGCCATTGTACCAGGTGCCTGAGCCTTGTTTTGGTACTCAGCCCCCCAACACTAAACTTTCTGATGGAAGTTGAGCATCTTTCAACATTTGACCAGGGCTGAGTAGTCAGAACAGGAATATTCACAACTACTTCAAAATAGAAGTTAGATAAGAAATATAATCTTAAGAGACCAGATTGGCAGTGTTGAATGAAGTCTAGTAAATCGTGATTAAATCCCTTCTGGTAGAAGACAAATTTCTGTTAAAAATATTTTGAATGAGTCTTAAATTCTAATAGAAGGATTACCATTTCTCTCTAGGATACAGTATAAAACTCAAGCCCAGATCTGAATAAATTACAGATAAATCTGCCTGAGGCCTAGAGTTTTGTTGACAAGGCTTACTAGTACATAAAATGCTTCTTTTGCTCCAGTAACTATATTTGCACAAGAAAATAATGTTAAGTGGTGTATTATGCTAATTGATCACAATAATAGTCCAAAGATTTTCTTTGAAGTAATTCCCATCAGTAATAGATTTTCTCCTAGGATCTGTCTTCTGGTCTGCTGTATAGAGAATCATAGAATTGTCTAGGTTGGAAGGGACCTTTAAGATCATCTAGTCCAACCACCAAATATTCCATTTACTTTTCCTGTTTCTTAAACAATATTAAGATATTCCAGTTATTCCAGGGGAAAATGTCTCTTTTCAAACACATCTTTTTATATATTCACTAGTATTTATACACATCTTTACAGACTTGTTTTGGTTTATGGGATGTTTACTTTTTCTTTTCTAATGGTGTACCATCGTTTTCTTTCTAACATAGCACTGGATGCTGGATATCCGAGTTCTCCAGTTGTTATACTGAGAATCCCATGCCCCACGTATGAATGTGGGGGACATTTATTGCAGGAAAGGAGGTAACATTAGTTTATGCCTACTAATCTTAAGTGGTTTTATAGCTGATCTTGGCTATTTTTTTCATCTTGGTTAAAGCCACTGCTTTGCCAAAGCATGCTGGTGTGTGTTCCCTTCATTCTGAGCTTGACGGGGCTATCACAGGAGAGTTAATGAAAATCTCACTATTGACTTAAGTAGAACAAGGATTCATAGATTTGAAACGAAGCACAAAATGTCTCACAACACTAATTACACCCTGGGGAGAACTGCCACTGAAACCTATAGGCAAAGAATTCGGCTTTATACTCCACTCATTAATGTTTTGCTGATTAATAAAAAATAAAATAGAAACTGTTTGACTCCTGCTGCAATAAAGTTCAGCATTTCAATTACTTCCCTTCTCTGGAGGTGTATTTATGTGGAAATGCACAATAGGTACCTTTGCTAGTGTTCTGCCTGACACTGGTGTGTTACTCTGCTCCCAGATCCCTGGGGAGATTTCAGGTTTTCAGGTAACAAGCTCCCCCCCTTCCCCGTGTCTGTGTCTGCCACCCACCTCAGCCTGCGGGAGGGAGTTTTACATGCTACATTTACCCCAGCAATAATGAATTCTTAGTAACATGAACATCTATTTAGGGGATGGGTGATTACAATGAAACAAAACAAAACAAAACAAAACAGAAGAACAAGACGTTGTCTGTTTGTCCTGCCTGTAAAAGGGAATGGCTCTGCCCAAGAGCCTTCAGTTGTGTTAGTCTTGCAGGCAAAGACATGATTTCAAAAATAACCCTAAGCTAAGAATTTTTATCATAAGGAGTTTTCTCTTCAAAACTCTTGGGTCTGGAACGATTTGGACACTTTGGAGGTTCTACACCCAGAGATCACCTTTTATACTAAGGCCATCAACCCAAAAGAGGAGGAAAGAACACTATGGGTCTCCATCGGCTCAGGGCAAACACACTGAGAGGTGGTGGAACCAGCCCTCCCACCCCGAGTTCCCTGATAACCAGGAAAGCCAAGAGAAGGTGTCCCAGCCGCCTGGCTGTCCCCAGCACTGCACTCACTGACAGCAGGACAGGCATCGCCAAGAGCGGCAACGGAACAGCTAATCATCCAAAAGTACCTAATAATAAAGGAGAAAAAAAATGAATACAGCTAATGTGAGAGATTAGGAATAAAGATAACTAAGCAGGGCACCTAGCAATCAAGTTGCAGATGAGCCATGCCACTGAAATGATGTGTAAGCAGCAGGATGAATACAGCTAGCAGAGGGCCAGAAACACAAAGAGTAACACCAAGGCTCAGTAATGACCCTGGTGAAGTCTCCTCCTCCAGCAGCAGAGCAGTGACTGTATCACACTGAGGCAAAAGCCTGGGAAATAACATGCTGTATTCCTAGGAACATCTCTGTTACCTGGACCCTTCTGGGACTGTGCCAGTGGGGACCACAGTGGGGGATGACTGGGAGCAGTGGTCCCACAAGCCTGAGGAGCAGGAGGGTTGGGCCACTCGCTGGAGCAGTCTGCAGGCTGGTAGGGAAAGAGGAAGGTAGAAATGAGCTGTCCTTTTATCTTTCAGCAAATACTTTGTTGAGGAATTAGTGAACGCCATAATCATACTAGAAAGCTCAGATATTTTATAAAATACATAGGGTACGAGTATCCTTTTGTCTTCGTGTCTACTTGCTCAGCTTGTTGCCCAAGACCGGGAAAGCTTCACCCCCTGAGAAGGCAGTACCAGCCCCTTGCTCGCGTTTCTGGATGGATGTAGGACAGCAGTTACCCAGGTTTTGATGCTGCCAGACAGTGCCAGGAGCAGTCACTGATCGAAGTGCCTTCTGCTGGAGCGCGGTGTCCACCTAAAGCCAGACGGCTGTGGAAGCCAGGGGACACCAGGACAGGCCAGGAGGTGCCAGAACATCTATGCTGCTGCTGGTACCTGCCTGCTGCAGAGCACCACTTCCTTCCCCTCAAATGTTTTACCCAAAAGAAGGGTCATGATGCAAACCGAATAAAAACTGATTTCCCTGGGAAAACCAGGAAATGATGTGTATTAATGCCGATTTCAAAGTGTTGCTCCATGAGGGAGTGTACATTACATTTTCCCTGCTCATAGGAGCACAGCATGAAAAGCACAGCTGCTAATTTGCAGCGCGTATAGACTTAACAGAAAACTGCAAGCATCCACCATCTTTCCAGATTTGCTTTGTGTCACTTAGTATTTTTGAAAGTCAAGATTTTATGAACAAATAAGAGAATATGGCGCTAAAACATTACAACCTGCCTTGAACATGAAAGAATAAGCAAGTAACAGATTGAGCATAAGGGACTAGGCCATTTTAAGTTTGAGACTGCTGTTTACAACAATGAAAGCAGAAAAAATGGAGTAAAGTGCATTCCAATGCATTTTTCTCACTGATACGCCTTGCCTTAAAGATGACAGTTATGGAGAATACTATCAGACTTCCAGAATTTTGCAGATGAAACAGACTTTACATCACCTTTGTGTGAGGTCAGGGGGTGTTCAACAGTTGCAAGGGGCGGTGAGAGCTCGATTCCCCCCATTCTTCACAGCATCGCTGCTCAGAGCCTCCTGAGTCCCTCACCCCTGCCCTGCTGATTCGGGAGCTGCCACCTCCTTATGCTCCTTCTGCCTCGTGTTCACACGCCACGATTTACAAGAGTGTCCCTAAATCAGAGTAACCCACCCCTGGCAGTACTTAGGGCACCAGCCAACAGTTCAGACAGTACCTTTTATCTTAAGCTCATTTTATTCTGTTGCTGCACAGAAGAGACCACAGTCACCCTCCTACTTAAAACAAGTGGTGCTCTTGAGTGTTGGTTCCCTTCCCTTACGTAAATATGTAAGTTTTACTCGGTTATACTAAACATCACCTCTGGGTCAGCCCGCTTTTACAATGAGGTATAAAATTCTTGCCTTTCCCTTTGAAATCTATTTGCTGTTCCTCAAATAGGGATGTTTCTTTCACTGAAGTTTCTGTTTTTTTTCTAATCACACCATACATTGAAACGTGCATAACTGCACCAGCTATTTCTGTATAGCTTATTACTGCAGCCCTAACAAGCAGCAACCTACTGGGCAAACAAGTGGGGGCCAACTGATCCCTGCAATCTTTTTCTTAGGCAAATCGTTAGGGTTAAAAAAAAAAAAAAACAAAAAACCACAGTATAGGGAAGTTGCATGCAAATTCAAATACTACTGACTTATGTTAACATTTACATAACTGTGATTAAAGGAAGAGCCCTACAGTGACAATGACAACACACAACTGTTAATCCAATTTTTACTCAGAAAGGATACCTGTACATAATTCCAAAGATGCCAAAAGGATCAGCCTGGATTCCTTCTTCATTTAACCTCATCAAGGTCTGAAATAAATCACCATTATCTCAGGAACCTCCAACTACTTCAGTGGCAACAATCCAAATGCAGAGTTTGACCTACAACACTCAAGTACTGCAATCTCCATCATCTTCTCACACACCTGGTGTTGTCTTTTGGACTCACAAGGCACAAGTGACCTTGAAATTTACTGTAGCTATTTTCACTCATACTTTGAAAACAGTAAAAAATACCAACTTGTTGCTAGAATTTTTAATGCTGATGCAGAAATTAGCTTGATACTTCCCAATTCCGTAAACACCTTTCCGGAAGATACTACTGCTGAGAGTGACAAATCCATTGACACTGTGACACACACTGGAAATGAGATCTGTGGAACTTTGCTGTCCTTCGGCAGTTTGTAGGTGAAGATTGCTAATCTTGAGAATTTAAAGCACTGTATTTGATGCAGTGACCTGAATAGATACAGAACTGTCTCCTGACAGGTTCCTACCTTCGGAGTTTAAAGCACAGTTACAGTCTGCTGCATCCACGCTTGCCGAGCACTCTACTTTGGCTCAGATAATCTCTTATCTTAAAGCATTTCAAAGTTTAACAGACTAACAATAGCATATTGTGAGCATAAGGAAAGTGATGAGTGTGTTCACTTGTGTGATGCGGAAATACCAAGCCAAACCCAACCACTAGTGCAACTCCACTGACCCCCAGCCACAGGTTGGATACACTGAAATGCCAGCGTGGAGCAACCCTTACCTTCTCTTGCAATTCTTAAAGGTCTAGGTGTTCATATAATTACTAAAGTTTTCCTACCATTTTCCCCATTGGCCATACAATAAGCCAAGGATCTCAAAGCACGACTGCTTTATGAAAACCATAATACAGGAAGTTAACATTACAACAGCTTCTTAAAGCAAAAATTACCTTCAGGCTCAAGATCTCCCTTGCTGAGGTTCTAGGGAGAAGATGCTCCTAATTAGCTCCTTTTCACTACCAGCAGGCAGGATAGATAAACCCGGAGAAAGGAGACTTCCCTTGCCAGGAAGATGGCCAGAAGCTGTCACAGAGATGGGATATCGCTGAATGTCATATCCACTCTAACGTGGCAAAAAAAAGGAAGTTTAATCACTCATAAGGTCCCAACCACCATGATTCTGCAGGCAATACGACTATTTACATAATTGCAAAGGTGGCACAAAGCAAAGGAGAAATAGGTTATAAAATTAAACTGGCAGAAATCTTGCACTTTGCACATAGAGTTGTGACATTTGTACACAGCAAAGTCCTAGTTATACCTAGTTATATATATATATATGTATAGTCTGCTTACTAAATGTGCTTCCAGAGGCAGATTCTTGAATGTGATGAGCTTCTAATACCCCTTGGCATTTCACATTGTTGCCATTTCATCTGAAATACCACATCACGGGAGTTCATAGCACAGTTTTAGGCATTGCTTTTAATGCTCCAATACATTGCTTGACCATGACTGCTGTGGTTCCCTTTGTATAAGAAGCTGACATTTTATTTGTATTTGTATTATTTATACACCAAGCAGTAGTAAATAGCAGAATATACCTGAACAGCCAACAGCCTGTGGAGGGCAGACACTCGCAAGCTGCTGGCAGAAGTGACCAATGGAACTGAAGAGGAGAAGCAGGGCAAGCAAAGAATATCTGCAAAGGGAAGACACAACTGTGGTCAAACACGTCACAGGACTGAAAATACACAGAACACAAATTCATATAATATTTTGAACTTAATCACTCCTTCGTGTCAGCACAGTACTGACAGTAGGTCTGTATGTTTATTAACCAGTTATCATAGAAAGCCAATGGAAAGGTTGGGCCTTGAGAAAAAAGATGGAGCAAAGTATGTTTTATGTGAGACTTCACTTAGCACGTAACCATGAATTCACACGATTCCTCACAAAAAATAAGGAAGTGTTTACCATATTTGAAATGCAATACTCAATTTATAGTAACAGATGCTTCTTTCTAGCTTATATCATTTTAAACATTTCAATGAGCTTCTGGTATTTTAAATTCCCCTTTGATTTATAAACCAAGGACCCCAAAATCACAGGGTATTTACTATCTTTTATGTGACTGGCTGTCTGTGATGCACATAAAAAGCACAGACGGTCCTCAGGTCAGTACCATTCACACTGCTGCCCCATCTGCCACCGAGCAGACGGCGGGCAGCGTCACTTGATAGAGTGATGCCCCAGACCAGGATGTCACCCACTGCTGGTGCTCGGGGACCCAGCACCCCTGGGTGCTCTCGGCCCATTGCTCCCATCACACTTGTTCCCAGCCAGGACTGTCCAGCTTCTCCCTTTCCTGGAAGACAAAAGGATTTCAGCTAGTTTTTTGACAAAAAAAAAAAAGAATCTCCCCTATGGAATTAAACTGATACCTTCAGTATATGTTCCAGTACAATGCCTTTAATTATTCTAACTATGTGGTGGTGTCTTCTATTTTCAGATTAATTACTCCTTTTCCTGTAGCTGGAGTTGTATATATTTGCACACCCAGAGTTTTGCTGGAAGCGAGGGCACTGAAAAATGACCTGTGTGACATTTTCAGTAGGAAACTCATTTATATACTTCAGCGTCCTGGAGATAAAGCCTCACATTCTGAGGTGATGAACAATGTACTTGATTTAATTACATCTTTTTAAAGAAATAAATAAATAAGCTCCAGACAAGAGAGATGGAAGGTAGTTGGGGTGAAAAACACATGGAGTGGACTGAAGAGAATGATGTGTAACCAGGAACACAATGGAAAATGGAAACAGAGAATAAAGCACACAAAAATACTTTAAAAACTAAAAGCTTCTATCCCAAGAACAAAAGGCCATAACTGATAAACTAGTAGCGTTAATTTTGTACTCTCTGAAATTCAGCAGAAAAAAATCTAGGCTTTCCAAATGCAAAGTCCCTCCTTTTCTTGCATGTTGGGTAGAAAAAAGATATAGAATCACAGAATCCTAGAATGGTCCAGGCTGGAAGGGACCTTCAAAGGTCACCTAGTCCGACCCCCCCACAGTCAGCAGGGACACCCCCAACTAGACCAGGTTGCCCAGGGCCTCCTCCAGCCTCCCCTTGAATATCTCCAGGGAAGGGGCCTCAACCACCTCCCTGGGCAGCCTGTTCCAGTGCTCCACCACCCTCAGAGTAAAGAACCTATTCCTAATATCCAGTCTAAATCTGCTTTTCTTCAGTTTAAACCCATTGCCCCTCATCCTGTCACTACAGGCCCTTGTAAAAAGGCTCTCCCCAGCCTTCAATATATATTCAAGACAGCCTTTCTTATATATTCAAAACAGAAGAAGTATGAGTTGCCCACCCACCCATGACAACAGCAATGTGTTACGTTAATTTTAGTATTTGTCAAAAGAATGAAAGCAGGATGGCACCATCGTCCAAAGCTGATGGTCTGAAAACTACTACTGGGTCTCCCTGCCTGACCACCCGAGACACAAATATGTTCTAAAAATACTTCATCAAATATAAGTGGGCCCTACAGAACAGACTGCAATGGTTTACACCACTGCGTGTAATGAGTCACACACACTCATGCCACAGCGCTGATGCCTCACAGGAAGGGTGGATGTGCTACAGTGACACACACTAAACCATTATAACAAGAATAAAACAGAGTATTCCACGCAGTTTTGTTTTCACAGAGTAATGTTTGGAGCAAACTGATTGTTTTGTACTGGTGACTGATCTCCGTCAGCTATCGAAAAGTTAAATGCTGTTTTATGTATTTCTTCAGACTCGTTTACAACTGCTTTAGGAGTGATGCCAGCTGGTACCTACGGATCGTCCTGGTAAGACTGGACCTACATTACCACGGGTTTTGAGAACCTCTTTTTGCCAAGTGTTCAATACTATGGCAGGAGCAGGACCCAAAGACTTTCAGGCACACCACCCTATCTATAGAGTGAGGCCTCCAATACGCAACTGCAAGGAGTTCTTTCAAAAATCCTATTTTCACAGAAAGAGCATTGACAAATGCAAGAGCTTCCAGCTGCATAAGCCCTTCCCCCTGTTGTCATCACCTGTGAAAACACACCACTTTCAGGAGGGGCTGCTGAGAAAGCATGGAGGAGACAGATGCTAAACTTCTTCCCAGTCAGTGTTGTCTGAGCTCGAAATACACATTTTCCCGTTTCCATCACTGAAAGCGATGTGCAGTGAAAATAAAGTAGACTTAGCATTGCTAAGATGCCGGTCTGTAGCTGATCCTGTTTGGATAATGTATTCCAGAAAGAAAGACTAAGATTGGAGAGAGATTTATACTTCTCTCCTGACTGCCCCTCAGGAGTAGGCACAGTAGACAAAAGATGATGAAATTCTATCAGTTACAGAAAACTCCATACACCAACCTTATTCACACAAAAAGGGTATTTTCAAGGAGTCATAACTTTGTTTTCTAACACATAAACTGAGCTGAACAGGTATAATACCACCCTGGACCTCGCTGAGATAGGCTGTCTAACTTTTCTCATTTGAATTTTATCTATCACATAAATATTGATCATTTTAATATGTGACTTGATTAAAATGCTTCTCAATAATTGTATTTCTATATCCTGGATTTTGCTGCACAAAGTCTTATCTGTTTGTGCGTAGTAATGAAATATTTCACAATCTATTCTTTAGAATACTTCAGGCTGGACAAGCTTCTCAAAGCTTATCTCCGATATGAGGCTTGTCACAGGGACTTGAGGTTTTTTTTAGTGGATTTCTGAGAATTCCTTCCAAAATACTCTCCCACCTAATACTGGAGAAGTTACTGACAGAAATGTAAGTTTCAGCTCTGCTGTCATATTTCAGCTGACTTTCTTTCACTAAACCACTCTTTAAAGGACCAGTCTGATGAGACATTAAACACAGTTTATGAAGCTTTTGTGGAAAAGGGGGCACTGGCCACATTGATCAGCCATACTGATGTAGAGCTGTTTTTAGGTTCACACAGGTCATCTCACCTCTATTCTCTTCTTCATGCTACGCATGTTCATGAATGTTAGTAGCAACATATGAACAAGTTGCCCCAGTAAACACAGCAGTGTCTTCGCACTCAGATAAACGATAAGCGTTTGAGCCCAGGTAGATCGAGCTAGCTGAGATACAGCAACATAAAAGGGAAATGAAAAGGGTACAGCTGGGATTCTCCCTTCCATTAGAAGACTCCAGGAAAGCAGTTCTCCCCAGACTGAAATGAGTTAGTTGAACTGCAGGCTGAGCTGCACCCTCAAAAAGGCAGTTCTCGCGCCCGTATCTGAAGGGACTCGTTTGCAAGGGTCTGACTCTCAGCGAGCAGCCTGACGCGGCACTAATCAAAACCAGGGCTTGCCTCAGGTGTGAACGATGGAGGCTTTGCTGGAAGTATCTGATATTCATGTCAGCCTCAAGCTGTCAGTAACAGATTGCACTAGCCAGTAAAAAGTTCACTATGAAGAATTATATGTCCTTTCTGTCCTTGGTCCCCATTACTGTGTTATCTACGGCAGGCAATTTTCCCCTATGTTCTTCAGAAGGTCATTAAAAGCTCTTTTACTTGGCAAGATGACGGGGATATAAAAGTATTATGATCTCCAGGCATTTAGCTTTAGTTAAATTTCCCAGTGTTCAAAATAAGATGAAAGTCAACAAGAAAGGTTAAATTCAAACAATCCGGTGCTTAAAATTTACACCATATGAAACCAGAGGCTGATTTTGTCATTTCAAGATTTTAAGCTGTCACATTTAATAGAAATACCAAAAATACTCAGTATGTACTAACCACCCCTAGAATATCCATGCCTTTTTTATATACAATTCTGACTTAAATGCATATATAAGTTTGTACATTCTAGCTTAATTCTTTGGTAACAGAAAGAGAACATATCCTGGGAAGTTGAATATTCATACTTCATTTCTAAAAATATGCCCTCATTATGTAAAAGTCATAATACTTCTGAAATAGACACAACCTTGGAAAATTACATATGGGAAAAAACTCTACGGGAATATTTGTAGAAAAAGGTCTCAAGCTGTACAAGGTTTCAGGAGAGGTTTGGCAAATTTTATGTGTGTTAAGCTTGAATTTTTTTAAGTTTTTTTTTTTTTTTTAGACCATGATTACAATGTATGTAAGGTACAAAATAAATTTAACAGCTCTCATATGGTTTGGGTTGGAAGGAACCTTGAAGCCCATCCAGTGCCACCCTTGTCCTATCACTCCTACGGCAGCAAAGCCAGTAACCTCCTAAACCTCATCAGAAAAAAGGAATGCGACCTGAAGCACTGCCTTTCATGCAGCTGGAGAGCACCAAAACCTTACTTTCTGTGATGAAACTTGTGTTTAGGCAGGGAATGAGAGCTGCCCGGCCTCTGCCATTTAGCGACAGCCGAGTGGAGAGACCAGGACATCCAACCTGGTTATGAAATTACCACTGTCAGAAAGAAGGACGATGCTTGCAGTGTTTGATCGACTCTTAATTCCTCTGGCAACATCAGCTGAAGACAGAGCCCTGTTAAATATCACTGTCATGAAACCGAATGCTGTCATATTCCTGCCAGAGCTGGCACGGTGCTGACCTCAAAGCAGCACAGGCACTGCAATTTTTCAGCACCAACTATTTTAAGGAATTCAGTTTTCAGTTTTAGTTTTACAGCTGAATTTTTAAAGACTGCACACTGTAAAACATGCCTGGAAATATTTCCTTTTCTCAGTCTATTACACTCGAAGTCAGGAAACAAAGAATGAACCGAGAAACAGGAAAATCCCCAAATACAGTCAAGTTGCAGCTACCTGTGTCTAGACTTCTGAGTTATGGACTACCAGGTCCCACTTTCCCAAACAAGTGTATCAAGTTGAAAAACACTCTACTTCAAGCCAAAATGCACTCAACTTGGACAAAAGTAGGTGAAAAAAACATAAAAAATTAAAAATGAGGTAGTAGTGTGCAATGGGAAGGAAAAATAAACCTGATAACTAATGAAACCATCACCCTCACCCCTTCCCCCTCTCCCTCACTCTCCTGGTTCTTCAGAGGGCACAAAGCTTTGCCCAAGCTCATTGCCCAGCCGAAGCATGGGGAGGCTCCTTCCACCAAATCTTACCACCTTTCTGCTCTGAATCCATTCTTAATTCCCCAGCCGATCCCCAGACCAGGTTCTCTGCTGCTCTGGGACAGTCATTCCAATGGAGCCTCTAGCGCTGGGACCAACGACACAGAACGACTTTTAGTTAGAAATTCAGCAACAGGCATAGGACTAAAAGCAACACCAATACAGTGGTCTTCTCCCTTAAGGGAATGTGCAGCATCCTGGTTCTTCCTAAGGAAATGAGGCCGAATCGTAGCACAGGAGAAACAGTTCTGCAAAAGCACAGAGCTGTCAAAGCGAAGGGATTTGTGTAAGCTGACAAGTATGCAGCACCACAGGACAGTAGTAACAGATTGCCAAAACGCCCAGAAAAAATTCAAATGCTGTATTTTTAAGGAATATATTTAAGAGGAAGAGAACAAACAAAACCCAAACTGTTTTGAAGAAATATAATGACTATTTTGTTGGTTTAGTAGAGATGAAAACAAGAGACTTTGATTTATTCTTTTAAAAGATGTAGCCATAAAAATTGTCTTTTTTTTTTTGAAGTAACTTCAAGCACTTTCCACAGTTAAGCAAGGTGACAATGAACGAAAAATATGAAGAAAATGAACAACACTCCCTTCTTCAAGCCTAGGTTCATGATGCTTAATAGCAAAGACTATCAACTATTTTTGAAACATTTCATTGGGAAACTACAGTGAGTTAAGGGAAAAAAATATAATAATTTTCTCAGATATGGTTGTGAAAAAAAATTGAATTAATTCATTCTCAGCTATTTTCTTTTGTCTCTGCTTCAGCTGTATACGTGAGATAACCAAGAGAATAAATAAGAGAATTGCTAGTGTGTGCAATGGATGTTTAAATACCGAAATCCCATGAAAATAATGGGGAAAACAGTAGAGATCCCTGAAGTATAATACTGAGCAATCTGAGGCCACAATGACTTGTTTGTAGGTGGTCTTTCAAATGGCATTAAATGGTTTCACACAAAAGCTTCCAATTTAAAAATGCCAAATATGTAAATTTATGGCAATTAGAGGGCCTGACAGTTTCAAGAATTCCATCTACTGGCACGCAATTGAAAGAAGCTCCATAATTTTTGTAGAAGGAAAAGAATTAATCCTTCTCTGCGCTTCCAGATGGCTGATGTGTATCTGTCTTTCACTCCTTTTCATTCTCCAAGTTAAGTCATAGCTATTTTTTGATTTCCAGAACAAATACAAAGTAGTTCTGCTGGTGCTGACTGGAAAAGTTCTGGGAGATCAAAAAGCATCTTATCAAACCCCAGTCACAAATATTTGTCCACCGAAACAGGAACAAAACAAACAAAAAAAAACAAAAACCACCCCAAAAATATAGTTCCTTAACTACAGTTATTTATGAATAGCTATAAAATTGCTCTGTTTTAAAAAAACAAACCACCCGCAAACCACAACACAAAAACCTACATAGTTTCTTACTTAGCTTAATAAATGAACAAAACATTTGTTATGTAGAGGCCCTACTTGCTAATTAGAACCATAATTAAATGTTTTGCACAGTCTATAAAATTGCTGCTACAAAACTAGCGATACTCTTTCTCATAGCTATTAATAAGGAAATGTCAATGGAAATGAAGAAAAGTCACACGTTCTAGTGGCACAGGGAATACTAACTGAATATTTAAAACCAAAACCCAAGTAATGAAACAGCTTGGCTCATCTTAGTATGTAACTTCATTCACTAGAGGAATTAATGTTTTACTTTCTTATACTGTAACAAAAATTTATTCAAATAACCTATGCATTTCTTTTCAAAGAAAATGCCTCCTATCCCAATATAAATAAATAGCAAATAACTTATGAATGAATGGAACAACAATCTCTTTAGTTCACTCTACTTGTAACTTCACTTACTTTAAAAGTGCCAAGGAAAGAATTTCAATTTATCATCGCTCATTAAACCTACAAGAGTCTGTGTTAATTGGATGTCACCCTTTCCAATTCACTTATGTGTTTGCTGACAATAAAGACCATATGATTTAAGAGCAACTGATTCTAAAGACATTATTCACTGACTTCTCTAAAGTTCATAGTCTGGAGCTGAAACAAGGGTGTTAAGGACAACCCCTTAGAAAGGGACAGGATGAAAGAAACACAACCCTCTCAGTTAAAAATTAGGGAAAAGTGAAAAGTGTAACACATACGTTAATACCTTTAGTATTTTGAAAGCCATGATTCATTATCAACACCAATAAGGGTCATCCAGTATTTCGGTAAATCTCCCTGTTACCACCGAGAACAGCTGCCACTGGAAGCTAAGTTTCTTGTTGACAAGCACCACACCACTCTGCATCAGCGGGGTATGTGCCAGCTCACACTTACCTAAAGCATCACCCTTTAACCCAACACTCAAAAGGGACGTAAAAAGAATTATACTTTGAAAACCACACCGAGATGAAGATACAATGAAGGTGGTGTATTCCTTGTGATGAGTGCCTTTTAGAAATACTCTTTAAGGCACTAGTCACAGGCTGTTCGGTGTGAAAAGCAGTATTTTTGTCTTCCATCTGTAATTATACAGCTACTTCCTAATTAACATACTATGTCAAATATCCCTGGAAAGATTAGCGACGTGTTCATTTTAGACAGCCTCACATTACAGAGATCACACAACACCCCTCCTGGATGAGGACGTGCTGGGCACCTGAGGGCACACCTTCCCTCCCTCAGCTGAGAAGCAGCGTGGCTGGTGAAGAAGAGTTTCCTGGGGCGGTGGGTGCTGGGGGATGATCCTGTACCCGCGGTGTGAGCACGCTGGGGCTGCCTGCAGACCCGCCAGTGGCAGTATTGAGTGCGGAGACACAAACAACACGTTCTCTCTGGGGCTGAGGGGAATATAAGAACAGTGTGATTTTTTGCAGCTGCAAATTTTTTCCTATTACCAACAAGCAGCTGAAGTGAAAACCAGACTTTGCTCACCACTACAGAGGTCTCTGTGCCTACAATAATGAAGTAAAAATGTAACGTTACTTCTGTGTGTACAAATGAATACATAGCACAGCAATTCTGAGAAGTGAGCTTGAGGGTTAACCAAAAATTCTGAGAGAAATACTGGAGACTATTTAGTGACTGCCCAAGGCTTTTGGCGTGCCACCACACCACTGAGCTTGGTGTCACCCACAAACTCGCTGAGGGTGCTCTCGAGCCTGCTGCCTGCGCTACCGATGAAGACATTGAACAGTGTTGGTCTCAGTATAGAGCCCTGAGGGACACCTCTTGACACCGATCTCCACCCGGACACTGAGCTGTTGGCCAGTACCCTCTGGATGCAACCATCCAACCAGTTCCTCACCCACCCATTAAATCCACACCTCTGCAATCTAGGGAGAAGGATGTTGTGGGGTCTGTGTCAAAGGCCTTACAGAAGTCCATAGAGATGACATTTGCAGCTCTTTCCTTGTCCACTGATGTAGTCACTCCTTCACAGAAAGCCACTAGCTTGGTCAGGCAGGACTTGCCTTGGTGGAGCCATGCTAGCTGTCTCAAATCACCTCCCTGTCCTACATGTGCCTTAGCAGACCTCATATCTCCCCAGGCACAGAGGTGAGGCTGACAGGTCAGCAGTTCCCAGGGTCCTCCCTTCTACCCTTCTTAAATATGGGTGCAATGTTTCCCTTCTTCCAGCCACTGGGGACTTCACCCAACTGCCATGACTTTTCAAAGATCATGGAGATGGCTTGGCAACTACATGAGTCATTGCACCCAATGACATCCCAGCAGACACTGCAGCTGAGCATACCAAGAGTATCGTTTGTGTAGGAACGTTCAAAGGCGAGCTGTAAGCCTTAATGATGAAAACTCAGTTTTCATGCCTCACCCAAGGCCAGCAGGACAACAAGGTCAACGGGTACACAGCAAAGCCCCTGTCCCTCCAAATAAATTTTTCATCCCTTATCATGTGCATGTGGCTCAGCAATCTGGACTGCTCAGCTTCCTTCAGACCTCGTAGTGGGGTACAGTGACAAACACAGAAGAACTCAACACTGCACATCACATAGTTCACAGTTTGCCATCAAAGCAAGGTCCCTAACGAGATCTGGCTCCCAACTCCTACTTCTATGCAATGTCTCTATTAGATTTTGACAGAGGAATCAATAGAATTACATCTGGTTTAAAAGCACACACCACTTGAGAGAATACCCACGTGATAACAGTGCCTCACTGGTGTTACTGTTCATAATACATCAGTGCCACAGGACCCTGCCGTGTGAAGCACCACAGCTAGGTGTGCATCACTTTGTAACGGTGACTTCCAAAGCGACCATCCCCCTGATTTTTTGCTAATTTAGTACTAAATTTCTGTATCTTCTGCGTGAGCCTGCATGAGTCAGTTTCTCACGCACAAGCGCAAGACTGCCAACATGCAGATGTGGTGATGTACCCTAAAGGGTGCATCAGAATGTGTCTTCCAACCAACCCTCAAATGGCTTTGGGAGGATTTTAATGTACAGCAGTATTTTACCTGGGTGGTGCATTCGCTGTCTTGAACAGTACAGACAGAAGCTGTCGATGAGACCAGAGGATAGCCCTGCACTGGAGCACCCCTTAAAGAAGGCAGAAAGAAGGGCGATGGAGGAAGAAAGCCAAGGCAAGACAAGGTCACACACCAGGCCACTGCAGATCTGCAAATCAAGCCCAAATGGCCTGGCTTTATACATTCTAGGTCATGCCACTGCTAAGTCAATGAACAGATAAACCAATTTTAGTTGTTTCAGCATTTTGAATAATTAATTTAAGGAACCAGAAGATAAAATCCATTCTCCTAAGTGACACGTAAGAAACACCCTACTCTTCCCTGACCGTTGGGTCACCAAAATATGCTGTGGCTTAAGACCCTGACATCCTTTTCCTTATCAATTTAGAACAGGAACCTTTCAGACACAACTACCCAACTTCAGATATACCTCTCCTATTTAAAACATAAATTAAATGTAAATATGTTTCTATAAATGGACTGTTTTCTCAGAGTTGCTACCTGAATCCTCCTATCTCATGATTTATCACCTAATACCTTTGTATCTGTCGTAACATGATCGGTTACTAAAATAAAAATGACCATCATCTCTGCATCAATAAGTCTAAGAGCCATACTTTTTCAGCCCTTAGCACTGTCAGGTTTATCAATCAATATTTTGCTCACCAATACATACCCTTTATTCACTATTTCTTCAACACAAATATTGTAGGCATCCATAGTTCCTGCAAAGATTTATTAGTTTATCTTTCATAGGCCATTTCCAGTATGATTAGTTTTTGTGTGGATGAGGATTAAATAGCAAACACATTTGTCCATATCTCTTTACAGTCAATCATCTCCCCCAGAGCATCGAGCAGCTTCCATTATTTATATGTTAATGGCCAGGGTCACACTGCCAGCACATTCCTAAGTTCCCACTCTCTAAAAGAAAAAAAAAAAAAAATTGAAGCCTTAAATAATTCAGATATCATTGACGAGAAGTTGGAGGACTTGTTGGGCAAATATCGAAGTAATCTAAAGCTGATGCGGGCAGAAGACATACTGTGCCATGACACGAGCAGAGTTATTATTTTGGGAACACTTCTGCTTGCACTGCAAAATTTAATAGACCTCTGACTGAAATGAGATGTCTTCCATTTATGTCTGTCTTCCTTTCATTTTTCAGTAACTCTGAACTTTCCCCTAATGAATAAAGTTTAATAATTATTGCTTGACTTTTCTAGCCCCCCAAGTGCAATTAAGCAAATCAATACAAATTCAAAGAGGTGCAGGCATTCCAGGACAGAGTTTGGTGGGAACAAGCTGCTGAAGAGCCATGTACTTCACAAGCAGTGAATTCTTACTCATGATACAACACAGTGTAGTCCAAAAGACAGTATTTAAAGTCTTGAAAAAGGCCAAGAGGAAGCACAGCAATGCTGTAAGATATAAACTTTTGTTTGCAAAAGACATTCTTGACGCCTTTAATGGCAACCTTATTAGCTGTAAAGTTTAAAGATGGGGGGGTGAATGGTTTTCCAGTCCTAGTGCTGACCATCACAGAAAAGAAAATGTCCTGTCTTGCCAGTTTTGTAACAAAACTGCTTAGTTTGACTACCTCCGGTCTTCCAAAAAGCTTCAAAAATATCCCTCCCATGTTTCCTCTCCAATAATAAATCCAGCAATGATAAGTGGGGCAGGTTTGCAGTCTAGAGTATTTTAAATCACAGTACTAACTCCAAAAAGGGCTGAGTTACGTAAATAATATTCCCAGAATGAAGCAAGTCTCATTTTAAAATGAAGTAACCATAGTTAGAATTCCCTTTCTTAATATAGTGGAAGCATAGCCCACTGTGGGGGACTAGGGTCTAAAATAATAATAGACACTTCCATCATTTCTCAAGAAGCCTTAATAACTCCTTTGTTTGCAGCAGCTCTTTGAAAATCATGCAGCATAAGAGAGAATAATAATGAATCTCTGCTTTGAAATAGCACTTCTTACCAGAACCACTCAAAGCATTTTATGAAATAACTAGTATCAGTATCAGTCAGATGAGTAACACACAAAAGGAACTTCTAGCCTGAGAACATGGGTCACACTCAAGGCCATAACCAATAGGCCACACTGCTCTGAAAATAATTCTATTTCAGGTCTTTTCTTTGTCGTGACGTTCTTTCAGTCACAGATGATAATTTTTCAAGCTATTGAGCTCCTTCTCTGATATGTGGAACTGGTGGAAATTCCAGATGCATGCTAAAATAATAGCTGTTAATAGGAGAGTCAAACTCAAACGGAGGAGCAATGAATAGCCGATGGGGATTAGAATAGCAAAGGAGGGAAATGAAAGCAAGGTAATTTTTTTCTCCAGAAGAGACTCAGATCTGGGCTCAGTTCATCTTCTCAGCTGATCCCATATGATGCATGTAAAAATTGTATCATAAGGGATTCATATATATGCGTAGGTTAACACATTGTACTGTTCACCTAATAAAAGAAAGATACAAGGAGAGAGCATTTCAGGCACCTCTTACTCCACATTCACTCCTAACCATCAGGAACAGAGGCTTGGTGCCACATTCAGCTGGCAGCTGAGTTCACAAAGCTGTGTTCATGTGTGGTCTCACCCTGCTAAGAATATGAACCTGAGCTCTTTCACTAGACACTATTTTGAGTAATCTCCAATATCCCTTTCCATAGCTGGTCCCAACTTTTACACTGAACTTGTTACTTCAGTTCTGTTCCAGATACAGAAGCTCAAAACTTCCAAACCTGCAGAGGGGAGAAGAAAAACCCGTGTCTTCCCCTCCGAGTCGCTGTGCAAGTGCATCTGGCCACCATCTGTCTGCTCCCAGTAAGTACTTCAAGCCTGATGGCAGCACCTCTTCCCACTAGTCTATTTAAGCTGAAGCTGCAAAGGAAGAGTTTTAATCGTTTCTGAAGGTATTGATTGACTTAAGTGCCACCAGGCATCTCACCATCCTGACTGAAGTGTTTCCAGTCACTCCCATCCTGTCTCACAATCCAGTAAAAGAAAAAAACCCCACAACCTTTATAAAGCCTTTCCTCCTCCTCTGCCACATCCTTTTTTTTGCTTCAAGGAGGGGCAAAGACCTCACATCTTTGAGGATTTCATGTGAGTACCAATGTTCACAACCCAGGTTTCTCAGGTTTGACTGGTGCCCACCTGGTCAGCATCCTGACCAGCAGCAGGCAGCATCAGCAAAGACACCCACCCCTGGGACCCTCCCTCTCCCCTGTGTCTCGACTCCCAAGCCACTGAGTGATCATTTTCCTCTACAAAGGCATTCAAACAACGCATTTGCAGGGACTTCGGGAGATTTCTGCCACCCTGTATTTAGCCCAGAACTTAGCTCTGCCTCAGCTTCAGGACTAGCAGCAATTAAGGGTTCTCCCTATTCATTTATGAAACGTTCAATGTATTTTATCAGTCTGAAACTGTATTGTCTTTCCAAAGGCAAAGAAAATCCACTAAGAACCTCCCAAACGATGCACCACAGCACACAAAGAAGATCCACGTGTTCCCTCTGAGCAGTAAAGAGATTTCAGCATTGCTGTAAGGCAGGCCAAGTAGCAGCTTTCATGAAGTTCATCGGTATTTAATGTAATGAAAAACCATGATAAATCTGTGCTCTGACACAGCAGAATCACTTAGGAGTAAAATTCATAACCCTAATTTTAAATCAAAAAAGTTAATTGGGTAACTTTAAATCTACAGAAAGGTAGACAGAGGGTTGGAGAAGCATTAAGACTATATCCGGTACAGCTTTCCTTATGCTCTCTATGAATTTCCAATAATACTGTGTATGGCAAAGGTTGCAAAAAGCATTCATAAGCGATGAGGTATTTAAAGTCAGAACTATATGCATCAGAAGTCTGATATCCTTTCTGTTCTCTGGTCATAATAATGATTCCACTTCATCACCCTTTCCTAGATCTATTTTTTTTTTTATTAAGGAACATAGCACTTTGTCTGTAACACAGATAGTGAAAGGAAGAGAAAGAACAGTTCTGCTATTTATGGACCTAATTTTCACATGAGCAACACAGATGGCACGAAACTTAACTCAGGTAAGAGCCACCACTTTGACTATGAACAGCATCCTCTGAGTTTCTTTGCAAGACACCGTCACCTGCTTATTCCAGCACTGTGTAAATCCAAGATCTCCATTAAAGCCATTGCAAACAATACTTTTAGCACAATCCCATCAACGAGCTCTGCATTCACATAAATTACTGTTAAACGGTAGTATTTTATCAGGAAGAATAAAAAAGTGATTGCTCTAATAGTGCCACAATCCAGCACTAAAAATGCTGATGAAGTTTTTTCCCCAAAGTTAAACCTTTAAAAAACCAAACTATAACAACAGAGCATTTCTGTATTTGTGCACATGTGTGTAATTGTGTGCAAGGATAGTAGTAGGAAATACTCTCGGGAATCCAAATACAGAACTCCAGCATGCACAAATTAGTGTTATAGAGGTTTTGTGCACGCACCAGCAATGATACAGGCAAGAAAGATTACACTGTATGTTTTATTTGATTAGTATTGGCATAAAAACATCACATTACCGTTTGTTTCCTTTATGAAACTCAAGACTTAAATCGAAGTCTTCTTTCTAGCATAACGTATTTCTGCAAAAGGAAAGTAAATATCCAATTTAGCACTAAAATAACAGTTACAATAAAGATTATAAGAAAATTACTTTACTTTGAAATGTCATTTGCAGTAAGAATACCTAGAATCATGGAGTCATTCAAGTTGGAAGAGACCCTTGGGATCATGGAGTCCAACCATCAGCCCCACTCTACACAGTTCTCCCCTACACCAGATCCCCCAACACCACATCTCAACCACTCTGAAACACATCCAGGGATGGGGACTCAACCCCCTCCCTGGGCAGCCCATTCCAGGGTCTGACCACTCTGGCTGGGAAGAATTCTGTCCTAATGTCCAGCCTAAACCCACCCTGTTGCAGCCTGAAGCCATTCCCTCTCCTTCTGTCACTAACCCCCTGTGAGAAGAGACCAGCACCAACCTCTCTGCAGTGTCCTTTCAAGTAGTTGTAGAATATGCAGAATAAATACACTCAAGTACATTTACAACAATCAGTCAGTATACGCTATTTAATTCATTCTACAGGGTCTGGGTTTTGACAGGCAAAATTGTTTCCTTGTGCCCTAAAGCATATATCCTTCAGGGATTATAATGAACACTAGTAAAAGAAAAGCCTTGGACAGAAGTGCAGCCAAACTCCAACAACCAGAAGAAAATATTTGTTAGAACGAGTTTACACCACTTCTCCTCTTCTCCTCCCGGTTTTGAGGACACTGCTGAGCAGACTTCTGAAGGAGGCCTTTCCTCCAAGGACTGTGAAAAACACCCTGAAGCGGCACACCGCTGTTCCCGGCTCTGGGGCTGGGCATCACCAGTTTATCTCCCCCGTTCCTTCCCAATGCCAGCCCCTCCTACCCCTGCAGGCCAGGACAACCCCACTGCCCTCGGCTGCCACCGCTGCTCGCAGCCGCTGAACCTGCTCACCAACGCTGCTCTTCACCCACTCCCACCAGGCCCAGGAAAAGCCCCCACGCTCCCCGTTATCTGGACAACACGGACCCCCTCTTCTCCCCAGCAGCCCCTCGCTCGGGGCGGGGGAGAGGGCTGGCTACGGGCCCTCCCCAGGCCTTGAGTCCGCTCCATTTGCCTGACACAAAGGTCTTCTTCCAGCCAGCTTGGAACTCCTAAAGTTCAGTAGACATTTCCTTCCCTTCTTTGACACACGAAAGCATAAATAACAATGCTGAATGCTTAAAAAAAAGTGTAGTCTACACACTAAACAGAAACGGTGGGATGTTAGCCATGCGTTTTATCCATCTACATCATCGTTAATGAGAATTATCACAGAAAAGAGAGAAGGCTCATATTTTTAGCCAATTAGCATCTGACAGATAACACTGTAGGAATTAAGTTTGCAGCCCTAAATTGTAGCAGAGAAAGTGCTTTTGCCATCAACGTCCCTGAAACGGGCCTCAAAGCAAGTTAATTTTTAAGCATTGTTGAATGGGGTGTTGATACAGAACACAGAATCGTATTCATTATTCTAACCAAGCTACTGTCCAAACAAAAACCTGAACAGCAAATGAGCTTTGTAGTTTAGAAATTCTAATGAAAAACAAAATGTGTTCCAAATCCCTTTCAGTTTTGTTTACGAGTAGATACAGGACACAGAATCTACAAATTCTTTCTACCGCTTGCATAATTTATTCTCCCCTGGAAAAGCTGAGAAACGGCAGAAAGCACTTAGATTCTTGACCTATATTAATCACTTAAATAATGCACCATGAAAATAAAACCACATCAGATACTCTTCTACACAGAAGTATTCTCAACTAGTGCCCTCAGCTAAGAAGGGGGGAAGAACACCAAAACCTCAAGAATTTCAGTTTCAAGAGAGTAACTATTTTACAGGATACTATAAACAATCACTAATTCATTACATGCAAGCCTCAGACCAGAGAAACATGATCAGTAACCAAAATTAATTTGAGTTATACAGGCTCAGATACAAACTCCAGTTAATCATCTTAATGTTAGTTTCTCCTACCAGGATGAAAAAATTATTTATTATTTTACTAATGAAATTATTTTCTCGGGGATCTGAAGCAGTATTTTCATTAGAAACTCAATATTTTCTCTTTAGACAAATATTCTGATCAATTCTTTTCAGGTTAACTCCCTCCTAGAGCCTAAATTTTCTCACTGAACAGCATTCAGTTGGTCTGAATGGTAACTTTTGGTTAACCTCTCAATTGCTTTTACTCTTACATACAAAGCAAAACCAGAGCAGGACAGAAGTTTGCACTCACCATTAAACAAAATCTAAGATCTACAGGCATAGGAACTACCCACCAGCCCGGCCAGTCTATTTGCCACTTTCCCACACCTCTCCCATCTTTTCAGAGTTAATGAATAAACTATCTTCAGCTGAAATACTATTCCTGCAAAACAGAAACCTTAGAAACTCAAGCATTGATGATAGAACTAATTTCATATGTCAATATCATACCTTAAAACGTAGTTTTCAAGAGCTCTCAGCTTATTCTCTCAACATAAAGAAACAGTTTCCAGCCCCCCCTTACACCAAACCACATTTTGAAGATCCACACACCCTGCCTCGTCCCCAGCCCAGCCCTGCCAGGGTGTCTGAGCATCTCACCCTGCTGGGTTATAGCAGGAATTAAGCTCATGTGTTTACACTTAGATGCTTAATGAGAAGCCCCATCCCTGCTAGGGAAGCGTGCTGGCTTGAGGGAGAGTTGGTGCAGTTAGTGCAGTTGACAGTTGGATTAGATGATCTCCAAGGTCCCTTCCAACCTAGACGATCCTGTGATTTTGCCAGCTTAACTGCACCAGGCTTTTAGAGCTGTTCTTCAGTAACATAAGGGAGTGTACTCGCTGGGCAAGTCAGTATCACAGCTCTAGACTTACACTTCCCTCGCTTTATTATGCTGTAAATACAACTGCTGCAGAAATGGTCAATGGGTTATTTGAATTCAGCAGCACATCTCAGTGAGCTATACGTCCCAAATATACCATCCTTCCTTCGCTCAGCTTCTCTCACAGAATGGTTCAGAGGTATTTCCTTAGGAGCTTCTGCTCACAGAATAGTCAGGAGGCTTGATGAGTACACTTAAACCAAAACTGTGGATGCTGTGATTGCGGAATTGCCGCAGACACAGTCCCCTGTTCTACGGGGCTGTCAATGCTCCACCTGACTATGTCAATGCATCCTGACTATGAAGCTCTCGGCGTTCTGTTTCAGCTTTTATACCGCCCTGCACCTGGGAGGATCTGTCCACTTCTTCCAGAAGCTAAGGAATACAGACTGAGGAAAGCAGGTTACACTCACCTTTCACTCTAAATTTCCTCCCCACCTACTGAGTCAAAGTGCCTTTACAGGACACTTAAAAAACTTGGAACTGGATAGTCTTGAAAGTCAACTGGATGCTTTGACTGTAATATTATTTGGGAAACAGTATATTTCTCTGTAACAGCAGGTTACAGATAGCAGAAACAACCCCATCACTAATGATTCTGACCAATTCAAAGCAACAGAGAAAGCATGTGAGAGAAAAATTAAAGTCACAGTTCAGTACATTTTCCTAGAAAAATCATACAATTACATTTAGTTTCTGAATGCTTACGAGGAGCACAAACACCCTGGGGTGTGACAAGCAAGAAAAAGAAAAGCTTAGTCTGGAAAATACTACATTGCATCTTATACACACAGCAAACTTAAACAGGCTGCTATATCAGCTTCTGCCAATTTCATCCATTTTATATGCTTTCCATGGGTAAACAAAATAAAAGCACCAAAGGATGCTCACAAGGGTCATACAGGCTACAGATAAACCATGTTGCCTCAACCATTGCAGTGCTCATGGTGGCTATAGGATGTATGGAAACAGCAACCAGAATTATGCTAGAATTTATAGGCAACCTGACATGCACCTGCTGAAACATTTAAACAATCCCCCCTTCCTCTAAAGGAGGAAGCCCTGCACCCATGTAGGGAACACTCATTTATGGAAACAATGGGCAAATGAAGGACACATTTAGTTTATCAGCACCCAACCGAAGCAAATCTCTGCATCATCTGGGCTGCCCTCGGTATTGGCCACTGGAAAGTTCAAGAATGCAGTAGCAGAATCCAAGAGAAGTAGTTCTTGCACAGCAAACAGGGGTGATGGCCACTGATGTTGGAGTTTGCATAGCCATTTTCAGTATTTGAGAATTTCTCATAAAAGGTCTTCTGTTTCCAACACTACTGAAATGGCAAGTTTCACTTCCATTAAGCTCTTTGAAAAAATGGAGTATTAATAGTTCCACTGAACTACATTAACCATAAGTACAGTGAATGCAGATACCAAAACACTAAAAAAGTATGTAAGAAAGATTTTTACTCATGATTTTCAAGTTTTGGAATTAAATGGCTGAAATTGTTTCCTTAAAACACATATGTTCATTAGACAGAGTATATTACATCTAGTAGTAAACACCTATATACTGCTCCGAACTCCTTCCCTTCTTCACCAACTCCTTTAAACTGTCCAAGGAAACGTGCAACATAAAGCAGGATCTACTAAGTTTCACCTGGCCAGGCAAATTCCCGCTCACACGTATAAATTTGTAGGTAGGAAACAGAGAAAGAAACAGGATTGTCTCGGCACTATTCCTTATCTTGTGCAGTCAGAGCTACAGTTAAGATGATTTGGGAAAATTTTTTTGCTCAAAAAAAAAAAGATCAGAGTCTGAAATGGACCTTGCGGATTACCGTAGGCTTGATTTTTTGTCTCATTACTGAGCTGTTCTGCATAATGCAACAACATTACATGCCTCAGGTTTGTGTATCACAATGAGCCACACAGGGGGGTTCTTTAAATAGTTCTTTCTTCAAGGGGGCAAAACTGAGGTTGGGTAATGCTTGAGCACCTGCTGCTTCTGTCCCAGGCAATACCTGCAGGTGTCAGCATGGTACTAGCAATGGCAGCTGCTGGTGTCTCTAGAAGAAGCCACAAACGAGGCAAACCAGACTAAGTCAAAGCCAAAAGCTGACTAAAGCTTTAATTCAACTTTTTTATGTGCCTCTAGTAGTAGTCCAAGTTCTCAAGAAGACATCTAAGTTCTAGGACCATGCGGGGTCTGAAAGCAAGAGATGCTGTGAGCATTGAGCTACCAGCAAGAGTGTAGCCCACCAGTCAAGGTACACGGTCCTTCCCCTCTGCTCAGCACTCCTGAGGATACAGAGGAGATGGAGCCAGATTCTTCTTGAAAGTGCCTGGTGGTAGGACAAGGGGCAATGGTCACAGGTTGGAACACATACTACGTTTCCCAGAGAGGTTGTGGAATCTCCATCTTTGTCAAAACTAGACAACAGCTCCCTGAGAAGTGTGATCTGATGAGACCTGTGTTGGACTAGATGACCTCCAGAGGTTCCTTCCAAGCTAAGCTAGGATGTTGTGCAATGTACTAGCAAAAAGCATAAAGACACATCAATGGGAATGGTGAAGCAAATCATTGTCTAGTAAGGGGAAATCCAGAAGAAAGCAGAGATGTTTCATTGGGAGTGTGGAAAATACAAACACGTTACATTACAAAAAGATTACATTGGACAGGAAAACAATGCAAAATGACAAGAAGTAATGACAATGACTATCAAAATAAGAACAGTACTGACAAACTGTTCCATATGGAATGGAAGAGTGGTTAACACTGTTCTAGTGGCCAACATGGAGGAGAATAAAATAGCCAATGTCAGCAGAACAACAGTGTTCAAAACAGTCTTGTCAGAGCCTTTCTAGCGTTTGTGAGTGCACTTTCTGCTCAGCATGCAGAGGTTCCCGCTATTACACCTCTGCAGTACCCCTGAAATAAGAATTCCTAAACCTTTTCTACTTCAGCATTATCCTAAGAGAACAGCTTTTACTGTCAGATGGCAAGTTTGTCTATTTATCCTTCCCACACAGTATGTTTTACATCTATCAGCAAATTTCAGCCATATTTGAAGAAAAAACAGGACTTTGGGGTAGGTTCCTACAAAGCTCTGCACAATACCTGGCTCCATGGTGGCGAGAAGCCATGGGCCCTTGGCTGCTGTGTGTTCTGCTGGGTGGCCATCGCAGCCTGGTGGCCTGCTGGCTCACTCCTGTAAAGCGGGGACAGACACCCATTTACTGGCCAAGGACTGGGAACACAATCCTGCACCGGCCTCTGCTCTTGGGGGGCTTTTAGGGCCCCTGCTTTCCTCACCATCACTTACGAGCCCAAGTACTCAAACACCTGCAGGCTGAATGGCTGCGGGTTAGCTCTTTTGTATGAAAAGAAACCATTATTAGGAGGCCGTCTGTCTCCCAAACTCAGGGAAGAAAAATTACCCTTGTTTATTCCTAACCAGCATGTCTGCTGCCCATACACCGTGTGTAGCAGGCAGTGGTTCTGTTCCTGACGTTATGGACCCTGAGTCCTCACAACCCACAGACACATCAAACCGTGCTCACGTTAGGCAGCAGCACTGCCAATATTCTTCCTTTACAGCTTACTGTAGGGCTTCAGCAGTGTTATCAGAGGATTTCAGTTAGACCATACCTGCTTCCGCAAATGTTATTACTAGGATGTGTAAGATTATGCAATCAAGCCCGTTATAATTACATTGGAGAATAATAGCACTCTGCAATTTCAATGCCAATAGCATTTCAAAAGCATCCATAATAAATTTCCAGACGTAATCCAACTGATTTCCTGTCTTTGAAACAGGATTTTCTTCTTTGCTGAAGGTGAAAAACCTATTTCCATTTCCAAGGTTCAAAACTGAGTTAGACTGCAATTTTAATGTAATTTGTTTCGTTAGTATAATTAAATCAATAACTATCTTTCAATAAATGCATTAACAATGGAAAATGAGAGATTCATTAACATTTTAATCTCCAATTATGTTCTCCCAGCCACCAATTTTTTCCCCCTTCGAAGGCATCTATGAGGAAAACATGTTCAATTGCATTTTGAAACGCCTTGAGGGCAGGCATAAGTACTGAGGATCCTATTGACAAAGGCAGAACCTTTCTGTACAACCACTTGTTTTGAGATCCTGTTTATTAAGTGACTCCAGTCCTACCACATTAATTACTTGTTAATTCTAGTCGTCTTTAGGCCCCTCACCACTCCCACCTGGTCACTGCAGGCCAACCGTTTGCCCATGCGAGGAGGGTGACGGATGGAGGATCAGGGAAAAAGCCTTCAAACCCAATGGCTTCCGCAGAGTTTCAGAGACACGTGCTCATTCATCTGGGTGATCCACACCTTCAGTATCAGCGAACCGACAGTGAGCTGAGTATTTTAACACCTTTTTCTGCTTTGGGATTTGCAACAAGCATTCCAGTGTTTGCAGCGGCAGTCTTGGTACAGCCTACTAAATCCCTGAAGTAAAAATACATGCAATTTTGCCACAGAAAAAAGTCCAAAAGAATCAATCAGACTTAGCCAAGAACTTCAAAAGCCAAAAGGCAAGTATTAAGAGCTTTGATTTTCTGAAGGCTCATGTTGTCCAAATATGATTTATAAGCTGGAAATGTACAGCACAAGCAATATTGTTCTACATGGAGAAGTCAAGAATCTATTACAGAGAAAGCAACAAAAGTTTCTTCCAACTATCCCATCCTCAGTAAACATAATAATATTGTTTTCACATCTGGGAAAACATAACAGGTCTTATTCTACAGAATGCACTGGTTATGTTAATATTGACTTCTTAATGACCTCTGTCTTATTAATAATTAAAATAAAACCTTCACTATTTGTAACTACTACTAACACTGAAATCCTCGTTTCAGCTACCAAGCTCTATAGAGAGAACATTCCTACTGGCAAAAACCACTCTGAATCTCAAAGCACTTTATACAAAATTTTACATCGATTTTTGATGCACTTTCATTATATTGCTTTATAATTTGTTTTGCAGTCTACAAGC
The DNA here is from genome assembly GCA_013400055.1 of Nycticryphes semicollaris. Classification (NCBI taxonomy): domain Eukaryota; kingdom Metazoa; phylum Chordata; class Aves; order Charadriiformes; family Rostratulidae; genus Nycticryphes; species Nycticryphes semicollaris. The sequence goes on from VXBJ01005189.1 coordinate 774,346, forward strand.
TGCTGCAATAAACATGCAAGTGACCATTAGGGTCATTGGACACCACAACACAGCAGCTCTGTGATGTACTAGTGTGCTGATCTCTTTTTCAAAACAACAAATATATCTGTGTTCCCTTTTCAGAATATTAGTGAAAGTAAAGAATATTTCTCCAGCAAATTCCACAATTTTACCTGTCCTGACTTTAAAATGATCAGAGAATATTCAGACCAAAAGTCCCATGACTGAAACTCCAAGGTGCCTTGGGATACCTGCCCAGGCTCCTGGCTCTGTGCTTCTGTGCTGCTTTAGGTGGCTGAAAGTACTGCAAGGAGCTGAGCATGCCAAGGGACTCCTTTTCAATCATAAATATTTCTGATAATTTTAAATATTAAGGAATAAACAGAGACAGTATGTTTCAATCCTTTTAAGGCTACTTGCAGCATGCTTAAAGCTTCCATTTAGTTAACACAGAAATCCAGCCTCCGTCACAGGGAGTTTTACTCTGAGCCACTGCCTCAGAATAAATCCAGCATGAGCTGGTTCCATCACCTTTCCAGGGATGGAGGTGGTTGACCAGCCTGTAGTTACCTGGGCCCTCTTTCTTGCCCTTTTTGACAGCTGGCATGACACTGCCTTTCTCCAGTCCTCAGGCACCCCTCCTGCTCTCCAGGACTTTCCCAAGAGGACAGAGAGTGGCTTGGCAATACCGTCTGCCCGTTCCCTCCGCGCTCCCGGGTGCACCCCATCATGGGCCGTGGATTTGTGGGTGTCACGTTAGCCTGAGTGATCTCTAGCCCAATCCTCCGTGATCGAGGGAAGGTCTTCCTGATTCTAGACTGTCTCTCCTACCCTGCAGAGTCTGGGGCTCCTGAAGGTCAGCCTTAGCAGTAAAGACTGAAGCAAAGAAGGTCTTCAGTAGCTCTGACTCCTCGGTCACCAGGGCACTCACCTCATGCAGCAGCGGGCCCACATTTTCCCTGCTCTGCCTTTTACTGCTGAGGTACTTGAAGAAGCCCTTTCTACTGTCTTTAACATCCCTTTTCAGGTTCAATTCCAAGTGGGCCTTAGTCTTCCTTGTTGCATCCCTGCATATTCTGATAATGTTCCTGTGCCCCTCCCAAGTGGCAAAGTTCCTTTTATCCATCTGAGTCTTTCGGGAAGGTTCTTGCTCACCCATGCAGGGGTCCTGCTGCCTTTGCTTGGTTTCCTACTCATAGGGATGCACCAATCTAGAGCTTGGAGGAAGTGGTGTCTGAATATTAACCAGCTCTCTTGCATCCCACATCCTTCTAGAGCCTCCTCCAAGAAGGTCTTCAAAGAGGTCAGAGTCAGCTCTCCAGGAATCCAGGGCTGTAATCCTACTTACTGCCCTGCTTCTCCCACGCAGGATTCTGAACTCCACCATCTCATGGTCAGTGCAGCCGAGGCTGCCCCTGACCCTCACAACCTCCTGTCTGTCAGCGCAAGGTCCGGCAGCGCACCCCTCCTCCTCTGAATGCCGTAAGAAAACGCCACTTTACCAGTAAGTCATAGAGCTGTTTAGGGCTTTATCCACCTAGTTCCACACAAAATCTTATTACTTCCATTTCTAACAGCATCAAATCAGCAAATGCCTTCTTTTTCTTGCAGAAAAGTATATTCCCAAGCAATTAGTCATTTGTTGAAAAATATTTTGAAAGCAACAAGGTTTACAAGTAAATGTATACTCTGGGACTGCTTTATTTTAGTAAATAAAAGGTGGAGAGCTTCTTTGTACAAATTGCAATGACATTGAATATTCTCACTTCAAATGACTGTTATTCAAAGCTCTTGACAGGCTTCATTCTGAGTGCATTCACACACTAAGCATTTTACAATTGTAAGATTTTCTGCAGCATTAATAATTCCACACAGGGCCTCACCAGTTATTGACATTACAGGTAAATATTTCTCTTTATCCATTTAAATCCATTACGTCAGAGTAATGGATTTAAACCATGTCCAGTTCCTATCTACAGCCTACCCCAATTCACGTGCTCATTTCCAACACCTACTAAAATAGGCTATATGCTATATGATGTTCCTAATCTCTATTATTTTCAGATGTAGAGTTGGGCATTGTCATCAACATTTTACTTTTTCATTCAACTGCATGATTTCAGTGAGTTTCTCAGTCTGTACCCTTCATTTTACCCCTGAAAGCAAAAGGTCTAAAAGGGATTTCAGGAAGTGATTAAAGTATTTAGTCTTCTGGAGAGCACTAAAGGTTATTTATCATCTTAACTCATGTGGAATGCAAACATCTATATATGTCTCACCATGTCCCAAAGCACTAACAGCGGCAAAATTAAAAACCACCCAAACTACCACAGACCATTTTATAGCAGGCTATATGTGACATAATGTCAAATACCTCATCTAGTATGTTTCCCACTTTGGCAACTGACTGAAGTAAAGTGGTTCCAAAATGCTAAAGACCTTTCAACATGGCACCCAACACACCCACCAGCCCTAGCATTGCAAAAACCATCTTCTTAAAAATCCTATACAAAATCCATTATTATTATGATGTATCTGTGTGGTTTTTGGACAAAGGATGGAATTCTTACTCGAGAGAGAGAGAAGAACGGATAGGAAAAATTCCTGTTGTGCTTTACTGGTTTGGCTGTGCTTGTCCTGCACACCAGTTATCTTCTCTTTTGCTATTTTATTCAAAATTCATTCTTAGGAGTTATAGTGCACTTGTTCCCGCAGGAACTACACTTCATCACCGTTCATGTGAATACCAAGAACTACACATTGAAATTAATTTTGTACATTCAGTGGTGGCTATTCAGCACAACTCTTGGCTTCACATTATTTCCTCTCCTGACGAGGAATTTGTTCTCTTTGTGCCTACTCAACACCAGCTACTGGCGGCAGAGCTGGTAGAGAAATTCTGAAAAATAGGCTGCTTAGCTGAAATCAGAGCATTTAATAAAACTGGATTAGGCTGCAACTTAGTTTCAAAAGAAAACTAGAAAATAGAGCTCTGACAAGATGCAAGCTGAAAAAAATATTCCATCTTTTAATTCTCACATCATTCTTTGTTCAAAGTCCCAGTTTGTGTAGTAGCATAAGAGGTCTAACTTTTAGCACATCACAGTTTGATATTGTAAAGACGACACATTTTGATTAATGTATATTAAAAAAATCTGGATTTTGCTGGCAACAAATTTTAAAATGTTTGTTCCTTGGAGACAAACAAAGAAACAAACAAAAAATTTCAGTGTCTTCAAGTCTTTGCAAAATTTCTCTTCTCTTCCTATATTTAATCAGTTCTGCAGACTCTTGGCTAATGCCATGATGTTAGGTCAGTGTGGTGGTGCAGACCCCACAGGGCTACCACTGCTCTTGCTTTGGCTACAAGGGCCCAACACTGCCCTTGGTTCAGCTGCAAGTGCAAAGAGGGGACAATCTGCCACCTTCCAACCTCGCCTGCTGGGGCAGTGAGCTGGGACAATCTGGTACCTTCTTGTCCTGGTGCCAGCACAGAAAATGGGGGGATGAGGCACCCCCGACAGCAGCGGGAAACACAGCCCAGAGCCCTCCGGCCTGGGACCAGCCCACCCTGAAAGTTGCCAACATTCCCTGAGAAGAATTGTGCCCACAATGGAAACTCAACTGACCAAAGTCCATCATCTCACAACCCTACAGATATCGATGGGGCTTTTTGGGAGCTACCCCCTGTTTCAGGCCATGACTCAGACCATCCCCTGACAGAAACCAACCAAGGGAAGAGCATACAGTTATTTAGGTGTTATGGGTTATTTAGAAACAGCATGCATGTAGATGGGTATCTTGGCACCCTATACCTCTTATCCTAGAGAAACAGAGTAAGAGAAAGTAGAGATGAAAGAAATCCTGAGAGGTCGCCCAGTCCACTTTTGCATTCCAAGATGGAATCAGAGACACTCAAACCATGTGAGACATGTAATTTCTTTCTCTGATGGTTTGGGGTTTTTCCCCCTCTTTCTCATCAATTAGAAACTCATCTCCATAATTAAGGCTTCTAGGTGGAAAATGTCCTACATCATGGCATATGGCACATCTGAGCTTTGCACGCCAGGGTCATTAATCACATACCTCTTCATACATGAGGGGAGAAGACAGGGATATTATGTGTTCTTACAGTTCCACTCTGCTCTTGGGTGAAGCATCTACATGCTGTACTGTAGAGAGATCGATAGCAGCCTGTGCTCAAGAGTATAAAGAAAGCAGAAACTCCAAAGGCAGATGTGAAACTTTACAAGCTCTCAAAAACAAAAAGGAAACTTTTGCTGGGCATCCTCTGAGTCACTAAAAACAAATAAAGTCCAAACCTTAAACCTGTTGTCTGTATTTTTGTAAATCTGAGATAACCAACCTGTAACACATAGCTGTGTGTTTATTGTAACGGGCGAGATGCTGCAGAAAGCAGGAGAAATCCCACCAGCTGTCTCTGGCACTTTAACATGTGAAGCACAAAAAGGCTGACAAGGAACATAAAGGAGCTTTCCAGAGGAATTCTGAGACATCTGCATAACAGTCTTCTAAGGGGGATTTTCCTTTTTTCTAAAGTTTCAGTCATAAAGAGAAGGAGCACATTGGGAACCAGACAAGCCACCTTGGGAGACCATTTTGAAATGCTCCTGGAGACCCAAGTGGTAGGTCCAGAGCCTGACAGGGAACAGCACGTTTCAGAGTGGAAAGCTGCCAAGGTGTGTGCAACTCCCATCATCTCAGACTGGAACTGCTCACAGGAGCCAAGGTACACACCTGCTTAAATGCCTGCACAATCACAGCTTTAAATTACAAAAACACAACTAAATATCAGCAAAATTGAATTCATTTTGATGATAATGAACTTGATGTTTCTTCCAGCATGGAAAGAAGAATGCCAGTCTTGCATTAAGGCAGCAGTCTCGGGCACTTAGGTTTCATCGTTAAACAGAATACAGGCTTCCCATGGGATCTCTGCTTAAGATTCACAAAGCTTATAAAAAAGACAGCTCCAAGACTCTCTCATTAAATTCATTACTATTCCATCTTTAGAACCCTTTTCAAGCAAAAGCCAGACTGAAGCTAGGCAGCTCATGGAACAGGACACCACCTACACTATGGTCTAAGCCCGAGGTTTGGTTGCCTATCACCCCTCATTTTATGCTGAGATTGTAAATTCGTTGATGGGAAATCATTATTTGGTTTTGCTGGTATAGTGTGTAAAAGGGCAGAATGCGAGTCCGTGATAGGACCTTTTGTATGCCAGGAAATGGCAAATAATGAAAGTAATAGTATTTGATTTACTGTGAAGATCTCTCTCTGTTCATTTTCTCCACATAATTCTTACTCAGTAGTGCAATGCTCTTTGGCTTCTAGAATATGTTCTTGAACACTAGAGTATGTTTTCTATTTTATTTTAGCTACTTTATTCAGTGATTAGTTATTTAGTGTTTGTACACATTCTCGAACAGCGAAATACAACTGAAATCCTAAGCATTATTAATAATCTTTTATTCATTATGAATAAAAGATTATTCATGACTTTAGTTATTGTTGTAAATTCTGTAAAGACTAAAATTGGTCTTGGCTCTTCCCATGTACTATCTGAGCTTAGTGCAATGTAGCTGAATCCACGAGTGTAAGTACTAAGTTTTTCTCAAAAACTTCAGACAAAAAACAAGTCAGGAAATTACCTCGGGATGCCACCCACACCTCAGCCTAGGGCTACCACAGCTGGGTGACCTTTGGTAAAATTTCTGCCCAAAAGCTACTGCCCTTGCAAATGCCCAGCTATGAGCTGTAAGAATTTTCCAGACTATGGACTGTAAAATGAGACAAAGGTTACAGTGAAAAAAGTAACCTAGCAGGAGAAGTTCATCCAGACCAGAGTAAACTGGTTTCCTGTGCTTCAGGCAGTTACGCTCACGTAGAAGACTGGATACACTGAGGTCTGGATTTTCTCCAGTGTCCGACTGACTTCACACAATCTATCCCAGCCGCTCGGCACTGCTGTCTTCGTTTTCTAAGTTCAGTCTCGGGCTTTTTCCCAATTCTCCCAAGGAGGTCAAGGGGTTTTTTGCAACACCTTCCACCTCTCCCACACTCACCACTCACTATGGCCTGTAAAATCCACTCTCTCCCATTTTATTGGGTGTAGGTCTCACTGCTACCCGACCCCACCATTCATAGCAGTCCTCTAATAAAAACCCCGACAGCACATAAGCTTCGCCATGCAAGAAAACAGCCAACAAGATCACTGGGAAGACAAATAATTAAATGCTTCAAACTGTTTTTCCAAAATAAGTCACAATCAATCCAGTCCTGAACAACTACATTATCAATTTCAACTCATAAAGTAATGCCATCTACCCCTCTAAAAGTTCTTCATCTAAATGCATCTTATTTTGATAGTTGCAATTATGTATCTATATTTATATAAAAATACATTTTTCTAATGCTTACTATTTACAGACTCAGGGGCAAGTACAGAAGAGGGCTAGTTAAAAACAAGCCTTGCTTTTAAGAGAATCTTTACCCTCCTGTACTGACTCTCTCCTTGGTTGTCTTTAAAATGCAGCTCAGCCCTCCCTCCTGCTTCGGCCAGTTCCATGCCAGCTCCCCAAGTACAGAGCAGCGTGCCCAGACACACAGGCGTTGCAGTGACTGAGGGGAGCCACTGCTCTGAAAAACCTCCATTCAAGGAAGCAGGGAGCTGCATGGGGGGTCCAGATGGAAAGAAGAATGGTGGAAAAGAGAGCTGGTAAATATTTAGATTTCCATTGTTTGTGATGCTTGAAAACATAAATTCTAACCTTTTTGCTACAAGATAAATTTCTGCAAAAAGACAATACCAAGTAGGTCAAAACGCCCTTCAATCTATCTCCAGTTTGCTCTGAGTTATTGGGGGTTTTTTAAAGTCTGTCTGAAAAAGATTCAGTGCTCCCACAGTCTTATTAGAAACTCGGTGTTCGTGAATCAGGCAAGAGCTCCAGAACAGGGAAATGGAGTCTGGTATCTCAAACTATTCCATCTGCATCTGCCACAATTCATACACTTCTCTACAAGCCATTTTCAGACTGAAATTAGGGGGATTTCCAAACCCTCTTCACCGTGACTTGTAACCAAAGTTAATAGCAAATTTAATAACTGTGAGTTTAACTCCATGAAAACTGTTGAAAAATCCACTCTGCTTCCTGAAGGAAAAGTATTTATTTATGAGAACTATACTCTAAATTAAACCCTTGATGTGAATCAAATAGTTTAACTTGACATATAATTCATTGTTGATGTGAACATAAATCATTCTGGGCTTGCTCAGGGTTTTTTAATTGAATCCTTTACTTTGATTTTAATGACTGGATCCTTCTCTTCCTTGTGAAATCAACAGGAGTTTTGGCTGAGTTACTGTTTCAATTACATCAATTAAAGCTTAGATAGCCAACCCGTATGTCCCAAGATCCTTTCAAAATATAATTATAAGGACTCTTGGCTTAAGGACAACAAAATCACAATGAAAAACTGGAACAGCAGTTAATAGTTAAGAAAATAGTTACTGTAACTTTCCAAAAGTAGGAATCACCTCATGTTAGTATACACGCTTTTGACAAAAAAGTGCTTCACAAAATTCAGCTTTAATCCATATACACAATCCACTATAACATAGTTGTGTTTAGTTTCTTCATACATTCATTCCTCTTACTATAAATGTAACCTTTTAAAAATAAATTCAGTTGAGACATCATCTGATATCATCTCATTCTAGTGAAATACTGGTAAATTTCACATATGCTAAATAATCAGGCTTTTCATGCTTCCTGCTTCAGTATCCCCTAAAGATTTTAAAATCTTTATTCACATCCTGTACATCCCCAAAGTGCTTCCCTTTACTGCTTCAGCAACTTCACTGACACCGGTGATTTATTTGACAACAAAACCTTATCTACGCAGAGACCATGAGAAACCAAATGCCAGTCCTGAGCACCCTTGAACTGAGGGGAGGTTTGGCTGCTACGTTCTCCCAGCATGGCCACCTTGGAGAACATTACTGGGGGGAAAAGCTTTTTCTTTAACTGAATTATTTATTGACTTTGCAAGTCTTCTATTTGGAAATTTTCCAATGCTAATTCACACGGCATTATTGGCTTAAAACATCCTGCAGTATTTTAACAGGAAGAAGAACAAAGTCACTAAAGCAGACGTGGAATCAGAGAATGATTTGGGCTGGAAGGGACCTAAAGATCATCGAGTTTCAATCCCCTGCCCTGGGCAGGGACACCTCCCACCAGACCAGGTTGCTCAAAGCCTCATCCAACCTGGCCTTGAACCCCTCCAGGGATGGGGCAGCCACAGCTTCTCTGGGCAACCTGGACCACGCTCTCACCACCCTCACACCAAAGAAGTTCTTCCCAATATCTCATGTAAATCTCCCCTCTTTCAGTGTCAAACTCTTCCCCCTTGTCCTATCACTCTACTCCCTGATCAAGAGCCCCTCCTCATCATGCTGTATCTTGATCAAGAACTCTCCTTCAACGCCTAGCAAAACAGTTCATTATCCAGAAATCTCTGCAATAATGGGGTGGGAAATCTAAGCTCAAGCACCGGACCTGCTTCTGCCAGCTGAAGGCCAGAACCCCAGTATGCCCACACTGCCCAGGGAACTGGGGTGCAGAGGTGCCCACGCTGGCAGCACACAAGCTGTCTCACCTGGAAGCTGTCTATGGTGATCAGGGTGGGCTCGTGCCCACCCTCCTCTTCCAGTCTGGGGCAGTGCACAGGTACCAACCAAGTCTGAAACAACCCCTTTGCTCCAGCTCACCCACTCCATTTAGCTCACCCTGGTTGGGGCAGGGATTTACTGGAGGACTGGGGGGTTACAAAGTCAGCCTGCTTTGTGGTGTAAGCTGAAGGAAGAGCTGAATTAGCTTATCCTCAATGCCCTCCCTGAGACAAGAGGCTCTCCTCAAGGAGAGATTCTGTTTTATGCTTTTGTTTAGGCAAAGACTTGACTCTCTCTTCCCTGCCCCAGGTAGGCACCCTTACTCCCAGTTTACTAGTTACCCTGTAACGGTTCACTATCTATGCTTTTGTTCACAGAAACTTTCTCATCAAAACATGTAGACTTCTATGAAGATGGTTTGATGTAACAGAGCTTCACCATGACTTCCAGCACAGAGTCTCAGAACACCTGTACAGGGGAGGTAAAGCATGGTAGGACACAAACATCAACATAAAATGCACCAACCACCCACTACAAGTGTGAAAATTCACCATCACTCCAAGCGCTCAGCACCTGCAAGACCAATCCTCTGCAGAGACCTGCTCATTTGCTCCTTATGGTTTACACAACAGGAAAAATGGCAATTATACATTGTGAGAAAAACTATTTGCAACATGAAAGGTGAAAGTGAAATGCAAGAACACTGTCAAAGAATAAACCACGACAACTGGATAAGCTAATGGTTCCTAGGTCAAATGTCTTTTAGTACAGTAATAGTATTGGTCTTATAATAATTTAAATGAATTATCAGCAAACATAAAATTGTCTCACATTTTACTAACTTTAAACACGTACAGTGTTACATCAAGTATATATGCTCATTGATATATGCGGACATATATCGGATTATACTTGGATGCATTTCGATACCTAAGCCATCAAACCATTTATATGGCTAAGACATTAAAAACAAGCACAATCATTATTTGATAATAAGGGAGCAAACAAACAACAGATAACTTACTTCAATCTTTCATGTTTTTATCACACTTGTTTCAAGTAACACCTTCGATAAGTGAGCTGCCAGGAACAGCTGACTCCTGGCTCTGTGCTGACACAACAAACAGGTAATGAGGAGGTTTCAATTAACAGTGTGCCATCGCCCTGGAGGTGAGCAGCACACCCAGAGACAGACAGAGCAAAAGAGACCTAGGGCAGAAGCGGCAGCAGCAGGGACATCAATAAAGCTGCTGCAGAAGCAGAGAAAGCAAAGCCTAACAAAGTCCAGGGAAATCTGAGTCTGGCAATCCCCTTCCGACCTCCAGATACACATTGCAGGGATATACATTTCTTATCTCCTCTTTCATATACACTTTGTTACTGACTTAGGGTGAAATAAGACATTAAAGTGATTGCTTTATATATCACAGATACAGCTTAAAATTGTTCCACGTTCTCAAAAGTGTGAAAGTGTTACTCCATGTGTACAAAGCAGGAACGGAGCAGTATCTTTATCCATGGGGGTGGCCAGAGATGGTGTGATGCGATGGACATCCAGGACGAACAGTAAAGTGTGATCATCAACCTGATTAGAACCTATTTGTAAAACAGGAAATGACCTAAGACCGATGACAGACCCAAATCAAGTAAAGGAATTTGGCAAACTGCCAATTAGTCCAAGTAAACACAATCCCACCCAATAATTGCATTGTGGCTAAGCAAGTATTTAATCTAGAAAAATACTCCATTGCAAAAAGCATACAGAAATATGGATGAATGTTCATCACGCTCTGTAATTAAACACTGCCAACAATGTGTTCAAGACTGTCAATCAAAACTCTATCCCTTCTTCTTTACCAAAATGTAACATAAAATTAGCACGGAGATAACCAGGTTGGGTATCTGTTTTCCATCCTTGCAATTAGGTTATATTTTCACCTGAAAAGCCAGAAATTGACATTATTTAACAAAAGCGGAGATTCCAATGGAAACTGTCTGTTGCCGCAGCTGGAGCTCCGAAAGCAAGGCAAGACTGGCAACTTGAAGCTGAGATTTCTTTTATTGTTGTTTGTTACACAGGCTCAGTCAACAACCACCAAAATCCCCTCTAGGCACACACTTGTTCTGGTGACATAGGAAAACCAAGAGGAAATAGTCAAACAGAATCATAGCACACTTTTGTTTGCACTCATTTTTAAAGAATATTTTCAGCAATAAATAACACTACAGGTATCAAAAGTTTGAGGACAACTGCCTGCCAAACTTAAAAAAAAATAAGAAAGATTGTTGGCATTAAATTGTTAATTGACAAAGAAAAAACTTCACCAATTCATAATTACTGTGGTATAGGATTGGTTTGGGTCAATAGCACAGGCCTGGTGGACCCTGGAACAGACACAGCAAAGAATTCATACGGCAAGTTTTCTCCCAAAGTTCCTTCCCTTTGGGTTAGAAACTATTTCTATAAATATGGTATGGTATTTTACACAGCTCCCAGCGTACACTAATCTTCTGATGGGAACTGATGAGGAATGCTGTGGTGTTCACCTCACAGTTCTGTTCTCGTAACACTGCAAGATTTCGGATAGGGTGTAGGTGGATTTTATGTCTGCAGTTGGTACTTGAGCAAACTGCAATGTTCTGCCCAGGCAGACCAAGATGTAATCATAATTACTAAAATGGAACATAGCAAACAACATTAGAAAAGAATATCCAGACAAGGGAGCAATAAGAAGATATTTGGTCTCGTTGCTTTTCATCAGACCAAGTATTGAGCCCTTTTGGCACCAAAAAGCTCATCTAAGCTGCTTTGTTCCACCCCTGGAGGAGTAGTAAAGAATAAACCTGTGTTATTCTGATGAAAATCTCATTATAAGAAGCTGACTACTAATAATACAGGACAAACAAAACCAGAATAGGCTAAAAGAAAGCCTTGAAAATAACGGTTTCACTGGAAATTACTTTCAAACTATCACATTGTATATGGAGTTAGGAAGGCCACGCTACTCTTGAAGAGTACAAAAGAGTACAAGATTTACTATGCTATTATTACTATCTCATCTCTATTACAAGAATTATCCAAACTGATGAATTGCCTTTAGCCAGCTGGTGAAGGACAGCGTCTGACGATAAAATAGGTTTTTTCACAGACTGAAAAAACAAAATAAAATCAGCTCTTTTTTCTCTAAATTATCTGACCATCACCATCACTTTCAGTGTTCCTCCTCAAAGATATTCTAGGGAAAATATCTGGTCCAGGATCAACTCAGCACCAGGTGAGTGTGACAGAAAAGGGCTGCAGATGACATAGATTTTATTTCCTGATTCCAGAATAAATCCAGGAACGGGACCTTCCCAACACATAACTGACAGTTCTGCTGAATTGCATTTGCTGCAGCAATCCCTGAAGGCCATTCTGGCCCTTCCTGGAGTGCTGATACTCCAGTGCCATAGCTGATTATTTCATCGTCCCCTTTTGCTGATACACAAGAATTATGCAAATAGTTCCTAGTAGTGAAACCGATTGGTTTTTTAGAGCACTTTTGATTAAAAAAAGGGTTTACTTTAACACTCCGATTTTTGAAAAGTATTAATTTACAGAAAGATTATTTTCATTTATTAACACAATGATATTTTCTTTGAATCATGGCATTTCTAATACATTCTGCATGTTCTTTGATACACCGTTTTACATCATTGCTTCAACCTACGTACAGGTTTTACATTCGACTTACTTTAACCTTCTCATGGCTTCATGATAATAATTCTCGGGCAGCCTTTTTCGGATTAACAATGTTATTTCTTAGAATTGGCAGAACACTTAATGCAATAATGACACTAGGAAAGTATTAATTATCTTCAAAAGCAGAATTCTGTAGGAAAGTGTGAATTCAGATTTTGGAAGGATGCTAAAGTATGCTGTTCCGTCTATTCAAACTACGGGGCTAGTAAAACCCTGATATAAGAACAGTCAACAGGGAAAGTGCTATAGGTTATCTCCAGGTTAACTTGAATTTTACCATATTTTAGCGATTTTCTTCTATCTAGTAATGCCAGAGTCTAAAAGCTAAGATGCCTGTACTGCCTAAGTGTTAAATCTATGCCACAGACTCTCAGTGAGCGATTTGCTAAAGTTTGCTACAACATCCTTGTGAATCGATGACACTCCACGGCACATCTAGATACATTCTTTAAATGGTTTTATGATGTCTGCAGAGTGTAAGAAACCAACTCTTATTGAAAAATCATTAGAAATTAGGTACACAGCATAGACTTTTCAAAAGTACTCATTGCCAAACTCTGCTCACATTCATAGCCACAGCAATTTAACCTTTGGCTGCAATAAAACCAATGTTTAATGCCCTTTAACATTCGTGGTCCTATCTAAAAATTAAATTTAATTTTTTTGTTAAGAGAGTTGAATTCAAAAGTACAATGTATATATAGCAACATAAGAAATACAGTATTTACAATTTAATTAGAAATACTCTAGACCTTTAGAGTAAGCAAGTTCAAATCAGTTTTATTTATATCTAGAGGGAAAATACAAGGATTTATTAATACATGTTTTCACAGGTAATTTACAATCCAGAGGGCAGGAAAAAGATTTAAAATTCAGAAATATACAAACAAGCCTAAAACTACAAAAAAATATTATGGAAATTTCCAAAACTCCCTGCAGTAAGCACATATTTTCAGTAGACAGATTCTGGCAATACCTACAGAAATTTACTAAGGGCAGAGTTAACAAAGAACTTCTTTGTAGTTGCCATTACAGAGCCGCTCTGATTAAAGGCATATAAATTTGGGGCAGATGACCGGTTGCCACTAATCTTTACCAAAGACTGTGGAAACCTGTGATAACATTAAAGTTTATGTATTATTCTGGACAGAACTAGTTTCAGTGATTTAAATCTGAGTAAAAAGCAAGCTTTCTGCTTGTGTAATTCAGCAACTCGGACACAGTAATACTAAGCAGATTTATACGCACAAGGGGCTCCAGTCTCTGAAACACTATGTGAAGGCCATTCCCAGCCCGTTTCGAGTTGCGTGTCACCCCTCGGAGTGTGGGAGAACACGGGCAGAGGTATAAGGTACCTGTGCTGGGCTGCCAGCGCAGGCAGGGTTTGTCACTGCTATTTCCTAGCCACCAGCCCCAGACCGTGCCTGCCCTGTCCATCTCAGCTGGGACAGGGTGAACCTCAGCACTTCACAGCTGCAGTTGAAGGACTTTAACCTGTATCAAAACGATGTCTAACCCTTAGCTTAATTAATACAGACATTACCATTGAAACAAAATAGTCTGCAATCTAAATGTTCAACAGTTTTCACAGAAGAAGACCGTGTTTGATTCCTTCCCCTCTCTGCAATAACAGTATGCCACAGATATCACTAGACATCATATATCTGCTACAGCGTATTCCATATATTTCTTAAACTTGAATGTAGGAACTATACCATTCTTTATCAGCAACATGACTTCTTTTGTCTTGATTCAAAATCAAACAACACATTTCAATAAATTGATCACTGCAATTGATCAATTGAAAATTGAGCTCCTTCTGCAAAGAAGGATTAAGTTCTGCAGTACAATTTCATAAGATGTCATAAAGGAGGAGAGTATTTTTTAAAACCTAATTTATTTCTTCTTAATCTTTCAGGGTTACAATTTAAGAGAGGAGTCAAATAAATGCAAACAAGTGATGATTCATCTTTAATTGCAAAGCAGCTTATTCATCTGGCACATTTCACAGCCACCTTTGGCTCTGCTGGCTGAGATCAGCACAGATTAACTTCCTAGTACTGGAAAGAGAATGATTTTCCTCCAAAAACACGTGTCCTGCAATTTACAGGAGAACGAAAATGGTTACAAGCTATGAAAAGCTTATTTAAGGAGAAAATATTTTGGAAAAACATTTTGTTTAAAGCCACGCTACTAATCAATTACTTCCACAGGAGCTACAACTTAGCAGCAGCCTGCTGAGCTGCACTGCAAGAGCTACACGGATGGACTAACCTTGCACGTACCCTGGAAAAGACAGAGCCAGCTCTGAGAGGATCCTGCAGCAAGACGTCTCCTAGGGGGCCAAAAAGCTAAAGCACAGCTAGAGCCGACTACAGAGAAAACAGGAACACTTCCAAAGCTGCAGTCGGGAGTGAATACTGGTTTAGGACAGCAGGTTGTGCTTGTTCACTTCTTCATATTCTACACATCTGTGAAAGGCACTCCCTACCAGTTTCCCAGTATGTAACTGAAAAAGCAGACCTCATGGGTAAACTACACAAACATTCAAGTACTGAACAAATAATCAGCTCTCTGTCAATACCATACTAGTGTCACACGCGAGTATAGCTGTGCCTAAACCAGCAGGAAAAGCTCCCAGAAAGAGTGTTATCCCCAGTTGGGAAGTGATTTTGCATGCAAACACAGCTTAGTAACTTCCCAACAGGAATTTCCTTGTGATAGTCCACCTACATTTCACCTCTTCCTTAATTTAGTCCTATTAACTCTAGTTGTACCACTGAGTTTATTCTAAAGGATTCTTATTGTCACTACCCTTCCAAGTATGTGTGGGTGATTTCCATTCTGCCCAGAACTATCCTGTAAAGGCCATGAGATTTGCCGCCAAAGCACGCAGGGTCAGGAAACGCCAGCTGCATCGTGACGTGGCAGAGCTATGCCAACACTGTTTGCAACTGGCTGGATTTCTAGGCAGAAGCTCTCATTGAGCCACTTTTTATCAGCTTAAACAAGTATTCATTTAGCACAGTATAAAAATATTCTCCTGCCCTTTCTATTTCTGTACTTGAATGTGCTTTCTTTGGGGTTTGGAGGGGGTTTTTTGAGGGGAAACGTGGATGTAAGTTTTGTTTGATATTTAATATTAATAGACTTTTTTTTATAATGGATGTCTCTCATGCATTAATAAACTTTTAATGGCTATAAAAGAACACTAAGCTGCTTGCACAAAAATCAACCCACATGGCACATCAAGTGAGATTTGTGGTTCTTTTCACCCCTGCTTCCACACTGCTGTTACACTAAGTGTTGTGAGCGATGAGTGAGTTGTGGAGAACATCAGCACAACAGTCTTTCTACACGGGAGCTTCTCAGAAATACTTACTCAAGAATAGATTTTTCCAAAACAGCAGTCCCTGAATATTTCATCTGTGAATACTCTTGTTCTAGGATAAAAGTGCCACATCTGGTTTAACATGATCCATTTTGAAAACAGTTTGAGATAAACCATCATGGCAATTATGTAGCTCATAAACACAATTATTGTAGGATAATTATTCAAAATCTTTTCGTAACTTTTATCCAAGTTATCCATCAAGAGAAAATAAGCCTTAAGTAACTGAAATACTCCAAATACACACAGAGCAGCAACAAAGCTGGAGATCACTGAGTGAGAAAGGAAGAATGAGCATCACAGTAGCTAATCATTCTTCAACCAGCCTAGTCTAATCACAGGAAGGAAGCACACGAGACAAAATTGAGGAGTATCAAATCCAGCTCATAAGTAACAGGGAAAACTTTGGAAAACTTGGAAGATACCAGTAAAGAAATACTGAAGTAAAGAGTACCAGAATTTAAGAAGGGAAATGCACACTCCAGTTTTCTATATTATTTTAATCATTAAAGCATTAATCAATAAAGGCAAGATTTCAACCTTATTTCTTCCCTTCAGCATATGCTAACCACCACGTTAATTGACTGAAACAGCCAGGTAAGCAGTGCCCACTCCAGCTTCCTCCTCGGCCCTGAAGGTTCCAAGTTACATTTTCCCTATCTAACATGCTAACTTCAGTCCAGAAATATGGTGCTGTTGTTCCAAAGTTACATTGCTTTTGCTTAATCACAGTGGCTTCCTTGATTAACAAACAAAAACAACAAAAAAAAAAAGTGGGGGAGGAAGCTCAGTGCAGAAGGTGTTTTTCTCTGGACACTGCTTTTCAGCATCCCCCGGTAACAGATTCAGGGGCTTGGGCTGTGCTCAAGCCATGGGGGTTGGCTGAAGAGAAGGAGCAGCTTTTTTCAGGGTGGTGGGGCACATGCTGGTGAGCAGCCCCCACTCCCCAGGAGACCCCGAGTTGTGCATGAAACCATGCAACTGGGGTGCTGCTGGGGGGCACAGCTCAGCCCTCACTGCCTCCCACTCCCACACCTCATCCAGACAGGAAGCGGTTTGAAAGTGGATCAGGGTGTCGCAAAAGCACCCTCAGCTTATTTGTAAATCCGGTGAAAGATAGGAAAGCAACGTGTGTGGCACCCGTAACAAGAAAAAGCTTCCCCTTGGGCCCAGCTGCCACCAGTAGATGTCTTTGAGCAGCCGTGTACTCTGTGAAGGAACAGCTGGTGTGTACTGGGCAGCCCAAGGTTTGCACTCCCGGCCCATTTGTCTGCAAGGGCTTGATCTGTACTATGAGGAACACGGCTTTCGAGAGCAGCTTTCCAAAGATACCCAGGCTGGGCTCCTGTCATGTGCAAAGTACAGAACAGGATCTTTACTGATGCCATTGCGGAAAAGCTCAGATCCAAGGTATAGTGGCACAACCTACGTGCCCTTCTCATGAAATGTAGTTACTTTGATAACAGGAATGGAAAGCAGTTTCTTTTTAAGGGAAGACAGTGCTATGGAAACAAGTTTGGAGATGTTTGTCAGGAAAAAAATCCTAGCAGAAAGACAGGCTGTTTGATTTTTAAAAGGAAGGTTTGAAGCAGCTCAGCGTGTCTGGGACACAGAGCAGGTTCCAAACCGCCAGGCCTCTGGGTGGAGGCGATGCCCCATTCACAGACCCAAACAGCTGAAACGCTGCCTCATTTCTGAGTGACCAGTCCCTCAGCAGCTCTGCGCCTGAGGTGGACTTTGGTTTGGAGAAACAAATATGGTAGTATCCCTTGAGGATCCAATCCAGTAGGTAAAGAGGATGGTAGCGCTCAGCTGGGAACTGTCTGGCGTAGACACCTTGCATGCCCTGACAAAAATTACACCCGCTGTCTAAAATTGAAGGTGCTTTTCATATAAGTGAATAGTTGTTAGCAGGAACATAAAATGGTGAGAAGGTACTTCTGGTGAGAAAGTAAAATTTGTGGTTTATGTGAGCCAAATGCAGAGCTGGAAACCTGTAGAAAAGCTCTGGCAGAGGCCTTGTGAAAATTTCTACTGCTTGTATTTTTTTCTTGGCAATGATATATCCACTATCGGAGCTGGTTTTGTAGAGGAGTAGGAGGTAACAGTAATCCTAAATAGCAACAATTAAGTGGGGGCAGATGTGAAACCACAGCAGGGCTTAGGGAACACTACCACTCATCCAGAAAAGGGGTAATTTCAAAGCCATACCGGTAAATTAAATCCTAGGAAACGTCATAGAGGAAACAGGAAATGAGGCTCCTCCCGGCAGCAGGTCAGTGCGGCTCCCTGGGTTCGGGCCACCATCAAAGGCCCGCAGAGGCCTAGCACAGCAGGGCCGAGTGGCTCCTCACAGCTCTGCTCGCCCCCTTCCAGCCCTCAGTATTACTGTGTCCGAGCGCTCCCTGCCCGTTACCGGGTGTAAATAGCGACGCTCGGGCTGTAGGAGGCGCGTGCAGCGCAGCGCAGCCCCCACCCGTCAGAAGCCGATTCCCGCCGTTTATGCAGGACAGCCCTGAGCCAATGGGGGGGAGCCGGGGGCGCCGCTGAACCAATTGGAGCTGTCGGCGCCACCGCGGAAAGGTATTTAAGGAGAGGTAGTGGGGGGGAGGGAGGGCAGGCTGCTGTGGTGGGGTTGGCTGTGATGGGTTTGAGGGTTGTGAGCTCACGGCGCCAGGGTGCGGGACGCGAGCGAGACAAACAGGGAAGGTGTGGTCATAAGTCTTTATTTTAGCTACATCGCCTTGCACTACAGCCTAGGTCTAAACACTGAGGACATGCTGGCAGATGAGCTCTCATTCGCCTCTGGTAACAGGTCCTCATTCCTCACCCATTGTACCGTGAACTAATGATAAATGACAAAATAAACAAAGCTGCTGTCAAACTTGCAGTCTGTTTAGTGGCTTGGAGGGCCTTATTGTGCATTGCTTACACATTAATGCTTAGATACTACTCCTTTTGTGTCTCTAGTACCAAAGCTAAAAGACAGCAGAAGCCAAAAGGAATGAAGCATAAAGCAATAGTATGTAAGTTTAAATAAATCAAAATGCTGCTATCCTAAACATGTTTGACAATAACATGAGAGCTGGGCTTACAGCCCAAAGCTGAACAGGTTTTCTTGCCTCATCAGCACACCATGAGGTACTTTACTGCCAAGCTCTGCATGAGCTATTCAAAAATACAGGCAGCCTGATAGAATGCAGATAAAAAAACCCTCATACTTGCCGTTCTCAACTCTTACTTGGTTTTTTGTAACAATAGTTGCTAATCTGTAGTTACAAATATTACTCAAAAAAGATAGGTAAATTGAGAAAACCAGCAGCTCAGACCTGACAAATCATTTTAAAGTCAGTTAATTTGCAAACTTTCATGTGCTTTTATCACTCTGACCAAATACAAGTGGAATTTTTTTTAGTACTTGAAAGCTCTTGCTGTCAGGTATTTATTGCTGCCATCATCCACTCTTTTAACATTTAGACTGTAAAAATTGACTCTAGCCTGTCAACCGTTAAGCAGCAATAATTATGTCTGAAGTTGTGAAAGTGAAGTGTGACAGCCATTTCATACCTAGTGCTTTAGCAGGTCTTATAACCTCTAGAATTGCTTTTATTGTCTGCTTTCCATGCACCAGTCAAGAAGATGAGTGTATTTAGGGAGGAGAGGAAAGTTTGTATGTGGACCAAATAAAAAAAAAAGGTGAAATTTATTGCTCTATTTTTGTGAGAGAGTATTATCATGCATTAGGTGGATGTTAAGGTGCCAATTCACAAAAAAAAAAAATCTTGTTTTTTCATCTGAACACACCAGTAACCAACATTTTTTAATTAGATACATTGGCATTGCAAAACAAGCTCTTGCTATTGCAACCAAGCAAGGATGAACACACGTTGTATGTAGTTTAAAAGTTACACACTTACAGAGAGGTTTTTGTGAACCACAAGTATCTACTAACCACATCATTTTGATCACAAGACCAATGTAAATACATGGCACAAGTTTTTGTAATATAAAGCATGTGTCTCAAGCACCAGTTTATGATGCCTTTTAGAACTGGCATATTCATTAAATTTTAAAGTCTTTTTGGGTCTGCTTCTAAGCTGTGGGTGTTTGTGCTCTCCTGGTAGCGCTCCTGTGGTACATACTTACGTATTTTGTTTCTGGTCTCTAGGACAAAGAAGGGAGATAGTTCCTCAGCCTTTCACTTGCTGTGTTAGCTTGGGCCTGACAATGAAGCACTCCAGGTAAAGTTTCTGGCAGGTTCAGCCCAAGAATAGCAGCAGGGTCCCCTCCTGCGGCTGTCATTAGACCAGGCCATCATTAACAGCTGTTACGTAGCAGGCAGCCATACAGTTAAATAGCCTTTTCCACATTAAACACTCAAAAATTCGTCAGTGTAGAAGAACGAAAAGAATTCAAATGTTAACAACATGATGCACTTTATTATACAAAACCCAGAGACACACTTTCAGCTTGTTCGGTTTTAAATTATCTCAGACTAATAAGTTTTATTTAAAATGACTGACTCATAATGGGAGCTCTGATTGACATTTAAAATTTGTTTTGTTTTTAACCAATGAAATTGTTTGCTTAACTTGACATGTCTTGTAAAGTTCTGTGCTAACCTAGTCATATATGTGCTAACCTAGTCATAAATGTGCATGTTGTTTACATTTCAAAAATGAAATGCCACAGAATGACAGGAATACTATAGACACATAAAGCCAAATTTGGGTTGCCTGTTTATGTGCATGGCACCTGAAATATAACTGAAAGTTATCTTAGAGACTACTTCTATCAAGGAAAAAATGCACAGTGTTTCAGCAACAAGGATCTGATGACTGAAAAGCATCTGGTGAAAAATATAGACATGATGTCCATAATTTAGTACTCGGGAAAAGCAAAAGGAGAAGGGAAGATCCTTCAAACTGGAGTGTCCTATATTTTAGCAGAGAATTTGCCCCTCTAAATTAGGGAGTTATCATGCTCACAGAATTGTGTGTGTTTTCCAGGAAAAAAGAAAAAGTCATATTACTGAATTAGTCTAGCCACCCACAGCAGATACTATCCTCTGAAGGCTATGCATGAAGCAGGAAAATTGCACTACATTTTTCTTTCATCTGCTCATAGATTTTCAGTTATTCAGAAGCTGAAAATTCTCCTTGTCCAGTAGAACAGGTCAAAATCAAGGCACTACTTAAATGTCATTAACTACTAGGGCAGGTTCTAGAACAACTTTAAATATTCAGTGGAAGAAAGCAAAGGATGAAAATAGACGTTTGGGAACTTGCATTTGATTCAAATGAAAGCGTATGACATTTTTAATAGCAAAAAAAAAAAAAAAAAAGGGAAATATCTTAACAAAATCTTCCTGGAAATTATTTTGAGGTTTAATCAGACATGGAGAAAACAAATGAAAAAACCAACCTGATAGAACCTTTTAAAAGGTGGCAGTACCTTTATAAACGGTGTTATGATGAGAGGTATCAATAGGCAAAGAGAAGTAACACCCAGATTGGAACAAGGAGTAAGTGTTAAGAACAAAGGCGGTAAGATAGGGCTGAATGAATTAATTTATCAAGCCTTTCTTAGAAAAGTCCAGTTGGGAGAAGTCTGATGTGTTCAAGACTAATTGCAGCAATCAACAGGCACATGACAAAGTACCTCAAGATGAAATCAATCCATTGTATTTATTGTCTATTCTCTCATCTTCTTTAAGACTCTGTACCTATTCCCAATATTAAGTGATACTCTGTAGAGTACCGTATTGTTTGGTTTTGTAAGACTGATTGTTTTTTAAACCTGCCATAGCATACAAAAGTCTAGATTAGCTTTCTAAGGCAGGAGTTATGTTTACACTCACAGCTCCACACAGTATGTACCGGGCTCGTTACTAGCAGCACTAGCTGCTTCAGCAACACGAAGAATACTAAAAGGACATTTTTTTCCCTTGCAATCTATGGGTGAGTGTGTACTTTGGTAAGAGAAGAATGTATGAAAGAAATAGTATTTAAAGCTTTAGAGCCTTAGACTGTACTTTCAAAGCTGATCCATTTTGTGCAAAACACTTCAGTATTCATTAAAGCCAAGCCTGGGCCCTACATCTCTCAGAAGACTGTGCTCTCTACCAAACTGCAGTGTCATTCTCATCTTCATTCCCTTCAGACCATCAAAATCAGTAGGATGATGAATGGGAATCTCAGTGATTTATTTCTAGAACATTTTTTATTTAACGTTGCTGTGGGACTTTTCTTTCAGCAAAGATAATGTGGTTGGCTGACTAAAGGAAGAAAGTATTTATATTTTGTGTAAATTCAGTATCAGTATGCATAGATATGTTTGTCAAACTTCTGCTTTTATTGAGTTTGGTACTTTCCTAAAGAAAGTAGACCACAAACATATCTCGCCAAATTTGTAAGTTAACTATAAGCATTAGCTTCTTGAGATAGTCTTTTTAATTTCAGGAAATGTTTTCTATTTAGTTGGAAAACAGTAATGTTATGGTAAACTGCTGTTCAGGGGAAAAAGGAGTATGCTGATATTCAAAGAACTAGTTCAGATTTGTTTTACTTAGTTTCTATTTTCATTTAACAGAAAAATTATAAAAATCCTTTTCTACAGTGAAAACTGATTTGCCTACCTGGAATAGTTCATCCCTCAGCAAAAACGCTAATCAGCATGCTTCTTGAAGCTCCAGTTTCTTTATAATGTAATTCTGTACAGCCTCATCTCCTTTCTTTAAAAATAATTTTTCAGCAAAATATTGACATCGGGGCTGTTCTGTGAAAAACAGAATGGAAGCACCTGGCCCATATGTGTGCATTTCTTAACACTGCTTACCAAAAAAAAAGTACGAGGCAGGCACAGAGGTTAGTAAAGTGTAAAAGAAACAGAAAATCAGAATTATTTCCAAAGGATTCCTCACAGAAAGGAGAATATTCTTGTCTTTAGAGAAAACTGCAACACTCATAGCTGGCATTTAGAATTCTAATATTATGCAGGAACCAACATCTGACCTTACAGTGGTCTTAGTTGCTTATTTTACATTGAAAGAAAAGGTAAATAAATATGATGGTTTTCAAGTATACTGCAAATCATCCTCAAACAATACCTTGTCCTAAAAATAAATAAACATGTAAATAAGAAAATCCAGCTTTTTCCAAGCCTTCGTCAGAAATAATTCAGGCATTCTGGCTGGCCACATCACTGTCCAGGATGCCAGCATCAAATCTTCCTGTAAATTTTGGCTCAGGAGATTCCCAGATAAATTAGTTGCAAGTACACTCTCCCCAGTCAAGAAGGTTTGTGTATTGAATCACTCTCACTGCAGGAAAGGTGCAGCTCTCTGTGGCACTTCCCTTTCCCACAACTCAGACTCAGTGGAGTCCTCGTTCTGGGGCAGATGATGGAGATTTATCAAGGCAAAGGAATGGTTAGGCAGGAGCGGGGCCCATCAGCAGTTGAAGGTCTGGCTTTTTCACCCACAAACGAGAACAGCCTCCAAAAAGCAAACTGCTCCAGCCGCCAGCACTCCTCCAAGCAATTACCAGCAACATGAACAGATCCAGAATAACCCTCTACCTTTGACATGTTCCAACTTCCTTCACTTATTTTCCACAACTTCTGCCTTTCACCATCGCTTCCACCAAAAAGCTAGGGATTGGTGAGAGTCCACAGCTGTCTTTGGCAGAGACCTCCACACAAAGGCTTTCCTTGGGTAGAAAACCATCTTTAAACAATACTGCTTTCCTAAGGAACAGTTCTGTTCTAAAAGGATGGATTTTGTGCATGAAAATGGATTACTTCCTGACAGACTGTCTTGACATCAAGTTCCAAGAACAGTAATGTGAAAAGTTCTTAGAAGTAGCACAGGTCTGTCTGTCTTTATGGACAAGACAAATCTCAATTTCTCTTTCCTGCTTGTGTGTGGATGGGAGGAGGATGTTTGTAAAACACCTGTGAATTTGGGAGATAAGTTCACAAGACAACCTTCTGGCAAGGCAGATAGTCTCATCAGAGGTTGTCAGACCCGGCCATAAGCAATTTCTGCTGCAGGAAGAGGCTGGACCAATGAGTCCTCTTGACACACACAGTAGCAAGCATATTTGGTTAACGTAACTATATCTTTTTTACTAGTCCTAACATTCTTCATCTTCACTCTAACAATTCTCCCCACTTTCATCTCATTCGATACTATAAGGCTCCTCAGAACATTTACTGTGACATTCCTATATGTAGTACTTCTCTTATGCAAGTTTTATATTTTACCCTGTCATTTCTCAGAAGCTACCTTGGAATTTTAATGCCAACCAGTAGGTTTGCTTTTGACACAACACGCTCAAGTCTTGAGGTTAATTTTGCTCTACAAAATATAAGCAGTGATGAATGTTAAAAATGAGGGTAAAAATATTTTTGTTTGAACAGACAAACTCATGAATTCTAGTAACAGCTAACCAGATAGGAAAAAATTAAACTGAGATACTGAAGTAAAGACAAAACTGAGTGGATAATAACACCAGAAATAAATTAGGATAAGTTACTCCAATAGGAAAGGAAAAAGAAACCCTAACCTTACGACAAAGACTTTTAATTACTTGAAAAGTATGCCTGGATTCAGAGGATATGTATAAATCAAGTGGATGCATAGGGTGTAAATGATCTGCATCTATACGCACTATAAGGATAAAACCATATGCACTATACAGGACAGGAATGAATAAGTGAGTTGTAAAACGTAATGCCTGTATTAAGGGCTATATAAGCTTCTACAGGATGAAGAATTTGCTCCAGTCTAATCAGTGTGGATTTCACTGGTGGTGTAAAAATGGGCAAGATAAAAAGAAAGACAACATTGTAGCCTGTGCTAATCACAGAAATATAAAGGTTATGAATAACTAACACAGGGGAAAATGAGAAATTAAATAGAGAAGAGAGGCCTTAACGGTGAAATGAAAAATGTGTCTCAAAATGGAGTGAATCTCCATTTTTAACTGAAAAACAAGTACTAATCTAGCTCCACTGAGCATCTGCATGATTTACAGCAGCACATTCTTTACCTTCCTGCACTGAGAAGGGACAGCATCAGATTCATGGCTGCCAAGAAGCACCGACTTTCAAACTTCCCACCACAATCACACTCACAAACACTGGCAGGGCGATTACAGGAAACCACCTGGTGGAATTCCCTTTCAGGTGGAAGGGCCATGGAGGCTCCTTGCCCACAGCCTGGGATTTATTGATGCACACAGCATCACAGCAGACATTCCAATTCTGCAATTAAAATCAATATTGTTGTGATGGGGTCTTTTATTGTCTATATCCAACAAGCTAACATTTCTTTTCCCACTTCTGTGCTATTCTTCATTTGCTTATGTGCCTGTAGAAATTTTCATTCCATTCTTGCTTCCAGAAGACTGGTTTCAGGTAGTCTGTTTTATGAAGCAATTTGTTACAAAAATGTCTAACAACTTTTAGCTTTCAGTCTTTTGTATTGGAAATCACGTTATGTTGTATTTTAATTATGTTAGAAGACTTCTGTATGCAATCCATACGAATCTTTTAAGTATTGCTCTCTTCTTAATGCCTTTGTAAACAATATCACCTTTCTTTAATTTTCCCATATACTCGGGCTACAATTGCTTTTTTTGTACTTTTTCAATACCATAGAATCATAGAATGGTTAGAGTTGGAAGGGACCTTAAAGATCATCGAGTTCCAACCCCCCTGCCCTGGGCAGGCACACCTCCCACAACAATCCCAGCTCCCTCAGCCTGTCTTCATAGGAGAGGTTCTCCATCCCTCTGATCATCTTGGTGACCCTCCGCTGGACCCGTTCCAACAGGTCCCTGTCCTTTCTGTGTTGAGGACTCCAGAGCTGGACACAATACTCCAGGTGGGGTCTCACCAGAGCAGAGTAGAGGGGTAGAATCACCTCCTGTGACCTGCTGGCCATGCTTCTGTTGATGCAGCCCAGGCTGGGGTTGGCTTTCTGGGCTGCCAGTGCTCACTGTGGGCTCATATTGAGCTTCTCATCCACCATCACTCCCGAGTCCTTCTCCTCAGGGCTGCTCTCCAGCCATTCTCTGCCTGACCTGTATTTGTGGCTGGGATTGCCATTTCCCAGCTGCAGGACCCTGCCCTTGGCTTGGCTGAACTTCATTTGATTTCCACTAGCCCATCTCTCCAGCCTGTCCAGGTCCCTCTGGATGGCATCCCTTCCCTCCAGCGTGTCAGCCGTGCCACCGAGCATAATGTCATTGGCAAACTTGCTGAGGGTGCACTCTCTCCCACTGTCCATGTCTCCAACAAAGACGTTAAACAGCACTGGTCCCAGTACCGACCACTGAGGAACAACATTTCAGTACTTTTTATTTTCAGCACTTTTCATGGGATGTGTTTTTAGGAATCTATCTAGTAATAAGCATGTCAAATGAGCATGGAGGCAAATAAGCATTGTAGCAGAACTCCAGATCCTTCTATTACTGTTTTCCTCATGTTAAAATTACAAAACACTTTCTACACTTATTTAAAATGCAATTTGCATAATGCCCTCTTCTTTTTTTTTTATCATTCTGTAGCATATTTGTTCTTCTGCACAGCAGTTTATAGAATAAATTTTAGAGATCAATTTTATTTTCATGACCCCTGCTATTTTCCTCAATAACTACTGTACCTGGTTTACATTCTCATTTCAGTTGCAGGAATGCTTTGAACTCTGTGCAGATTTCTGTTCATTTTCCCTTTCAACTTTATTAATGATACACCTGCCCACTGAACTCAGATAAACTTAATTTGAAGTACTTCTTATTTCATGTAGACATCTCTGCCACTCAATCTACTACCAAATTTCCTGCAGCAGTATAAGACCTAAGTTCTTAAAAATCATGCTTTATCTTGGCTACAAGATTGTCTCATTCTTTCCCTGGACTACAGCTAATTTCAAACTAGGAACACTTTTCCCTGGTAATTCCATTTCCAACAGTATTAGGGAATCCTTGAAAGTGAGAAAGAAACTACAATATAGAGTAGTGTAATGTGACCATAAGAGAAGAAACATAGTAAATTATCAAAACTGTGCATCATTCTGAAGATCTCTGAAGGACTTAGCGTTGGTATTTATACAGCAAGAGGGAGGGAGCAGACTCAAGGAAAAATTATCTATGGTGTGGCAAGCAAAATCACGAAAGATAGGGATAAATCTGCTGTCAGATTTAAAAAAAAAAAAATAATCCAGTATATATTGTAAAGAACACAGGAACTAAAAATGCCAGTTGGTGTTTTCAAAGCATAGTAATACTGCACTACAAATTCATTTTCTATCAATAACAAAGCCCAAGTTGCCAAAGAAATGAGCATATTTTAGAGAGAGAGTATTCCACAGCAGGCCACTTTCTGAATAAACTGGGAATTTGCCATGAATCTACAGCATAAAAAAGCATAGCAAACATATTCTACATATTCATGAAATAGTATCTCTAGGACTACCCCAAGTTGAGACACAAGTAATTCATCCTGGAAACTGCTTATAAGGCAATAACAGCTCCTCTGTACAGACTTTAAACTTCAAAACCAGCAGAGAAAGGACAAAACCTCATATTTGCAAAGAAGCTTTTCCAGACAATTAGTAAGACATTAGCTCTAATGAAGGACGTAAAAACATCAACGAGTATGACATTCTGCTTCTGTTCCCTTGCTAAAGAGCACAAGTATGTAAAACAGAAATTGGATGATACTTAACAGCAGCAAAATTAAGTGCTGCACCAGACTATTTGGCATCTTAGAGTTTCAGAATAATTTACAAACATTAATTTACCACACAGCAGCCTTCTGAATTAAATGCAATAGGTATTTACTTCTGTGAATGGTACCAAAGACTCATGAAAGGCAGCTGACCTTTCCAGAATTCAGCAGTCAACCAGCATAATTAGCAACAGATAGCATAGTTCTCTAAGTAGGGAGCACTGAACTTCCCTTCTTACTATCGTAATATTCATCTTGATATACTAAGTGGAATAAAACCATTCACTAAGAAAAGTCAATGCAGCTAGAAACAAGAGATTTAGATCCAAAATACCAAGCGAGCAAAATATTTATGAGTGTTTAGGAGAAACCTCTTCAAAGAGCAGTCAGTTCAAGGGTCTATAGCCCTTTCCAACTTCAAAGTTCTCGTACAGATCTCACCCTACAATCTACATCCTGACACACGTTACTCTCACCTAAAAACTGGACCCTAAAGATTGCTGGAGTGAAATCTGGGGCCAAGCTAGTGTTGAAAAGCATCACAGAGCAGGAACTATACACTTGTTTCGCTCTGTTAGCACAACCCCAAACATAATCTTCAGTGTTACACTGCAGAACATGACGACGAGCAAAAACACCGCAACATCTCCATCATTTTGAATACTTTGTAAAATTAATACAAAATAATACTGCTATCTACACACGGTGCTGTGCAAGAAATACAGCTTAGCTTAGACCAGAACTTCTGAAACAGATGATCTGAGACTGCAAATCACACCGGTAGTTTGTGTCTGACTTATTTCTGTGTTATTTCAAATAGTTAAAGCAGTCACACAGAAGTGTGGTTGTTTGCAATAGCATCCAGAATTCATCACTGAAAGGCAGGGATTTAAAACGCAGAGCTTTCAGATATGCTTTTGTTATGAAGATAATAATGTCCTCCATATGTGACAGGCCTCTAAACAGGAGGCTTGGGGAGAGAGAAAGAATGAAGTTCAGGAACTATAATACGAAAAATTGCAATTGTGCACAACATGTATGAGAAAAATGTTATGATAGCTACATGCACTGTACCTCTAGTAGTTGCTGAGAGTCAATAGCTTATTTAGGAAGAGAAAAATTAGTTTCTCATACAATATGGCAATGGAAACATGTCACAAAGCCAAAGTTACTGCTGAGTTACACTCCAAGTGCCTTCACTTCCACTTGCCCTAGCTGTGGCTCATAGTACTTTCCCACAAGGCAAAGGGCCCTGAAAATGCACAGAAAGTAAGTACTTGGAAAGCTGTCTTCAGTCTTTGGGGTTATATTAGGAAACCTCCTTCCAGAGGTGCTGGCAGCTGATCAGCACCTCCAGAAAGAAATCCTGCAGCTGCTCCCTCAGCCAGTTAAGCCTTCTGCCTTGCTTCAAATATTGTCATAATTCTTTTAGACGTAGTCACGTGTAGACAGATGTATCACCAGCTCTGATTTAATTTATTTCAGTATCTCATGGGTGTGTACAGTCTGTAATTTAAATCAATAAGCATTTATTAAGCAAGTTGTCTATTGAGTCACAGATGCACAGTTCATTATGCTGACTCCTGCTCCAGAGTGCCCAGTGAGCACTGGAAGGATAAGGGGCTACAGAGGAAGTGATTAGAAAAAAAAAAATATGACAGTGCTTGAAACTGAAGTTTAGCAGCATTGGTGAACAGTGGGACTGGAACTCCAAGCCGGAGTGCTGTCATGTTTGATATTGGTACAAAAATAATCTAGAGCAAGAACAACAGCAGTGTAAGACCAAACCCACTTCACAACAGCATCCAAAAAACTCAGAAAGTGGATATGTTGCCCTGAAGCTGTA
Organism: Nycticryphes semicollaris; assembly: GCA_013400055.1. NCBI lineage: Eukaryota > Metazoa > Chordata > Aves > Charadriiformes > Rostratulidae > Nycticryphes > Nycticryphes semicollaris. The sequence continues at coordinate 803,759 of VXBJ01005189.1, forward strand.
AATGTGCTGATACATTGCTGATCAATGACAGGTTTGGCACATAGAAATGTCATATACAAACTTCAGACAACTCACAGAATAGTTCATCACATTCATAGATCACATTGAAGGTTAACATTAAACCTAATGACTTCTTTGAGATGGCTGCTTTTACAAATACAAAGGAAATTAACATTAGACTAAATAGGGCATTTAAATTTCCTGTAATGAATAAAAGCAGACAGAAGAGCAGTAAAATGAATTTGAAACAAACCCGACAGATTGTAGATGAAAAAAAATGTAATTATGTCCAAGTCCATTTTTTAACTAGCAGCTGACAATCATATTGATTGAACTGATTGAGAGTATCAGAAAATCAATTATCTTCCATGGCATATGAATGGAAATGCCTGTGAAAGTACCTAGGGAGAGTTCAAAACAGGCTGTATTTAAATAAAATTTGGAAGTCATGAAAATTCCTTGGGGGCAGCAGATATACCTTAGGGCCACAACACACACAATTGATTATCTTGCTATTTGACAGAAAGGGGGTGTTCCAGATGTTCCAGGCCATATATTTTTTCCAGAAATAGATGGACAGGGTTTGCCTACACCATCGCAGTTAATCTCCAGGAAATAAGGAGCTTTCCCTGGGGCTTCCATCCTGCTGGTATTCTGAGTAACCACCTTATGGAGGTTAGAGAGATTCATCTGCAAACTACTGGGGTGACTTGGTTTATGAATTGCCAGAATCACTAACACAGAAAACTGGGCAGGTAAACTGGTGAGAAGTGAAAAGAGTGTCCACCATGCAGAGGCCAAACCTTTCCTTAATACGCCTACACAACACTGGTTTTCTTCCAATGAACACTGCGTCCTCTGATCAAGCTTCACATCAAAGCACAAGGCTCAGAACTCCCAAAGTGAGGTGCTTCCAAGGAGAATCTCACACAAGGAACAGCAGGAGTTGGCTGTTGTTGAAAAGGTGCAACACTGCTGGGAGCATAGGCCTGAGGGAATCACCTGAACGTTCACCCTCACTGAGCAGGAGATGGAGCCCCAGCAGAGGACCTGCCTCCAGTCCTTCCCAGGACCAGCAGCAGAGCACGTCCCAGCACTTGGCACTCCTGACTGTGGCAGAGGGGGAGCAGGAAAAATGACAGTGAGCAGGTTTATGCTGGACACGCACCCTGCACTCAGACCGCATTCACAGACTGCTGCAAGTGCTCAGCACAAGCACATTTTTTCCCCTTGGATATAAAATACTGCTATTTTTTCCCCCCGTTGCTCCTTTCCTCGCTAAATGTGCTCAGGGTTTGGTTTTTGTTTTGTAAAAAGGGTGGGGAAGCAGCACCTACTACTCAGAGCCCACTCTCGGGAGGTGTTGGATTGGTGATGGGTTACAGATGAAAAAAAAAAAGACTGAACAATCAAATCAGAGCAACATATTTCCACAGAGAAAGCTTCACAAAATTTAGATAGTAGAATGTAAGTATGAATAAAACTATCATCTGGTCCTTGAGGATCCTCCATTAGTCCATTCTCTTTGCATATTTAAATTGCATTCAACCATCTCGCTAAGTTATCGTACCCGAGAGCATCATGAAGTATCGTTTGTGCAGTGCCATTAATGCATAACGAACACAAAAAATTCTTTGCACAGATCCTAAATAAACAGAGAAATAAACCACTCTTCTGCTGCTGTATAAACGTTTCTTAGCTGTCCATTTCACCAGCTGCAGTGCTTTAGTGGGAGGTGCTAGGAGTCTGAAATCTGACAATTTACTAGTCCCCAACCACAGAAGTGCCTTCAGGTGATCTGGTGAGGTGAGGAAGGACAGGTGCTCACTGCCCTGAAGACTCGCTTGCCTGCGGAGAGGAGCGATAGTGCACGCTGACCTGAGTGGAGCACACGGGATACTTGTGAGAATTCCCCACTGCAAACAATCCCGGGTTAATCCAAGCAAGATTACGCACTCTGTCATTGCGGAGATGGAGAGAGCACATCCACACCCCCCAGCAGCACCCAGCACAGACAGCCTGCCCCTCCTGACTGAGCTGGGGCATTCCCCACAGCTGCTGGGCAGACGGGTCCCAGAGGAGCACAGCTGCTGCGGTTTCTTCATGACACAGCTGTGGCGTAAACCCTATGGCTTCCGTTTCTGATGGGCCCTGCGGCCCTGTGTGGTGGACACGGGCTCTATAATTGTCCACACGAGGAGTTGGTACAAAGAGAGCACTCAGAACAAATTACATAGATGAATATACAGCTTACTTGCAGCAATTCCCCTCTGTAGACAAGTCCTGTTATTCCACAGGGTATGCTTAAATCCTGATTTGGATTGAACAGCCATGAAACTGGGTGCAGAAATCTGAAAAGCTTCTATCACCAACAAAGAGTAATGTAGTATAGACAAAGAACTGAGAAATGTTAGCGTTTTTCAAGCTTTGGAGGAGTTGGGGGGTTGTGTCTTCTCCACTCAAATAAAACCAGTAAAACACAGTAACAGGCCAGCAGCTTCTAGGGGTCGGTCCCTTTGCTATCGAAGGCAAGTTCATATAGCTAAAGGAGGTGTAGTCCCAAGTAAAGTCAACAAAGACTTTTTGATAATACAACATTTTCTTCAACTTTATTGTTGGAGCACAACTGCTAAGTCAGGAGACAGAGGTTAAAAGCTCTCCCCATGGTAGGAACAACATAATTTCTAATTTACACGTGCAACACAAAAGGACACAGTAACGAGAATGAATTCTCACAGCAACAGAGCCAAGAGAAATCTGTTAAACTTCTTGAGACGTGTGCAACTGACTGAAGCAAAGTAAACAATAGTATCAACAAAGATCTTTAAAAGCTAAGTGGGAACTTGAGAAGAAACCAAGACCAAATTCAAGGATTTCCATTTCATTCCAGAAATTCTGCTCGTTCATTCTTGTTTTTCTGAACAGTAAGACAACTGAAGGGTCTTGTAACATTTATCAGTAAGATAGATCAAGAAGGTACATGAGTTACACACCTCTTCAGAGTTAACATCTTTCTACGGTCAGACTGGTTGTAGTTTACTTACGTGCTCTGGAAAGGAAAACTGCACCGTAAATGTACTTTGTGAGAGGTTTACGCGGTCTTCACAGGGGTAGCCAGAGCAGAGCACGGGCCCAAGAGTTGAAAAGAGCTCAGAACATAGGTTCTGGCACTACCATGCTAATTATCTAACTCCAATGGAATTCACTGATGCCAAGCAACCCTTGTTTCTGAAAGGCACTGATTTGTCCAAGGCCTCTGCTTCTACATTTCTGGTCCAGAGGAGAACCAAAGCCACTTGAGCGTAGCTCTTGCAACCGGTGATTAAGCCATGGGGTGAAGCCACAAACCCTGTCTCATGCAGTTTCAGTCTCTGAAACAGCCTCTGAAAAACAGCATCTGTGAGAGTGTTTGGGAATTCCCACCCCTCTTTATCACCCCATCCATTCTAAAAGAGATGATGACTGTAGTCTGAATAGCCCACTTAAAACTGGCAGCAGTAATACTGATCCACCTGTTCTTTACTTAATTTCATGAAAAAAATAACGAGTACAAATAACAATTTCTCACTGCACTCCCTCTCTTTTCCTTCAGGGTAAAACCAACAAGGTGGAATCTGAAGTGAGCAAGGACTTAATGTTGAAGTCCAGAGGTTTTAATCAAGAAAAAGGTCTTCCTTGAGCAGGGTTTCCTTTCCCATGGTGCCATATTGACATAGGACTGCAGTTGTTTGGGTGACCTTGGTTACCACAAGGTTGTGCAGACCTGTCACTTGAAGCAGAATGTTGTTACCTTTGGGGACTGCAGTAATTACAATCAATTTGCTGTGTTGATTGGCTAGCGACCGCTTCTTCAGCTTCTTAATTAGCAACACACAGGAAGCTCCCAATGAAGCGATCTGACATTCTAAGAAACGCAGCCACATCCCTACTGAAAACTTCATTTAACATCCACTTGAATGTTTACAGGCTCTGCTGGTTCCCTCTTTGGCTTTCACCTGCTGAGACCCCTTAGAAGACCAAACTTCAGTGTCACCTAAAAGAGTGAATAATCTTATTAACAGTAGCCATGTAAAGCTACTCATATGAGGACCAAAAACAAATTTCAACGTTAAAGTGTTCCTCTGTGTTTTGGCCTCTCTTACACTGTTCTGTACCACTGTCATTTCACCCATTCGTGTAGAGTGACTGCTGTTAGCTGGCTTGACAGAGCAGGAACAGAGTGTGTTTCCACTGATAATATAAACAAAGCTGCAAATCACTCAAAGATAAACTGTTGGAAGCTGCAAATGCTTACACTCGATTTATTACTTAACCATATCTGGCAAAATGAACTTCCCCTCTAATGATTGCTGTGTTCTAGATTCTTGTGTGAGCCCTTTTCAGAAGGAAATCTGCATCTGAGCTGACAATTTCCATGTCAGGCTTCACTGAACTGCAAATTACCCCAGCTAAATTACATAAACCACTGAAAACAGACCCTAAGGCAAACTTCAGCCCTTAACTCTGGCAGTGCTGCTGATTTGACTAATTACCACTACGCCAGCACTTCATTACAACCCCTGTGTCTACTGCTATCAATGGACGAAGGATTACCGACCCGGCTGGGTACTGCTGAGTCTATAGTGTGGGTCCACCCCTCAGAATAGCCTGCAGACAGTGGAATGGAATTACGTCATGTCAGTACAACACCTACAGGAACAGGAGTGAAACCTATCCATAGATCTCAGCAACGTTTTCATCTTGCACAAGAAAAGCCAAGCACACTTGAATCAAGAGCAGGGGATCCGGAAGGTGAGCAATGTTTAATCTGTTCTCCTATAGCAAAGAGAGATGGGACACAAAATGGTCTTTGCTCCAGGAGATAACTGTGACTTCGCTTCACATTTTTAAAGACATTTTCAGTCTATTCCTCAGCAGCTTCTGCTGGCATTCAAGAAGGAATTGCAGCTGCTTACAGCAGGAAAATCATCTTTGTGGAATTGTGATTAATCAAGGCAGGCACCAGTGGCACAATCACAGCAACAAAACATACCTTGATGTCCTGCCAGTAACTAAGTTACATAATGAAAAACAGTCTTCCCTATTGGAAGTTGTCTAAGCACTGAACTTTTTCTGTTACATGTTTCTCTACATTTCTTACCGTATTTGGGGAAAAGGTTTACACTGGATTTAGTATTTAAATAATTTTCTCATTTGATTTTTCTCTCCAGTTTTGGAATTACAGAAATCCTTAAAAAGGTTGCATGTGCAGAGATCATTTTGTTAATCATTAAAACCGTGCAAATTGTACAGCTGTATTTTCTTGGACTCACAAGCGTGACTCGCAGGAATGATTAAAAAGAGGATTCTATGAAAAATCACAAGGAAGTAGGGTTTTATGTGCAGAAGCTTGTGCCCACAGACGTGGTGTGCAAAGGCTGGTTGTATTCTTCTGGGGTATTTGTGGTGGTCCGCAAGTTCTCATCTCCATGTAGAGATCAACCTTTATGTTTTATATAATGTTCCTGCTCTATTTGAGAAATGGTAGAATTGCAGGTCTCCAAGTGAAGGCAGAAAGAACATGGGTAAACCAAGAGTGCAGCACATGCAGAATCATGTACTGCAGCTGCTAAAACCAGAAATTGGATGAACATTCCAGGGGAAATATCATTGTTGATGCTTTCTTTCCCTAAGCTTTTGCTGCAAACACAGATGTCAAGGCAAGATGAACACCTCGTCTGACCCCAGACTACCCTTCTTAGGTGCTCAGTAGCAGGGGTAGTCATTCCACATGGTGCCACTGATTACAGATTCCAGTCAAAGACAATTAACCATGGCGCCTATGACATAGGCACAGACCCTCAGTGTATCTGAACTGCTGTCATTTTCTTGCTGTCTAAATTCCTATGTTGACTTATGTCTGGCTGAACCCCCCCAACTCTCACAGCGTGTCCTCACAGCTACAACCCACCCAGCATCTCTATGGCCTACTCCAGCCTTGCTTCAACAGGTCTGTGTCCTTCTGATGTTGGTGGCCTCCCATTCCTCAGCCGTGCCACCACACCACTCGCCTTGGTGTCATCTGCAAACCTGCTGAGGATGCAGGGGATCCCACTGTTTATGTCATTGATGGAAATACTGAACAGCACTGGTCCCAATATCCCTGAGGGACACCTCTTGTCACCAAGCTACTCACTACTGAGCTACACAGCATTATTTTTTTCCACTATTACTGCTTGCTTCTGTATTAATGCTACCAGTTCTGGTAACAAAATTTTCACTGAAATCATATTTCTTGAGCGTAACAAAATTGTCTGGAAATAAAGAACTTCCCAGAAATATTCTCTATGGAAATTTTGGGAAATCAATTTTCAAGAGAACATTTACAGGTCTCTTAACTAAGCAAGGTGCACACTAGGACAAAGGATGCTTATAGATTTTTTTAAAAGCCTTTTGTAAGGTAATTTTTGGAACATACAATGGCATAGGACAATAGAGCGTGTTAGAGGAAATACCATTTTGTTTTGTGTTTGTAGAGCACAAAGCACAGCAGGATCCTGGACCAGAGATACGAGCTGCAGGGACATGACAGAACGTGTACACAGAGCTGCTTGATGCACTTTAAGTATCTAACTTCTCATTAGCTCTTTTTAACATGTCTTTATGATTTCTCCTTAATTTGAAACTGTTTCTTTGTGTGAAACTTTCTTCCTTGTTTGCACCTGAAGGTGTGACTGCTGAAGACAGGTGTGGAAAACACCGTTTTACTCCATGAGAAGAACGATTTATTGAGATGTAACCGCAGCGCGTGGCACACGAGGGCTGTGCAAACGAGGCCACCCCTTGGCAAGATGGGCTGAAGCAATTTGTGAGCTGCTACAGAGAACAGACTGTGGCTGTTCTAAAGCTGGCACCAGGCTGGGAGCTGGTCACCTGCCACATGGATGAGTTGCTTCAGTTTACAGGTGCACAACATAGGATTTAATAAATTTGGTGAAGAACGATCAAAAGTGCATCATCTATAATCCTACAGACAAAATAACTGCCCAGGTAATTCTCGTGCAGAATTCTGTGAGCTGACGATGTGTTGCCACTTTCCTACCCACGAGAGCACAAAAGAGGAAACAACAGTCAGTGTCCAAGGCACACAGCGACTTCGGGAACGTGCAGTGTCCCGGCTCGGGGTCTATTTAAATGATTTCACTACTGTCACACTCCTGCGACCAGGAGAGGATGTGACAAGAGAGGCGGTTCTCTTACTGCCACCCACGTACCAGGAAAAAATCTCTGTCAACTGTGTCTTCTAATTGCTCATGCCATGAACTTCCCACTATGGTACCCCCTTTTTTCTGGGCTGATCTGTATTTCTTTTATAAAAAAAAATTAAATACTGCCAAATGCATGTATCAAGAGGTGAACATGTGCTTCGTGTGCCTTAACACCTAGTGATAGTAGCACAATTCTCTCATTCATCTGAAGTTTTCCAACTGTATTCTGTAAAACACTAAGGCTATGGGTTAAGAAATATTCTACATAGTTATCTGGTCATGTAACACACACATGCACACACACATGACAGCAAACAGCTTGTTGAACTCTAGGGCTAGCTTCGTTCTAAGACAAACACCTAGATAAGACATAAATAAAAATTGACTTACATCTGTCACCAAGACTAACTCCTAAAATTTACCTTCTCTTTCTCCTCACTGAATTCTCTCTCGATCAGTTCAGCACCCACAAGCCACAGACCCACGCTGGAAGTCCATTCAGCCCAACGTCCTATTCACCAGTGGCCCAAAGAGAGTGTTTGAGAAGCAGCCAAACGAGGTACGTGTATTTGCACAGCAACCTCAGAGCCCCTGACCGTTTTCACTGAGACAGACAGGGTTAGTTTGTACTTAGTGATCTCAAAGGAAAACTCAGCTCATTTTAACTACACATAGTTCTTCACTTCTCACTGTGGCAAAGGGCTCCGCTGTTTGGCTATAAACTAACACCCTCCTCAGCCCACTGTTTTTATTTTGAGCCCACCTTCTGCTGTCTTCATGTGATGGCCCTTACCTTTCATAAAAATGGTGGTGTTTTTGTAAGCTGTTCTTCATTACATCCCAGGTAGTCTAGATGGATACGTTACTGGTTATTTCTGAATTATTTATCAACACATTTAAACTATTAGTACGTATTACCAGACTCTGGTTTAGGATGTTTTTAAGGTCTGTTTCTGCTCTGAGAAATGTCCACAGCTCAGAGAATTGTGGTCATGAGGTTTCATGTTCCTCTCTCCCCAGTAACACCACTTTTCAGAGCCTGCCACTTGTAACATAACAAAGGAGAGGAGGGGATGTTTCCAAATGTCAACACAGAATTTAAAGCCAAGCTGGATTCCTGCCTTCTCAGCCATCGCACTGCCCACTTCTGCTGGCCAATATGTACTTTCAGTCCCATCTGGGCAATCCAGGCTTGCTTTAAAGAATGACAAATAAATACTGTTTTTCCAGTCTTACTGACAGCAATGTAAAAATGGTACAAAATAATTTGAAACCCTAATACTGTAGGGTTATCTCACACTCAGTCTATTCCTGCCTGATTTACATACAAGTTCTTGTGACTGAAAGTTTTCCCTTGAGAAAGCTGAAGTAGTCTTACTTCAAACATGGTTGCTCCATGAGATTGTTTTGTTATTAAATAGACACTAACCTCTGGAAAGTATCTTGTATTTATTCTCAGAAATTGTAGCCGGCTACTTGCCTTCCTCACTTTCCCCAAGGCCCCATAGGACACTACAGCCAAGATGGCCATTGATCATCACCTCCTCCACCAACTTTTTTTTGTTAGTGAATAGCAGATCCAAGAGATCCCAAGTGGCTGCACTCACTTCCTCACGTTAATTGGGTAGTCTTTAACAAAGATCCATGAGTTGCTCTTCATTGCCTCTCCCCTGATCCTGCTCCCCTGGACCCTTCCATAGAAGAGCTCCACAGGTTGAAGCTGGTGGTTGCTGTGAAGGGCACACCTCCCTCACCATCTTCCCACCCTGTTTTCACTAAAGAGCCTGTCTCCATGGGCCACAGAAGGCCGGTCACCCAAGCCATCCCATGGTACCTCAGCTGCTCCAATGATGCCACGCTTCCATGTCTGCACAGGGACCTCTGAGACCTCCCAGGCCAATGTGCTCTCATCTACAGCCACCTGAGGAGCTCCCCACACCCACCACCTCATTTCACACACTTTCCACCCTGACCTCCCATCCCTCATTTAGATGCAAGCTATTAGCACCATCCTGCAGCAGGAATTAATTATCCTGCAAATCTACCAGTGTTTATGGAACACAAATTGAGAAAACACAACATGCTTGATTTGTATAAAATTCTGTCACCTGGTCTGTTTGTTCCTTCCCCTGACTGGAGTGCAAGCAGGGCTGCAACTGCTTCTGTGGGCAAGAGGACAAACATACAAATGCTGTCATGGTCAAACCTGAGTAAATCCTTAAACTCTTTGCTGAATCAGGTCGGGGAGGGTTTCTCGGAAGAAGAAGCAGTTGAGTGCTTGAGTCCCAGTGAATTACAAGGTCTATGGTCAGAAGAAATTGTCTGCATGTACACTTGTGCTGATTTTCACTACCAACTTAGAACGGTGTAAACTTTGTGTGACTAATGTTCATACCCAGGGGCTTAAATCATACGCACTGCATTTATAAAGTGTTCAACAGCCCATGGCGATATCCCGGACTGGATCACATTGTCCAATAAATGAATACCTATTCAAGCAAACGAGCGTGCTGGGAACAGTCCTGATATGAATAAGGCTCAGGATCACTATTTCTTGTATTAATGCTATGAATTTATATTTGTTTGGCTTAAATGTCCGTAAAAAGCTGCAGCAATTTCTGACATTAGTGTAAAATCACACCAGGCAAATCGAGGCAGTTGTGGATGCCAACAGAATGAGACCTTTATTCATGTTATATTTTAAATTAAGATAACCTATTTGACAAGTGTAATTTTAACTATCTTCCTCTTCACTATCTCTTCATTCTTCCAACTCACTTTGTCGTCAGGCCACAGTTAACACACCTGTGAGACCCTTCAGCCGAGAGAGGGAGCTCTGGGTAAATTAAGCAAAAAATCATATACAGAAAGTTAAGTATGAGCAATTTTACTTTTAACACAACAAAAAGCTTCAACATACTCAAAGTTCATCATTTACTGCTACTTTAGATTCAGGAAAATAATTATTTCATCAAAGGACACCCGAAGTACAAAATCTCATCTTGGTTTGTTGTCTCTATCCGTGAACTGCAGGTAAATAGAAGGGACTGTGCTTGGGGAGCAGAGGGTTTATGGACAACAGGCTGTAGAGAAAGTAGTTAATAATGCAGGCAATGTCATCTTGCCAGAGAAAGAGCTCTGGAATTACGCCTTTTCAGAGGAAATTAATGACTTAGTTCAAGCATACTTAGCCTAACAATTAATCGTGGAAGTTCTATGAGGACTGCCAAAGGAGGACCGAAACAGTGCAGGGATTTACCATGCTCTTAGTTTCTAGGAAGCAGCAGGTCTGTGAGCTGATCACACACCTGCAGGCTGGGAACCAGGAGCTCATGTGGTTCTGAATGCATTTTACGACTGTCATCAACAAAAGGTAGAGTATAATCAGTAAGAGAGCTAGTTTTCCAATTGCTACCAAGGCATCGCAGCTGAGGTATGATAAGGTAACCGTGGTTTGGATTTAACAGGACTGCTTTAGTATGGCTTCATGTCATATTTGGCCCACATCAGGGAGTATATTTCATGGTTTTGTTGTCACAAGGAAAATGTGTGGAATGGTAGCACCAGCGAGATAAGGGTAAAAAGGCTAATTAGGCAAGTACCTGAGAACTGTGCTAAAGAGTTCATGGACACTGGAAACAGCGAGAGCAAGATGCAGATACCTGAAAGTACCAATTCCCTTTTAACTTTTACATCTGTTTTTCATGCATGGCCTGAGTTCATTGAAGATTGTCTCCCCAACCAAAGAAACACCATCAACGTCTCTGGGTCTGGATCATACTCTCTGTTCTCTGCACTCAGTTAAATACACAAGCTCTCCTTCACAGGCTGACAGAGTAACAGCACTTACAGCTCGGGGCGACAGCTGAATCTGCAAATAACTTGCAGGAGTTCACGAGAAGACTCTGGATGAAGGAGAAAGCTCCAAGCGGTTGTCCACTAAGCACTTCCATCTCCAGTGCCTTTGTGTAGACAGAGAAGCAATTTCAGCTCAGCGAGAAAAATGTGAATTCATTTCAAACCAACGTAAGGCAGCTGGGATTGAGCTGTGATGGAAAGACTCGTATCAGCGCAGGGTTAGTCTCAGTCTCCACATCCAACATGGGCATCCACATCAGGATGTTACCTGTGCCCAAACTTTTCTGAAAGAATTTCTTCCCATTTAGAGAAGCTCAATTATTACCTCTAGGGTGTATTAAAAGGGATGGGCTTTATCCTAAACCAACCTCCTCATAATTTTTCAGAGACTTTTATGGGAATAAGGCCCTAAAAAGCAAAAAGCAGCTGTAGCTTTACAAAGTCAGTTTGCATATACACCACTCTTTTACCTGACAGTCAAAAATTACACCTCCTTACAGAAAATTCTACATAAAAATGACATAATCCATCAAGATTCTGCCAAGCCAAGTGTTTCACATACTAAACAGCTCAATAGAGGTCATCACAGATTAGATTTAAGTCTCACGAGGTTGCTCCATCACTTCCAAAAGACATATAGTACATTGGTGAAGATAAAGAACTTTTAAATCACGACAAAGTATTTTCCCTGCTTCAGTGATGCTATATATTTATTTATTTCCTTGTTTACAGAAGGCTCTTCTGCAGCTCTTATGCCAATATTTTTTTGTTAGTTGATGCGAACAGAATAGCTTTTTATTCTTTCCAATGTCAGTAGACTCAGTGGACCCCCATTTGAGACAGCGTCACATCACACCCCACAACGTTTGGGTCATATTTCTGTCGGTTCCTCATCCAGAGAAAATGCATATACATATGGACAAAGATGCAAAATAGAAAAACACTGCAACATCAAGCTAGAAGTATTTTCAGTTCAGAAAAAAAAGTGCTAATTTGCAATCAAATGGAGCTGTGTAATTACTGTCTTTAATACCATGAGGTATACTGACCCCTCTCTGGTGCAGCCCCCAGAACAGCCCACCGGGTAACCCAGCTGAGAACTGCACTCCTGCACCTACAACCACAGCGAAGCAGAAATAGCAAAAGCGGGCAACAGGGTAAGCACCACTCACTGCAGCTCCCCAGGGCCTCCTTACCTGGAGATGTTCTCCTCCCCCGTTCTCCTTACCTGCAGAGCAACGGCCAAAATGAAAAGCAGTAAGAGTTCTTCAGAGAACAGGTACTGGCAAGAGCTAAATATCCAGGCATCAGTACCAGGCAGATACTTGGCTATTCTTTGACTTAGTCACCGTAGTATCTGGTTGAAATCGTTACCTGACTTTGGGTGCACAGCACATGCCTTGAGTCCACATAATAAAGACAACATTGAACTAGATCTTCTCTGCATTCTACATTTACTTCAGGAAGTGGGTAATTTTTAACATTTAATGTCAAAATTTTATCAACAATAACTATGGAACTCATGCCTCTATAAGTCCACTCAGGTAAATAGAACCATTGGTCTCATAAAAACAAAGTATTTGCTTATTTGAGTAGTATGGGCAGCAAGCTTGGGAGCAACAGGGGCGAAAGGGAGAAACCAGCTGTTCCCCGAGCACCTTCCCTTTGCTCCATGCCCTTCTCCTTTCTTTTTTCACAGCGATCCTCTTTCCCCACCCTTGCTCACTGGAAGTGGACTGACAGCAGAGGAGTAGGTCACATCATGAAGTCAAACAATAGAAATAATTATAATGGACGCACCTGGATGAAGCAGGATAAAGGCAATTCCATAAGGAGTGACTCAATTCTCACTGTCACATGATCTTTCTTATAACTTTTAAGGAGTTGGACTGAAATCTAGCCATGAGGAAGAAGTATGTGTCACTTTCCGTGCTTGAGAAGAGGCTGAGTGAACCAATATGCTAAAAGTAGAAGATTCTCGCAGTAAAAATCCCTTACATTTCTTGAGAAAGCCAGAACAAAAGATCACCAGCTGAGCTGGAGGCAGAGAAGAATTTGGGTAGCGAGATGGACTGATGACAAAGACAAGTATGCGTGTTCTTTGCTATAAATTTTAAGTCTTTAAAAATAATTTTAAAGTGACTTAATCCTTCTCTGATTGTCTCTGTGACCATTAAAAAGACAAATAAGCCTTCCTCTTGTCGGAAGTGTTTCCTGGCTACTGCTTCCCATGAGAAGGCACCCAGAGAGTTCTGTACTTCTTACACCATGGGTAAAATTAATCAGAACATGGTAAGCTCTATCTACATAATAAAAAACCCTGCTTGGCCTTGAATTGGCCTGATCTGTGACTGCCACAGGCAAGAGTGGCTCTTGGTACCGCGTTTAAGATTTATTTTTATTATGTCTCTCAGGATAAGTTGTTTAAGGAACGATTGTTCTCTCTGCTCTGGTCACATTTAAATGCCAGACTGGGTCTGTCAAATGTGACTGGATTTATCAATGAGGCAGAAAGATACGGAGAAAATTAAAAGGCTGCAAAATAAATTATTTGGGAAGTTAATTATAAATAATATAATCTCTATATACAAATATTAAATGTGCTTATTTAATTAAATCACTGCAGATTTTAAAAGTTCTTTCTGGCTTCTTTGACAAGTCATCCCATCAGACTGTTTCTTGGAGATATTTCCAGGTACTAGTATGAGTTTGGAACTGACCTGTTGGAGAGCAGCGTAGGGGAAAGGGACCTGGGGGTCCTGGTGGGCAGCAGGATGATCATGAGCCAGCTCTGTGCCCTTGAGGCCAAGAAGGCCAATGGCATCCTGGGGTGTATTAGAAGAGGGGTGGTCAGTAGGTCCAGAGAGGTTCTCCTCCCCGTCTCCTCTGCCCTGGTGAGACCCCNTCTCTAGAGACATTCAAACCCCACCTGGACATGTTCCTGTGTGACCTGCTCTGGGTGTTCCTGCTCCAGCAGGGGGATGGGACTGGATGAGCTTTCAAGGTCCCTTCCAACCCCTGGGATTCTGTGATTCTATGTACACCAGCTTCAAAATTATCACAGGGAAGCTCTATTTGATGCAAATTAAATTCCAGCCTGAAGACAAAGGCTGTAGAACAAACAGCAAAATCCCACTTTCTGCTGGCAAGCGTCCTTGCAAAGGCCTTCCCGTGAACCACATGTGCCGTAGGGCCCGGTACTGCCTGTGGCACAGACCCGCTCCTAGTGAGGTCGTGCAGCGTGTATGGCATAGACCCATACGCAGTGAGGTTGTGTCCTGTGGATAGCGCAGACCCATACGTGGTGGGACCCCACCTCGTTTGCCATCAGAGATGTAGCTGCAGCCGCAGAGGCAGCCCCACGGCAGCCGGCAGCGTCCCCAGACATGGAGGGAGCTCCTCACAGCCCCTACAGTGTGAAGCATCACATGGTGATATTGTCTACTATGACAGGAGTATAAAGATTTTTTTCTTTCCTTTTTCTTTCGGATCACTAAAATGTGCAGCTTCTTTCTGAAATAAAAAACTCGGCCACAGGAAAATTATTATTATTTTCCTTATTTTAGTGTCTTCTATCTCCTAGTAAACATGTGAAATTAGGAACAATAAATTATGCAAGAGTTGCTGCTGAGAAAAAGCATATCATGACTGCAATCAAAATTACATGACAAGCTCTCCTTGCCAGCTAGAAGAACGTCAGAATCTCTGGTTTCCTTTATCTTTGCATTAAAGCACCTACATTCTCAGGCAATCATACACAAAAGAGTATGTAAAGGGAGCATCACAATTCAGACAGCACCTTTAGTGTGTCTCGATCCCAGCTACAATGACCATGCTTTTTGATTTATTTATTAGTATTTACTATCTTATTTCACTCCATCAAACAACAGTTGTAGCTTTTTTCCTACGATCAGTGCTTTCTGATACATACTGCACGTTTCCAGCTTGTCCACATCTGAGAAAGATGAGGGTAATGGCTGAGGCGGAGACAGAAAAGCATTTATGCAAAACTGGAACCATAAGGCTTTCCAGAAAATTGTAAAGCAAGAGAGTTTCATGGCTCTGGCACTGGATCAGGTGTTTTTGCATTTCTTGTCTTCAGGACAGAGTTACCTAGTAATCTAGTCTTCTAGTGTCATTTTCTATTAGATTAGAACGCGGAAACCTCACTTTTCTCCTGATTTCCTCGCTCCCGAGCCCCAGTGCCTTGTGCTTCTTTCCAGCGTGCGCCCCCTGCTCACCCTGTGCCCCTTTCTCTAACGGCCTCCACTCCAAATGCCAGAGCTGCCTCCCCACCTATCGCTTCCCGTACCCATTGTTTCCCCACTCACATTTCCCCCAAGGATCGTTTCATGCCCTTGATTTGCTCAACCCTAAAACTGCCATTGCAAAGCGCAGAACTAGAGAAGGTCCTGGGAGGCCATGATGAAGGCGCTGTGCATGCACAGGGACTCAGGTGGAGGGAAGAGACCCAGCCCTAAAGAACGCAGCAGCAAAGAGCCAGCAGCGTCCTCGCGTTAGGATCCACGTCACCACTGCTGTTTCGCTTTGATCCTGAGCTGAGGCAGGATGCTCGTCTTCCCCTATTTGTTTCCTTTTTAAACATCCAAAGAGCAAAGGGATACATCACGTAATGCTCATTTGACACTACTAATTAGTCTCTGCTCCTGACAAGAAAGGATCCAGGAAAAGAGTTTGCTGTCAGAAGCTGGATGGATGGACAGGAGAGAGCGTGCCAGATCCTCAGCGCTCACCATTTTTATCAGCGAGAAAGAGATTACTGCAGCAGCAATGGTGATTTTTGTCCTCACTTGCTAAATGAGATCATCAACATGGAACCAGATTACAAATCGCCTGGCATTCCTATCGGCGCCCATCCCATCCATGAAACACAAGTAAAAGGCTTCTTCTCCCACCTACAGCCCACTCGGTTCTCCACTCTTCCTCTCAGGAACTTCTTTCTCAGCAGTACTGCGCACCCCACCTCACAGGCTGAGATTTGCATCATAATAACCCTTTGGAAAAGCCCCAATCCATTTAGCGCATTTCCCCCTCTTCAGGTCACACAGAGATGTAACAAATGGTCTTTATGAAGGATGGATGGAACTGGAAGGAACTCTTTTTCAATTTAGAATTTAATTGTAGATGGCCAATTATAAAATTTTAATTTCCGCTATCATCTGTCTTGAATATTTATCTTATCTGGACGTGATTTTACTCATAATAGAAACCTTTGATGGCTTTTTTTGTTACGCTGTTCTGAGTCATGGATAATGCACACTACGCCGGATTGAATTTGTATGGAAAATAGGCCATGCTGGCTTACATCTGAAATGAGATGCAGCTAACTTAATTTCGCTGACATCTAAGAGAAAGGAAGTTTTGTTTAAAAGAACAAGAGAAAAAGAAATAAATTCACTTTGAAAGCTCATAAATTATTTCACTTGGTATCGTATCTGTCAAAGTATGAGATCTGCAGGAGCTTAAACAGCAATTTACTGGAAATCAGAACAGGACACCTGGGGTACCCACTTTCTGCTGATTAAGGCTGCATATATTGAGTATTTAATAATGATGTAAATTTAATGTTATGAGTGTTTGGTGTAGTTCAAAAAGCTACTTTTATATAACTGGAAACTTCAGGCTCATGTTTATCCACAGATACAAACTTCAGTGCACTGAAACAACCTCACGATAAATAGTTCAATCCTCAAAATGAAGAAAGCACAGATTCCCACCTACAAGGCTGTTCCAGTAAAACAGATTTTCCCCAAGATAAGACAGCGGAGGTACCTACAGTAGGGCAAAGCAGCACTCTCTTAATTACTGTGGATAAAGCAAAGCAATCACCACTATTTGCACTTCAAAAGTGTGACATTTTCAAAAAATTGGAAGGGCTACAGATTGTGTAATACTGAGATTATCATTTGCAGAAAAAATACATCAAAAGATCCAAGCCTCTACACTTACTATGATGTCAGCTTACTCATCTCTCATTTTGAGTCAGTTCCAGTTATATGGTGGGCCCAACGCTGGCTTGGGAGGTGTGTTTCCATGAAGACGTATTTTGACACTTCCATTCTCTTCCCCCACATTTTTTCCTCTTCTAATACACGCTTCCAGGTTTAACTCCGTCACCGCTTACCTGAATACCAGTCATGGGGCACAACTACAAATAAGCTAAAAACAAAAACGTGGAAGAAAGAACCACACTTCCCTTCTTCCTCCCTCTCCTTGGTTTTGGAGGAGAGCGGAATGACTCCAAGAGCCAGGACCTGCAGGATTGACACACCAGGATCCCAGCATCCGGTCGCTGCACGGTTTTCATGCTTTTCCTCAGCTCTCTTGCTGCTGTGGTTCCTCTTGACTTCAGCCATCGCAGTGCCAGAAAAAGTCTTTCAGTGCAGTTTGTGATCATGATGAGCATTGATGGAAGTGGGAGGAAGAAGGAGAAGAAGAAAAAAAGTTGTTTGGCATAAGACACTGGCTCTGTCTTTCTCTGCCCTCATCTCTCGTGGCTGAACAAGTCTGAATCAATTCAGTGACTGAAGCCGTAATGGAAGGAGTTCAAGAAACTGGGTTATTTTCCTAACAGTTCACAAAATGAATAGTAACGCCCTGCCAAGTGCAGGAAGGATTCACTCAGACCCTGGCACTGAACAACATGCATCACCTTTTAGGTCAGAATAAAACAAGGGTCATCCTTTATGGTAGTGCCACACGTAACATCTTCATGCACATTGGGCAAGAATTATAAGGTGTGTAAGTCACACCCAAGGGGGATTAAAAGTTTCATGCAGCCACATTGCCACTGCAGTTTTCTACAGCAAATCTCAAAGAAGTTGGGCAGGAAGATGATACAAGCTGCTGACCAGGCTGCCCGGGGAAGCAGTGGAATCAGCATCCCCGGAGGCATTTAAACTTCATGTAGATGTGGCACTTAGGGAGATGGGTCGGTGGTGGACGTGGCAGTGCTAGGTTAACAGTTGGGCTCGATGATCTTAAAAAATCTTTTCCAGCCTGAAGATTTCTGTGGTTCAGTGTAAAGACACAGCTGAAATGAAACTGGCAGTTCATTCTAGAAAACCACCGACAAATACACTTCAGCGAAAAGTAGTCGCCACCCATAAAACCCAGAATTTACAGTTAAAGAAAAACAATGTAAATTTACTAGCACAAAAATAAGAATTAAATAACTTTGTAATAGAGAAAGGTACATGTCATACAAGCAACAGAGACCTGAAGCACAGACCGTGTGAAAGTCACAAGGACTCAACAGCACTTGTGTTTGGCAGCGCAGTAATACGGATCAAAGACGTCCTCTGGGCTACCACCACACTCCTGACCTATTTCCTTGTCACAACCCTGTAACACCCGAAGACTTAAAGACCTCCACCTCTTCCCTCTTCTTTTCACCAAGGTTCATCACACCCCAACATATTTAGTCTCTCCAGGCCAGTGACATCGTTTTCCTTGCCTTTACTGCCCTCCTCCACTCACCTCTCCCCAGTCAGCCCATCTCCTCCACAGGGCTGAGGCCAAAACAGGATCAGCCCCCCTTGTAGCTAAAACCTTACCTACACACACCCCCAACCTCTGCTTGATGCTGTTGGTTCACTCATGATTCATGGTAACTCCCAGACCATTCTTAAGAGAGCTGACAAGAAATACCCTCTATTTCTTGTTATCCATGACGGAGATTCAGATGGAAAGTGTAACTTGAAGGAAGAGTACTTGGTTTATCATACTGCAGCAGGCAAGGATCTTCTCCCTCGCTCATCCAATACACCTATACTTGCCAATTTTTCTGTTAGCGCCCCACTGAGCACATTCTTTTCCTTTCAGACAGGTCTTATTTTAGAAAAATGTTTACGATTTGGATTTACAATCGGCGACTCAAATATTGACTCTTTGGCCTAACTGCGCCACCGACTATTTCAGAGGACAGTATTGGCTCTTGAAGTATCTTGATGTATCTTGATGATGTATTAGCCAGGCTTCACATTCATATATAACAAGCAGTATTTAAAAAAACAAACAAAAAAAAACAACAAAAAAACAAAAACACAAAAAAAAATGTCATATAGCACTACAGCTCAGTAAAATTTAATTCACTTCAGATGAACTTCACGTGTTCGGAGAAAGAAGACTCAAACAAGCTTTATTGGCTTGGACTTTCCTTATGAAACTCTCCCACTCTTCTGAGACCAGACGTAGTTTGCAGAGAGCTGTGTTTGTGATGGCCTCTGTTTTGTGAGTCCAGCAGCTACACAGTGTAAAACTGTGATTTGATACTAGTGCTAGAAACTGCACTCACATTTATATTCTTTTGTGCATATTTTCTGGTAGGGCTGGCACTAAACCAGTGTTTGTTCAGGGCTAGTGAGTGTCCTGCAATATAAAATACTTCTTTCAGGCATAAGAATGTGGCACTGAAAAATAAAGCTATTTGTGCAGACAGTAAACTGACAGGATACAATAAACTTTATGCCAAAACGGTAACAATGAAATTTAAAATACCTATTTTCAGGTTAACTTTTTTATGCTGGAGCCATCATTTACACTTATGGATGAGTGGCGGCAATGTTTGGATACCAAAGCAGCAGCTGCAATTCTAAGCCTATGTAATAGCAGCTGTAATTAAATTTTAAAAAAAAAAATTTAAATTGCAGCATGCCCACAGTGAGCGTGAGTTCCAGTTCTGGCTGTGGTCAGGTCATGCTTGTCCCTTCCTCCCTCCAGAGTGGCTGTTGCCAAAGCGAAACCATCCGTGTGTTCCCAGAGAACAGGGATCTGGGCTCCAGCCCCTCACCCATCACTGCTGAGCGTTGCACCCGTGGGGAGCTGGAGCTGGTGGAAACGGGAGGCTCTCATGCACGGCTCTCCTCCCTCCCCAGAATACCCAATTCACTAATTCTGTCCAAAAGATGGACAAGCGTGTAGTACCTGCTGTTGATGTCTTTTATTCGGTGACAGTATTATGAATCATTTAAATGGTGTTTCCCATCACTGCATGAATCCCTTACAGGTAGTTATTACTAACGTGTAATCCTGATAAACTTTGGTGATTGTGATGCAAAAAAACCCTGGACTGAAAAGTTTAATGGCTGATGGTGCAGGTTAAGAGTAATTTAAAGCTAAGTCAGAAGATTCTGCCTGAGGGAGCTATCTCCTCTGAATATACGCACAACACTGTGATCGACTTGATTGCACAATCACAGTTTTTCCAGTGAGCATCCACCTTTCTCAGTTTATAGGTCATCTAACATCACAGTCAGTTTTGAAAGACAAAGTATGAAATTAATTGTTTGGGTTCAGAAAGCATTCACTGAATTTTGAGAACGTGGCTTTTTGGTATGCTTCTGAAAAAGGGTCAGAAAAGAAGCGTCCTTATTTTCTCTTTCAGCCGGCTTTTCATTATGCAAAACCAGTTTCTAATTAAATTGTTTTTTTTAAATTCCTAATTTATTAAACTGCTGAGTCCTTGAGCCAGACGAATGCTCCCCACCTCCTTTTTCAGACACTGCCCTCCTATGTTACTTTTAAGTTATTTATAAATACATCTCTCCTGCAGCCTCTACCAGCAGGGCACCTTCACATGTTGTAATTTAATGAGGCTCCAGCACAAGTCATGAGTCCCTGAAGAAAAGTATTACCTGATCTGCTTCATTTATTTCTACCAATAATCATACCATTACCTACAGCTTCTGTTTTTAATTAGTAGGATCTAATGATTAACACTGGCCAATTTGCATCCAATTATGTCCCCTGAAAAATTAGAAGTGGATGAAAAGGCTGAATGCAATTAATCATTCTGCAATGCGAATTTGCTTAAGTATCAACGATGAATGTGTTGTACTTTCCTAAATAAGTTTTCATTGAAAACATACAGTCTCTGATTACTAAGCAAAAGCATGATGCTTCCCGTGACAGTAAGCAATCTGGGTATTTAACACTGCAGAATTACCAGGCACAGTCACATGTATCCTTTTAGTAACGACGAGAAAATGATGCGACTGGTATCTCATTACACTCTGGATTCACATGCTACAGAAAAAATTAAAAACAATACACAAGGTAACATTTCTGACACATAGACAGACCTTCACCTCATCCGAGACCAAGTTTGGGTTTAGTACACGGTCTTTAGAACACAATTCTAAAGGCCTCATCTTTCCTTTCATTCTTAAGAAGTTTCACTTTAGAAAACATACTGTTACAGCTTCTAAGCAAATATTCAGGGCTACTTAGTTATAGGATTTGTTGGACCACCATAGCACCTTTAAGAAAACTTGTAAATCATGGGGTACATGTACTTAAAACCAACCTGAAACACACCCATACCATAAATCAAATCTTATTTATATGGTGTGTTCAGCTTCTAACCAATTTTCAGTGACCAAACTTGATCGGTCAGTATCACAGATGATGGCAACAGGGTGCTGCTTCTTCATACCCTCATCTCTCTGTTAGACTCTGAAGAAACCTCATATAAATACAGAAATATTAAATATCGCTGGTGTGGGGTTTTTCCTCCACGATGGTGAAATTATTGTGTCTCTAGGATAACTCAGAGGTAATTAAAATAACTTGACAATTATTTTGCAGGTTAGTACATGAATAGCACCTTGTAGGTATAAAACAGAGTATCAGCCCTCCAAGCTTACCTTAGAAAACTACATTTGTTGCACTACATAAATTCATTCCTTATCCCAATTTTTTAAAATTAAAGCACCATTCAACATACTGTGAAGATGTTTAAAATACAGCAAAGTTGATAGAACTCTTTTGGAAGAAATTAACAATGAAAATAGGATTTAAGTCAAGTGAAGACCCTAAATAACATTTGATATCTCTCTTTTGACTTTTAGCATACGAAAAGCCAAGCACCTTACTTGCATCACCTTATTTTGTTCCCCCCAAACCAGGCATCCAAATAAAGTATCCGTCTCAGTACTTCCTACCTGCCTTCCTCACTCTTTTCATATCTCCTTCTTCCTCTGCTTCAAACAATTTTTTCAGTTCTCGGCTTTACTGTTGGGAGTTTCATGTTCTTCAAAATACCTGGGGTGTTACTTTCTCCCCTTTATCATTGCATTCTTCCACCCCACTCACTGACACAGGTCAATTTTTAACCTATCAACATTTTGCACTGCACTTTGGGAAGGTGGGCAGAATTTAAAGGGGAGGAAGGATTATGCTGCAGATGTTAGCTGGCTGGTTGTTTCTTCACGCTTGGAAGTATCGTTAGACTTTATCTTGCAATAAATGTTTTTCTTTAAACCGTTACTTTTTTGGGTTTTTTTAGCTAGGTTTTTCTATTCGCTATGCCAGAAATTCCACAAATAATTTGTTTTTGAGATACTTGGTGCCTGTCATCTCTGCTCCCACTCCAGGCGAAATCATCAAAAAAGCTCGAAGATGCTATTTTAAGAAGCGTGGCTTGCCAGGACAAGTGCTTTGGTTCTGAACATGAGATTGATTTACAGAAGCTGTACTGAAAAACAGGGTAACAATACTTCATCTTGATCATCTGCAAGGAGCTCCAAAGGTTAGAAATAAGATCTAAAGAATACAGTACATTCGATTTTTTCCCTTAGGGATCATCAAGTTTCAATTAGGGTGGACTCATTATCGTGCAGTATGGGGTCACACTTCAGGAAACAACCTGCAACAACCACCAGCAGACTTACAGTTTTAGGCATAACAGATGATCAGGTTCTTTAGCAGGAAAGTTTTGATGCTGTCTCCCTAAAGCTGGATGAATTCCTAGTGTCTTAGATACTGTGACACTGGATTAAAAAAAGCCTTGAAAAACCCCCTTTGTGTGTTTAGCTGGAGTTATTTCTCAATGACCGTAACATGTGCATGCTTGTCTGACACAACCCATCGACTGACACTACTTGAGGTTCTTTTTAAATCCAGCGGCCTAACTAAAGTTGAATTATGTTAACTCATTTAATTTCTCTTCTTACCACCATTTAGGAACACAACCAAATGAGTCTACCAGAAATGCATTTTATGAGCAAAGGTAGGTGGTATTGCAGTATAATGGCAACATCTGTGATAAAGCAATGAAGTTTAAAGATTGCAAACAAAATAGATACTACTAGGAACCTCACAGAAAATATATATACCAACAACATCATAGAAAAAAAACCCAACCAAACAAAAAACCACTCCATACCATGGCCATGAATTATCAAGCCCAAGTTCTTTGGGGCTTGTGATAGAAATGGGGAGAACAGTCCCAATACATACCTTTTACTGTTTGTTAGCACTACGGTTTATGTGCTGCTGAGGTCTGCCTGCAATCTTTCTTTCTTCATCCCTATTCAGTCCAGTGACAAGCTCTGACCATGATCATGTCATAGTGAACACAGATTGCAAGATGACAAGGTGAAAGACCCAAAGACTGAAGGTGGGACTTCAAGCAGTACCACAGAGCCTTATTCTAAGGAGCCTCAAGCTCATCTTCCTGCAATACTCATAGAAGGTCGCTGGAAGAATCACTTTTCCAATCCTACTGTTCCTCATCCCATGTGTCTCAGACACAATCGTTTTGGGGCCCCACTGCCACTATAACCAGTCTGGTCGTATTTACCATACTTGCCTTGCCTCTCACACTGCCCTACTGTAGATACCCTCTCACTTCTGACACTATCATTGACCTTCCTGCCCCCCAGGTGCACACGTTTTTGACATCCCTCACCCACTCTCCTCAGGCATCCAGAACACAACCATCCAAGTGTTTGGTATGTATCTACAACTCACATTTTTACTGCTCAAACTTGCTGCATACAAGCCTGACTCTCTCTTAACTTACCTTTGTAGAGTTCAAACTAATCCGCAGCTTCCACAGAGCTGTTTTCCTCAGTCGCCACTGTTTAAGCACCACTCCTTTTGTGATCACACCATTGCTCCCCTTTTCCAGGTATATGAAGTTCAAAACTTCTCCTGTTTTCAGGACTCTTCCAAATTCTGCATATTTTCTCTCTCCTACTGCTCTGCCCACTGTGCCAAAATACATAACAATATCTCTTCCTTATTTGCCCATTTGGCCCACAACTCTTACGACTTTTCCAGAAACAGAAAGAAGTTATCCAGCCTGTGGGCTCTTTAGCACAATCTCCAAGACATCCGAACAGCATGATGCTCTCCAGGCTCAGGGCCTGGCTCACCTTTTGCTTAATTTCAGTGCAGCCTCTCTAATTATGCCAGGGATCATTTCAATTCCAGGTTCACGTGATAGTGTTAAATTCACTTAGCCGAGCCGTTAACTCTCTTGCTGTATCACCATGTTGATTGACTTCAAATACTTCTCACTCCCTCATAGCAACCACCGTACAAATGGTATGTACTTATGGTACATACAGGCACTGCAAAGATTTTTTTGTTCTGCTGTGTCTTTGCCATACCTAACCACCGTTCAAAAGTCAGATTGCTGGAATATGCAGGAGTGTCTCTCTTCCTTCCCTCACACTTTCCACCGCGTACACAGCAGGCAGGCCTGACATTTTCAGATGTAAATATACCTCACAATCCCATCTACAAACAAACAGTATATTATAAGGGGAAAAAGGAAATATTCTCCCAAGCCCCTCCAGGGGTTCTGCTCATGAGTTTTTGCTAGAAAGATCATTTCTCATTTATTTCTTCCTGCTGGAGTCAGCCTGTTAACAATTGGTTTGACTTCTCCATTATTCATGTCAGCATTTCTGACCTTACAGACTTCCAATGATACGCTTTAGCCAACATCCTACAAATAACATCCCCACGTCCCTAAATGGATTGCATATTTTCCAACTATTAGTCACTCTACCCCAAAAATCATTCCCTTAAAAATCAAAAATGTTTACTCAGTATCCTTAACAGATAACCAGGCTTTAGACGACAGTGTAGGGTTAAAGGGCTTACCTAAACTTCACCTCTCTCCTACACTGCTGACCTGTTCTAATGGTGACCTACAGAGTCACACAACTGAGCAGAGTGCAGAGGAGTTACATTATCAGCCCTGGAGGCTTGAACATTTGCTCAGATCTTCCCAGAACACAGTCTGCCAGTATTCACCATCCCATTTCAGATGATGCAGACATTTCCAGTGCTCCAGTGTGGTAGCCTCGTAGGGATGCGAGGTCTAACTCTCCAGGATTCAGCAAAAATCCATCACCCAGGAGATTTTACACCCATCCCGCGTAGCTTCTGGTAGACACTTATACCATTGAGCTTCTGGAGCACAAATGACGAGGAAATTCAATGGACATGGAGGCTTTACATAAGAACAAGTAAACCAGACACATTTTGCCTGCACAGCAGAAAGTATGCAGAAAGCAAAGGGAAAACAAACACCTCCATCCCCTGTAAATAGGAAAGCTTTGCTGTCTTGGTTCCACAGCCATCAGGGAGAGTGGCCGTAACTGTATGCAGTGGTTAACTCTTTTCCCTACTCCGAGACAACTCCAGAGAGGAGAACTGAAGATTTTCAGTAAGAAATGAAGGAAGAAGCTTAACCCAGTTTTGCGTTCACATCTCTTCTTTCCACTTATATGTGTATATAGGCATCACAACCAAGGATTATCACACACGGCAAGGTTAGCTGTCATCAGTTCTTTACATCCCTTTTTTTTACACCAAATGAAGGAAGTCAGCTACGCTATACCTAATTCTCTCACAGGTTGCTTATACTAGCTGCCAAGTCAGGAAAAGGTAAAGATGCAGGAATTAAGCTGAGGGTCTTTTTTCCCTTGTGCCCACTTTTAGAAGAATAAACCAGGAGACCCAGCATGACATGGGGTGCTAAGAGTATGGAACTGCAAGAAAAGTTCAGTCCTGAAACTGTGAACCATTACACAATTGAAATTTAGCCAAGATCAGAACAAGCATACATGTCAGATCTTTTAAGCATGTAAATAACTTCAAATGGAATGAATTAATTTTTTCCAGGTGTCTCACCATTTATTTTCAAGTTTTGTTTTGTGAAGTGTCCTGAAGTTCAATAGCAAAGCTTAGCAGGTTGAATGTAGAGGGGGTGGGAGGGGACACGGAGGGGTGGGAGGGCTTGGAGGGTAACTGTGGGAAAGCATGTAAAATTTCAGTAGAGAACACAGTTTTTAAGATGATACGTACTCACCTGCACATACCTCAGCCTGGGAACTGAAATTCTTCAGGGAAAAAAGGAACTTTGACCTGCTGAATACACTGCTTGGCTCTGATACACAAGAAAAGAATACTTTGTATTCTTAATGTGCTCCTCCACCCCTTTTTCTTTGTGCTAGAATAAGTAAAAAAACCAAACAAACAGAGAAACAAACAACAAAGTAAAAACATGATTTCAAACCATTTCAGAGAAATCTGGGATGCTGTGAGGAGTAATGGTCCAGGGGCTCAGAGAAGCAGTGAGGTCAAGGAGGGCGTGGGGGGAATGCCAGCAACCAACTTTCCTTTAATTCCTGCACCACAGTGACCTTGCGAATGCCACAAAATCTTTTATGCACAGTCCCAAACAGACTTTTGGCCTCCTGATTTTTTTTTTTCACCTGAACACCTCTGAGTTTTAGAGGGGAGGAGAGACTTGGGGTTTGATAAGTGGAGATCTGAATTTAGCTTGCCATACACCGAAACCAATTAAATCAGGTTGAGTGGCTCAAGAGACATTTTTAGTTTTCTGCTGAATAATCAGGAAGTATTAATAGTACTTTGAGCAAAAAAATATGGAAAAAGTGTGCTCAAGGGAAAGAGGAAATTTGGAACTGATGGAAGTTTAAATTAAGTAAGTAGCTTCAAGGAACTAGGACAAAAAAATAAAAATCACAGTGCAGTAACTCTTCAATGCTGCTACCCTGTTTCCAAAACAATGCTTTATAAAACAGAAAACAAATGCAAAAATTTAACAGAATTAGAAGCTAGGCTAAGAACACACTTCTTACAGATAGGGGTCATTGTGGTCCTAAAATAGTCAGCCCTAAGAAGCAGAGACTGGCTGCCCTTTAGGTCTTTCTACGTATATGAAACAATGAGTCCCCAAATTCAGCTGCTGGAGCAGCATAAATAATTGATGGAGAATAAAATTATTCCATAAAGAAATTTGCTGCTTTCAAGCCAGCTCTGCACAGAAAGCTTGGAGTACAAATTTAGCCTCATAACAGTTTGAAAAAACAGTAACTTTTGACTCTTTAAGGCACAGTGTTACCATATTGAATGTGCTGCAAAAAATGCCAAAAGAAACAGTACTTTACCGTATTGAGAGAGCACATAACTATCAAGGGAAAAAAGGATTAGTATGCACTATTCTATAAGGCCTCAGAAGTTTAATTACATCCAGATGAGAAGATGGAGGAATCAGAATAACATTTCAAGAAGCAGAAGATGAAAAGGAAAGATATGATACTTCTATTTACTACTATTATGCAGGACAACAAAATATTTGTACTCCTCCAGCCCAGAGCTATTCCTCAGCAGCACACATTTTATGAGGATGGGCATGTCTCCCTTGGTGCAACCTGCTGATGAACAAGCAGGTGGAAATCTACCACTCTGACCTTGCACTGCAGGAGACGACTCCTCAGCTTCCCAGCTCCAGAGCACATACACAGCACATGGGTTTTCTCCATTTGAAGTAGCAAAGGAAGAGACTTCTTGTTAAGTAAACTTTGCATGCAAAGCTTCTGAAACTTGCAGTGACCTTAAAAAAGCAACAATTGCAAAACACCCTCAAATACAGTTTTTCAAAAAACGCCAATAAAGACTATTTTGTATATGTGTAAATAAATGCAGTATTTGAATCTATATGCTCTATTTGCTGAAAGTTGCATTGTTAAAAGTGTCTGAGTCCACTCATATTTGAAGTCAATACCATGTTATAGGTTAGATCTTGGTTGTGGCAGTATACAGGCAGTGAATGTTTTGCAATAGGCTATTCATTGTAACTTCAAAACAAAACAACATTCTTATACACTTACAACATCTTTTTCAAAACATGTCTGAAGTACCTGAATTTTGGTTTTGGTAACCTGACTGTCATTTTTACCTAATAGCAATCATTTATTTGTTCCACTCATTGCTTTACATTACACTTACCTCACTTCCAGCTTTACCCATACAAGTAGAACCAAGTATCCCCTGTCTTTGCTGGACAGCAGAGTCCAAGTGTGATGAAGTAAAAAGCCTGCAGATATTTCTGAGTAGGATCCAAATGAAGATACATCAAAAACCTGTGCTTCACTTCTGAAAGACCTAATAGTTTTTTAACTTTGCCGAGCTGATGACTTTCTACCTCATGCGCTGGCTCTCTTGTTTACTAAATGCTCCCCTGTAAATTCAAGCATTTTCAGTAGAGTGGTAATGAGGAAGTCTATCTGAAATTAACTGGAAATATTCTATAAATGAATGATGTGTCAAAGAAACGTATCTTCTAAACAATACTGATGCCAAGAAAAAAGCTGTTCTGGCTGTTAAATATAGATTTTTAAAAGCCTTTTCCTAACTAACTATTCCATCAGTAACTTGGCTGTAACTTTTTCATTTTTGCTTTTCAGCCCATGCAAGGAAATTAACTGCTGACTGCAACAGCTTGTTTCATGCTACAGTCTTTTAACACAACCACAGTAAAAACACAGCCTGTCAGAGAGCGCGCAGTCAGATGAGGTGCAGCAGGAAAAACAGACAGTTTTCCTCCTGATTGCACAAATAGAGAGCCTTGCCCAGATCATTCCAGCCTCTGTCTCTGTGTTCACAGGACTGCCTAACATGGCTCTTGTTCCACAGACAAAAAAAGAAGATAAAACTTCTTGTATGTGTCTTCTAACGGTCCCTTCTGTCACCTCCACAAGTAAGATCAGAAAGTTAAAGGACATAAAAGAGTGTCATGGGTCAAAATAATTCCTGCTGCGGCTTTCTGCTATTTGCATTGAATTGCCTCTCTCTTCCTGACTGACCCAGCTTCCCTCGTCTTTCAGCCTCTGCATGACAAGAGAGGACTCCTTAACATTCCGACTATTATGAGTAACTGCTGTCCCTGACTGACTGTGAAGGGCATTTCAAGAAGACTTGAGAGCACAATTATGCCCCCTCCTTTTAGACTGGATTGTCATTTCAGCTACTCGGGGTGCTCTATGACCATCCGCATTCAGCCAGAAAAGGGAGCCCCTTTCCAGATGAACCGTTTCCATCTAGAAACTGCAATTATAGTAGCACAAAACTATGGCAGCGCTTTTTCAGATAGAAAAATTCAACAGTGAGAAATATTTCAGGTTTTACATTGCAGCAGTATTTCAGAATTGGCTTGAGTTGATTCATAAAAAGTCCCATTGACAGTATCAATGGGGTTGTTTTCCAAACTGAATAAAGCATCTCTGTAGACACACATTTATTTTTTTTTGCTCACAGAAGAAACAGGAAAAGAACATCTTTACAAATTATATTTCACCTATGACAAACTTTGTCATATACATGAAGTATAGAGAGAAACCCATTTTTCCATGGCCTTAATCATAAATAATGTTTTGCAATACAATCGTGTAAAGACTAAATTCCTCGCATTCGTGATATACAATTTCTTACATAAGATTAATTAAAATAATTATGCAAGCAGAATATGAGGTAAATGCTACACAGAGGTCCAAGGTCCTGTAATTCAGACTCCTATAAAGACACACACAGTGTAAACTGAGACCAGGGATTTCTTCTCACCTGATTAACATTAAAGGAATTAGTATTGTGCTAAATTTGCCATTATCGGATTTAAAAAAAAAAAATACTCCTCACTTACCAGTTTACAGTATTTTTAATTGCTTTATGTATGTTTACATAAAAATACTTGACCTTTTCATTTGCAGGAACTATGTACTTGTTAAGTACCAGGTCAATATATATATATGTAATGTAATACAGATTGGTTATTCCCAAATACACCTGACATTTAAACCAAAGTATTTATTGCAAGCAGCCAAGAACCAAGAGGGAATACTTCATATCTAACTTTAAATCCAAACTCAGGCATTCATTCAATGTGTGACCTCAGGCAAGAGACCTGACCTCCTTCTGATTCAGTCAATTCAGCTGGCGAAGACCAGGAAATCATTGAAAACCAGATGCTGCATCTAAAAGCAGATCTTCCCCAAGTAAATAAATTACAAGAGAGACACAGGGATGGAGCAATAAAGTGTTTCTTATTGTAAAAGTCAGGAAGGCATATGGATATAAATTGGAAATAAGCAAGAGGTCTTTTAGCCTCAAGCTTTACTTTGATATTTGAAAAATGGGTATTTCCAGTGCTGTACAGGTACTAAGATTTTTGTGCAATAACTCAACTGCATGGTTAAAGTATCTTTATTCAAATGTATTCAGGTCATACAATCAAGGATGTTAGTTTTATTTTGCCCAAATTAACAGTTCACAGACATCTGAAGAGTTAACACCAATGCCTGATTACAACTGTAATAATGTAGGACACAATGTCCAGCATTCAGGCTTCTAGGAACTTTGGGAACTAGTGTAGATGGAGGCCATGGTTATTATGGAGTACAAGGAGAATTTGAGTCTTTTTCCTGTAAAGAGGAAAATGCTTGCAACTTCCCAGCCTCTCCTCTTTCCCTGCATCCAGCTCACATCGAACCACTTTAGACTATGGTCCTGGTTGCCACAGTTACAGGTGTGAAGTCATGTAGGTCTCAGAACAGAAGCTACATATCACACACCCTGTTCCACCCATGTGAAATGGAAAAGAAAGAAGAAAGGTTTATATTCACTTCACTTTTCCTGTATTTATTAGAATGGCTGCTCTTGCTCATCCAGGTCTCTAAACCCTCCAGGACAAACCATTCACACAGCGAGTCAACTTTTGATGTGACTATTGGACAAATACAACTGAAAATGGTCATGGAGAAGACACAATCCTGCAGCTTGGTTACATGATTAATAAACTGGCTGGAAGAAGAAGAATCTGATTTGTTAAGTATGTTTTTGGACAGTTATTAAAACATAGAGGAGTAGGTTCAATGATGTTCAGTAACTGAGAGTAGAGAAGGTTCTGTCTGCAGCCATGACACGGGAACTCTTGAAAACCATTTATATCACATCTGTCACAAAGCTCAAACCCTATTTGCCAAAACCTGAAAGAATTTATATCTACCAACAGCCTGGGTATCAAGCACTTAAAAAACTGTTCATAATCTATACATTCTTTGTACATGTTAGTTATACTTGTTTATAAACTCTACATAATCTACATTACATTCTATAAGTACTACGTATAACCCTTTAAACATTTTAAAAGGTTCTTGGTTGAATTCTCTGCCATGAAACTGTCCTGACATAAGCAATAGGTTAAAAGCATACATCAAGTGTAGCTTTTTCTTATAGACGATTTTTGTACAAAAAGACTTCATGAATAGGTTTCTTCATTATGCCTACCTAACAAGGTATCAACTACTTATAGTGGAACACTTAACTAAGACAAGTGGGAGAACAGACTTTCAGGGTAAATTACCAGCACCTAGACAAAAAAAATGTCACAAAAACTGTAGAGACATTTAAGACAAAAACAAGCTAGTCTCAATTGTTGTAATGTTTGAACTGTAAACTCCAAGGTTGATGTGTCTGATTCTCATCTCTTCCAGAAAAGGTTCCATGCTGCACAAAGCAGTGGTTGTGCTTTTGTGTAGCTAAAGCAACTCTTAGCTTCAGCAGGCGTTCAATTTCTTATAGGAGTTGTGAAACAGAAATATAGAATAGTTTGGGTCGGAAGGGACATTTAAAGGCCATCTAGTCCAATCTCCTGCTATCAGCAGGGACATCTTCAACTACACCACACTGCTCAAAGCCCCATCAAACCTGACCTGGAATATTTCCAGGGATGGGGCATCTACAACCTCTCTGGGCAACCTGAGCCAATGTGTCACCACCATCAGCATAAGGACTTTCTGCTTTTGTCTTGTCTGAATCTTCCCCCTTTTAGTTTAAAACCATTACCTCTTGTCCTATTGCAACAGGCCCTGCTAAAATGTTTGTCCCCACCTCTCCTGTGGCCTCTTATGGACTGGAAGGGGCTCTGAGGTCTCTCTGGAGCCTTCTCATCTCCAGCCTGAACCCTCCAACTCTCTCAGCCTGTCCTCACAGCAGAGGGGCTCCAGATCTCCCAGCATCTCCATGGCCTCCTCTGGCCCCACTCCAACAGTCCAGTGTCCTTCTGATGTCGGTGCCCCCGAGCAGAGCAGAGGGGCAGAATCCTCTCCCTCTTTAGCTACACACCACAGGAACAATCCTGTGCAATCAGGTTCTGTCATGTCTGTTTACTCCACATCGCTCTTGTTCAAAAAACTATACCAGTAGGAATAAATTTTTTTGCCTTTATGATCAAATGTCTTGGGAATTGTGGTTTTTTTCAAATGCAAGCATGTCTGTTGCTACACGTGTGTACACATGCACGCATATGCACATGTTTTTTAAGTGAGAGAGGAAAAAATATTGCAGCAAAGATAATCTATTCAGACTGAGGAGATCCGGGTGCAATACTGATTCTGACACAAACTTACTAGGCCAACACTGAACAAATTCCATAGTTCAGATTAGTATCTACAAAGAAAATTCTGTTATATTCTGTTCTCACTTTGCCTGAAAATCCAAGTTCCCTGTCAGATACTTTCTCTCTGCCACCCTATGCCTAAGGAAGAAACACAGAAGGATACTGACATCATTTGAAACCGCTGATACAAAGGTTACCATAACATAATTCTGAGCAATGTTGACAAGGTCGAGAAAAGAATATTGTTGCCTGCAACAGACCATTATAAAAGTTTTAGAATAATAACAAAAAAAAAATTCATCTTCTTTAGTGGAGGGGGCAAACATGGAGTTTGCTTCTTATCGTAAACAGATACATAATGTTAGAACTACTACTCTGTTCCCGTAATCAAGATTGCAGATAATAGAAACCATTACCTTTCCATATTTGTTAATTTAGTAATGCCATTAACTGTTTAGTTTTCCCTCTAAATATCATTCTTTCTAGACAAGACCAATACAAGCTTTTAACGTAATACTAGAAATAAATGACAAATTTAATTTAGGCTTGCCTCGTCCCACTTCCTGGAAGTGCTTGATTTCTTGCTCTCAATTAAGAAAGGCAGCATATCAGGGAAAGAAGTTGTTTTACTACACACCCCTTTGCAGCAAGGTCCAGAAAACAATTTAGGCACCACAAAGATGAATTATTGCAGCATTTCTGTGTAAGCATTAAGCTCTCTTCTCTACCCTCTTTAAAAATGGGTGCAGTGTTTCCCTTTTTCCAGCTGCCATGGGCTTCACCTGATTGCCCTAACTTTTCAAATATCATGGAGAGTAGCTTGGCAACTACCTCAGATGCAATTCATAAAGGGCTGTATCCAAAACAGATTTTACAATAGAAGGCTTAACAGAGAAGGAGAAAAATTGAAGCAAAATCGAGAAAGGCAACAAAAGTCTTAAATGAAAACTAGGGCATTTAGCATATCTAAGGAAAAAAAACAATCACAGTGATTTAAGAACATTGTGTTGCTTCAGCAAGTGATGTCAACTTATATCCAAGGAATGAGTTAAGACAAGAGACAATAACTGACCATTAAAAGTGACCTCCAAATTGTTTCAATTATTTCCTAATGGCAACATACCACTAATTGAACAACACGAAACAACGCTGCCTTCACACCCAGCTAACAGCTTTCATCAACAACCATAAATTCTGCGCTATCTTTGTATCAGATAATTAGTGGCAACTGCAAGACCTGTAACAATCTGCACAAAGAAGTTGGCTTTAAATTCTTTCTTATTAAGTAATGGGCTTACTGTCATAAAACAAGTCTTTTTGCATTGGAATAGATTAACTTACTAAACATTTTTATTTAATATAACTAGCTGAAACACTGACAAAACAAAGGACTCATCTACAAGAATACTAT
Organism: Nycticryphes semicollaris; assembly: GCA_013400055.1. NCBI lineage: Eukaryota > Metazoa > Chordata > Aves > Charadriiformes > Rostratulidae > Nycticryphes > Nycticryphes semicollaris. The sequence goes on from VXBJ01005189.1 coordinate 837,795, forward strand.
CTAGAATATCCTGTATTTCTGCAACACAATGTCCTGGTTCTAAAGAGAATGCAAATGACATACCTGCACACCCAAGCCAGCTTTGACATCTGCATGGAAAGGCTTGGAAGTCATTCAAACCGTGAGTAAAATACTAAGTCCAAATTCCCAACATACAAAAAGTGGTACCCGTCTACGGAATCCAGCCAGACACAAAACGTGACAAGAATGAGAATGATGAGAATCTGCTTCCCAAAATTATATATCGTGGCATTCTCTGAATAGCAATGGTCTTGTCCTTCTCAAGTTTACTTAAGAAACAATTCTGCAGTAAGTATTTGCGAACAAGGCAAAGCATCAAGTATTGGCAGCTGAGAGAAAAGAAGGAATAGCCTTGGCACATGCATTATCAGTCGAGCTAATGGCTGAACAAAGACACCCACCTCAGTTTTCAGTCTCAGAGAATGAAACACTCTTGCACATGCTTTCGTGCTCTGCAACGCCGAAGAACGTCTTTGAAAACACGTAAACTTAAGACATATATCAACTTTGGGAGAATAAGTACCTTTCAGTCCTCCTCTGAATTCTTCTTCCTTCCTTAATGCGGGTACTTTTTAAAAGCTTATGTGATGTGCCCGTTGCCCCTTGTCCTGTCACCAGGCTCCACTGAGAAGAGCCTGGGTGCACCTTCTGTACTCCCTCCCATCAAATATTTATACGAATTGATATAATTCCTCTTCCCAGAGACTGAGGTGAGGCTGACCAACCTGTGCTTGCCTGCATCCTCTTTCGTTCTCACACATATATGGTATGCAGGAACAAAACAAATATTTTACAAATAAGGTCTGTATTTTAATTAGGAAGCTTATCTTTTAGAAATGTACAACTACAAACGAGAGCAAACTGTTGGCAAAATACATGCCCTTCAAGTTAATTTCATTTACAGTCGACTACAAACACAGCAGTTTACAAAACTGGAACTGCAGTGGCATATTTATCAACAGAGTCCAAGAAATGGCAGTGAAGGAAATGCTATTAAAGTTCCAGCAAAGTTCAGGCCAATATCAACAGTAGGACCTGGTTCTGTTAGAGGAGACATTGATTCCGTCAGCAGCAAAACATAACAAAGAATTTAACAATTTCAATACATTCCTACAACATAAATACCATACGATGAGTAGTAAAAATCCTTACACTTAAGTCTATGGTTAGCCCAGAAGAAAAACAGCAATTTCTCAAATAATGTGTTGCCCTTGCGAGTTGGGAAAAACAGTAGAGGCCACAGGCAAGACAGTCCCGACAGTCCCAAGTGCAGATTAAGCCAATTTATTGTTTTACACTGGCATCCAAAATATCTGTTAGCTGAATGGATGACGTGTGACAATGGGAGCGGAATAAATAAATAAATAAATAGATATGTTGGTTTTTGGTTTTTTTTTTTCATTCAGTTTAGGCTAGGAAACAAATTACTCTGACACCTTGTGATGTAGCTCCCAAGAAGGTATAGAACTGACTCAAGCCTAGCAGGACTGCCCAGAAATGAAGACGCCCAAAGACACCAGAAAGCCGGTTATTTTTGTATTCTGCTTTACTCTCAAAACTATAGCTATAAAGCTAATTCAACGTAATATATTTCATCAATTACAGTTAACTTTGGCTTCTGCAAGCTGTTTTGGCAAAGACTAACACCAGAAAGCACGCACAGTCACAAGAGGATTCTCGACAGACTGCAGGGGGACATTGACTACTGCTGGAAATGAGTTTTAGCAAGCATTTGAGAGAATCCCTCTACAAAAAACCAGTCCCCGTTTATGTTTTGTACTCATTCTAGCTAGGACTCCAGGTAGAGCCAGTGTCCCTGTTTCCAGTGAGCACACTGAAATCAAAGGCATAAGTGGAATCCCTCTCATTTACTATGTATTAGTGCTAATACATTTTTCAACATTAATCCTTTGAGCAAATGAAACTTTGATAGTCTGGGACACTAATGGGATACATTAATTGCAAGTAGTATAAGAAAAGAGGATTACTAAAATGCATGCTGGAAACAGAAAATGAGATTAAAAATGGCATTTTGACTAAAGTTCTTCAGGCTATTAAAAACTACAAGATGATTAGTCAAGAAGCAACTAGGAAGCCCATAAATGAAAAGTGCTGAGGGTCAAGGAGAATCTGGAAAAAGGGATTTATGATTAAAACTGGAAAACAATAAAGCTAGAAACAAAACCAGCCCTTAGAGGGGAAAAAAAGTATGGTATTTCAAATACTACAAAGCCATACTATTCAGAGGACAGGAGAGCAGAGCAAATGCCCAGACCCTGCGGATGTTTAAGCACATGAATGATTGTGCTAAATCTAGCAATCACATGGTTATAACTAACTACTTGGCTCCTTAAAAATACAGCAGAACAGTTGTGAGGGAGTCACCAATCCCTTCTGTCAGACAATGAGAAAAGACTGACCCATCTTTTCACCATCAGATTATTGCTGTCTGTGTGTGTGCAAGCAAAGGAATCATGTTGGAACAATGAGGCAACTTTACATCGTGATCAGTACCGAATAATGCATTTTACAGTGTTAAAAGTCATAAATTAGAAGATTAGATTATTAGAATCATTCAGAGATGATCCACACATAACAATTCCAGTACCAGAAAACAGACAGTACAGAAGACACCAGGAAAACAATCAAAAAGCTAGTTAAGAAAAAACAAAATAAAAAGTGAAACTTTGAAAGTAAACTCTACAATGCAATAGAAAAAAAATTCACTAGATCCACCAATCCAGACATTTAAGAGCAAAGACTTTTAGGGCAGTTTTCAAAACTACCAGTTCATTTTTCTCTCATTGGCAATTCTGAAGTTAATCTTGGTCATTTTTGTAAGTAATATTACCTAGGACACACCAGGGGAATGCAACTTCTGTGTATCCTGTTATGAAGTCAGACTAATAATCCTTTTGCTATAATCTATCCAGGAAAAATGATCCTGGGTATATTCAAACCCAAGGTAAAAAACAGTAAACACACACAACTCACTTTATTTTCAATAATTACAATCTGTGAACTGCCTCAAGAACTTCCTTGAGTTGGCAGTCCCTTTGTGCTGCAAATATAGTTGGTAACATGCACCCTCTCCCCCCAAAAAAAGCAGTCTTGGATATTTCCGTATCACAGCTATCTAAGAAAACATACTATATATTGAATTGCAACTGGAAGCAAAGGAAAGTTTAAAAAAAGTGCACAGAAGGCACTTGGCCTCACTGGTCTAGCACTCTGAACTGTTCAAAGGCAGAAAGGCCACGCAGGTAAAGACATGCACCCATGGCTATGGTGGTGTGTGCTCCGGTACCATAGCACTGAAAAGCCTTCACCACATTTTTCCTCTTAAAAATCATCATCCAAAACTACAATTCTGCATGCCATAGTTGCACTCCAGATCACAATATATAGCTTCAAAATATCACAGAACCAGGGAATTGTCAACATTGGAAGCAACCTTTAGAAATCACCCAGCCCCACTCCCCTGCTAAAGCAGGGTTGCCCAGAGCACATCACTCAGGGCTGCATCCAGGCGGGGCTTGAAGGTCTCCAGAGAAGGGGACTCCACACCCTCCCTGGGCAGCCTCTGCCAGGGCTCTGACACCCTCACCCCAAANGGGCACATTGCTGGCTCATGGACAGTTTACTGTCTACCAGGACCCCCAGATCCTTCTCCTCAGAAGTGCTTTCCAGCAGGTCTGCCCCTAGCCTATCCTGGTACCTGGAATTCTTCCTCCCCAGGTGCAGGACCCTACACTTGCTCTTCTTGAACCTCATGAGGTTCTTCTCTGCCCAGCTCTCCAGCCTATCCAGGTCATGCTGGATGGCGACACAGCCTCCTGGAGTGTCAGCCAGCCCTCCCAGTTTGGCATCATCAGCAAACTTGGTCCCCTTGTCCAGGTCATTGATGAATATCTTGAACAAGACTGGACCGAGTATTGACCCTTGGAGGACCACAGCATCCCCACAGATGAATTTGCAGCACAAGCAGCTTCGTGCATAATACACAGTTATGAGCTCTGCTACTGAGGAGGCCTAGCAAAGTTAAAGGCATTGTGAGCTCACCAGCTCCTATGACAACTTCAGTTACACTCTTAAAAATAAAATACTTTCAGTGGTATTTAAAGTTTCATATTTTCCTAAAATACAACTGTTCTTCATCTAAAAAAATAAAAATAATTTAGATTTACTGAGAGTGAATGGAAAAGTAAAGACTAGAAAGGGGATGCACAGGAAAAGGCCTGGCCTTTCTTGGTCTTTCAGTGCAGGCTTTTATCCCTGGTAGAAGAAGGAGGTAAGCTTTTTAGCTGTCAGTGGACATTTTTTTCCCCCAGAAAGATAAATTAATTCCTCTAATCATAAAATTGGAAAACTCTGAGAAATTGAAAATTTACCACCTCAGCTGAAATGTTCATCGCTACTATGCTTTGTGAAAGATCGAACCTAGGCTAGTTAAATATTTGCCTGAAATCGTTGTTCCCTCGATTTTAGACCTAGTGAACTGACACTCTCTGTGGCGTCTCTAAAGGATTCAGCACAAACATACTCATTGTGAGCATCTCATTACCCAAGTTTGAAGCTACAGAGAAAGCTGTACCTTTGTACTCCTGTCGGTGACAAGCATAGCATTCTGGGTTTTACTTTTTAAAGAACTATACAGTGCTTCTGCTGGCAGAGAAGCCATGGGGTTACAACTATCTCTTTTATTAAATTCCACATGCAAAGCAATTCCAACCAGCGTTAACACATCATAGATGCACATTCAGGTAAGAATTATAATGCAAGTGCACCGGAACTCAAGCCTCTCCAAAAACACAGTGGTTTTATTTACTCATTAAGCAAGAGGTATTGGGACTGCTTGCAGAGTTTCCTCATGCTTTCTATCCCCGTGAACTTGAGTAACTTCCATCATCTTAGAGAAGAAGCAGCATAACTTGATACCCATGTAATTATTCTTTCTCCCTCAGGTGGTCTTCACTTGCTTGCCTGCCTGTGCTCTCAAAGAGACTTTTATGTGAAGATAAGGATCCTCTTTGATCTCTAGCCACCCCCTTGGGGGATTAAGACATACTTGTCTCTATGAGAACCACCCTGGTAATTTTGTTCCCATTGACAGTGTAACTACAGTCTTCTCAAGAAACTTTGTTATTTTTTTTTCTTACTCAAAACTTCCATGGGGGTATGTTTTATCTTATTATTTCAAGGTTACAGACAATAAATTCAGATTCAACCTATACGGATGGAAAGCAACATGCTTGTTTATGGAAATATTATTTCAGACACTGGTATCATATCCCTGCAACTCTTCGCACAGGCCAGTGAGTGAGAGTGTGTCTGTATGTGCTTTGGTTTTCAGAGGTAGGCATGTCCAAAGTGTCATACTGAGTTTCCTAAAAGAAATTACATTTAACCTTATTATTTAATTCTCCAGATTCCAAGTGTTTTATGGGAAAAAAACCCAAACCAAAACAAGAACAAAAATCCAAAACCAAAAAAAAAAACCCCAAACAACCCCAAAACACACAGTAACCTATAACATTTAGAAAATACCTTTCAGCGTGAGTTCCTTTGCCCAGTTGTAGTCTCAGGATAAATGCAATTTAGCACATACTTAACATTTTTCAAGACATTCCGTGCATTTCAAATTATTTCCTTCACTCTAAGTCTCTATCTGTAATCACTGGTGTTCTATCACAGTATAGTAATAAATAAAGTAAAAAGCAGCCTGACAGCTGCACAAAGAACTAATTAGGAACCTCTTTACATTTACTTTAAACCATGTAATTGATGTAGAAAGGCATGAATCAGATAGTATCTTCCTTATATCCTCACAACATTTTCAAAGTTGATGACTGTCACATTTATTTCATGTTGTTCAAGAGGTGCCATTTTCTCCACTTTCTTTTTCTTAAAATCTGTTTTCAGGGCCACAGTTCAGTTTAATAATTCATTAGCAGCTCTTTGGAACTGATGCCTGGTGAGACTTGCGACTACCAATTCGCACTTGGTGTTCTGTTGGGTTTTTTTTCATTTTTGTAAATAATTGCTGTTTCCATTCATTTCAAACACCACCCTCTTACCTTCAGACCTCTTCAAATCATTACCTACATCAAGAACTTGACATCTGCTTATTTTATAATACCGTGTTTATTTTAACTGTTTTATAAGATCCTTTGTACAATCTTTTAACAGCCACTCGCACTGGTGCTACCCTTAAAAACCCAGGCAGCAACCCCAGCTTTGCAGTTTTCTTTTGACTTTAACTCACTTTGACTAACTCAGGTTTTGTTTTCCTCCGTGGTCCTAAAAAATTCAGAACTCCACAGAGCCTACCAGAAATTACTTGAATTACCTCAGTAAGAAAGAGAAGGATTCCCCTGTGACCCTAAGAAAATATTTTTGTAGGGCTGGAGAAAAGTTCCCATGAATAAAGGACAACCTCCAAACAGTTGCTTGGTGTACTGGAAAAGAGCCTACTCAGCTGCAGAAGAAAAAAAGCCACCAGACTTTAGTCTTATTCAAAAGGTGATCTAACCATGTTAGGCCCAAAGAACCTTCAGTCTTTGCACAAATATCTGCATTTTCTAACCCTGAGGTTTCCTTTCCCTGTTGCAGCACAAAACCTTCAAAAGAGAAGTTTGCAATTTTCAGCTGAAGTGATGCAATGACTAAAGGGAGCAACTGCACCATTCCATCCTGCCCTGTCCTGCTCAGTAGAGCTCAACTCAATCCCAATCTGTTTCACAACAGTATCCCTCCGGTTTTGTCACCTCTGGAACTGCAGCACAGCCATAGGGTAATAGGTAACATTGACTATATCGTATTTGGCATCAAAGTAAAACCAGGAAAAACGGTAGTAGTCTCCTTCTGAATTACTCACTCCTCCTCCTGTAATCCCAGAATTCTTGGAGGGGAGAGATATAAAAGGTTGGTCAACGGGGAGAGTCTTTTTAAGATGTCAGATTCATCTTTTAGATCTCTGAAGCTAATACAGTTGTAGAAAACATTTGTAACTGCAAATAATAGAGGGTTTTGACATGATTGGCCCACTGTTCCCATAGGACAAAACCCATTTTGAACAGCACATTGAGATCGACAAGTACTTGAACTTACTTCAGATAACAGGATGTTATGACTTTAAAGGGAGATATTGTCTAGGAATACAGGGACACTTCAACACTTAATTATGCCCTTACAATGTTTTAAATGCATTTAGTGGGCTCTGTAGGCTGGATCCAAAGATTATGGCACTCTATGAAAAGAATCCTATTGACATGAAAGGTGTTCTGCAGCAATTATTCAGTTACTTGAAATTCTTTTTCTGTTTGCAGAACCATTCAGCAGATCTGTCACTTGCAAACTGTCAGCTTGCTGTGCAAGGAGCAAGAGTTCAGAATTAATATATTTTTTTTAAAATTACATAACCACACAGGAAACTGACAGGCATGATATCTGCTATGAAAGACATCCAATAAAAGAGTTTTGATAACTTTGCAAGCCAGTTGGCATGAATGGACCATGGAAATACAGCAGCAGAAGCAATAGGACTGAGAGATTAATTAAGAATCCACAACATTATAAAACCAAAAGAGAAAGGAAAGAGGTATGCATTCAGTAGCCAAGGTCAAAATTGTAAAATAAAAAATTTGCCAATATGAGCAGAGAAAAGTTCTATTTTTTTATAAAAAAGCAAAAATAAAAATACAGCATTTTAAAATATATGACTGTGCTGCCAGAGACTTTCAGCTACATAACTTTACAAGAACATTTGAATAAGCTTTCAAGGCATAATTGTCAAAAGTATCCTTCCCCACTCTGACCGCATGTCGATTTTAATAGAGCAGCAGCACCATCATTCTGTTGCAGTATACTAATGGGTTCATAAAGTTTCAAGGCACAACACTGAGGCAGCCATGTGTGGGTGGTGTGTTTTTTGTAAGCCTGAAACCAGCAACTGTGAGCATCTGAAAATTCCATTTCATGAAATCAACCTGAGAAGGCCTTTTGGTGAGCTTCAGTTTTTCTCCCAGTGTCAGGTGAGCCGATTAGAACAGTTGTTTGCAACCTGCTTTGATTGAACTAAAAGCCTGATTTAATCTACTACAAATGGCAAATTATTCCTTTTTCTATCCTTGTGCTCCATGTAGTACAAATTACTACATTTCACATTATTCTTGGAAGTTGAAGTTGAAGCAAACAAAAGTCCAAAGAGAATTTTCTCCCAGTGTACCAACCAACAGTGCAGAGATACCCAAAATCCAGGCCTGGGGAACTGCCAGCAGCTGCTGCTCATGCACCAGAAGCACAACCTCAACACCAAGGCCAAGGCTCCCTCCTTGCTTGAACGGGCATGCTGGTAACTTCATGTTCGCTGATCTGTCAAAGGGCAGTCAGTAGTGGCAGAGGATTATTTATGCACTCTTTTCCTGAATTTAATAGCCTAGACAGGCAAAAGGACTGTTTTATTTTCCTTTTGGCTAGCATATCTTGATTTCATTAAGGCCCTTGTAGATGCTTTCCTTCTTTGTTAGGCCACCGAGTTTCGTTCTGCTCACTCAATAAAAGGGAAGGCAGCCAGACAATAAATGTCCAGTTACACAAGCAGATCTCATAATCACAAGTCAGGAACAAAAATGATAAAAATAAATATGACCTTATATAATTCAGCCGTTCTAAGAAAAACTCTGTAAGTGGCAGTTTGGTGGCTGAATCCACTCCTCAATGATTCCAACAGATAATACAGAAACTGCTGTAAGCTAACGACCATTTGGAGGCACATCATGATGAGCACATCAGTGCCAGGCTCTGTAACACTATTACACTCAGCAAAGCACTAAAAAATCTCCTGCCAAGGTAAGAGACAATTCTACAAATACTACTGAGGTTGACCTCTGCACTGATATTTATAATAAGATGTTAGACAGAAAAAAAGTAAAGGAATTAGGAAAAATACATAACTATATTTGCAGCAGCACAGGTGGCTTAGCAGTTATTAGCAGACATTACCACTAATTACTTCTCCAAGTGTAGCTCCTTATTTAAGATGCTGTCTTGAATGTATGGCCTAGTAAGGAGACCAAAACACCTCCTATTATAAGAAAGGCTCATGCTTTTCCTTTCAAGTAAAGATCCCAGACATAGTAAAATGATACACGTGCAAGCCACCATCTGAAGTTCTTTCTAACCGTTAACTGACACATTATCAAAAGCATCTTCACAGACTGTGTACTGGGCATATAAATCTAGACCTGAAAAGCAATTACAGGTTTAATAACTTCAAAATTCAAGCAAATGAGGTTCCACAAGCTCCCTAGGAACATTTGAAATATCCCATAATAAGATGTTGTTATAAAATTGAATTCCAAATTTTATTTAGCTTCTCTTATTTGCTTAGACACTTAATCTATGAAAAAAACCTCTGATTTAAGCACATAAATTATCAAGAGATGATGAATTTAACAGAAAAAAAAAAAAAAAGCAAAAGCACTTACAACTTAACTCAATCCATTTTCAGCTATCAAGTAGTCCCACTGGTTTCAGTGACACTATTCACCTGCTTAGATTTAACCAGATGTCTTGTTCCTTACCAAATCTGGACATTTGTCACTGTTTCTTTTCTCACAAGAATGGAGGAAAGAGCAACTGTGCTGTGCGGCATAGTCAAAAACAGAGCAGGTATCTCTTACACAGCTTGACTTTGGTTATGAGTACATTTTAGGTTGATTGCATGCTTCTAATACTGAGTTTGTCTCAATCACTATACTTAAAAGTACAAATACCAGGTGGTTAAGAGAAGTGGGAGAACAGTATTTTAATATCATGCTTTTAGAACATTAACCGTAGTTTCCAGATGAAGACTGCAAGTTGCAATCACAGTAATACAGGTTCTCCCATTACCAGTTACTCTGAACAAGGATCTTACAGTACAAATTAAATTGCAAGACTGTTAAAGTCTCTTCTGTGTGGTTTCATTAAATAACTGAAATGTTTTCCAGTGCCTCTTTTAAACAAACCTCTCAAATTTTTTTAAACACCCAGAGATAGAGAGCACAACTTATCACATTGAAAAGATCATGAAAAATAACTAATAAGGACACTGAGTAAAAGTCTTCAATTGCTTTCAAGATTTTTTTAGAGATTTTTTTATTGTAAAGTATTTTAAAAGCATAGCACATCATCCTCATTGATTCACATGGAGATTTTGTCTTACTCTTTACATATCTAAAATAGCCCAAATTATACCACTTAAGGAAGGGGAAAATACTTTGTAGAAATTATACAAAATACACAAAGGAGGTCCGGTTTCATATCAGCATTTGCAAAGTTGGATTGCTAAAGGTTATGCAAATAAATGTTTATCCAAGATAACAAGAATATGGGCCAGTAAGTCAGTTTGTCAGTTTGCAGCACACAGCAGAAAGCTTCCCAATAAAAGCTTTTTTAATTCAGATCCATTTTCCACTGTCCAAAAAGGCTGTAATACAGGGGCTATCACTTCATATAGAATCATGTGGAGAAGACGACCTGTTACTTGGGGCAGATAACGTATTTAGCATTTGCTGACAAGGATATAAAAACTAGTAATTGCAAGCTTAAGTTAAACTGAGTTAAGCTGCAAAAAGTGGAAACTTTCCAAATGAACAGTGAAAATGAATAAACACTGAAATAGCTTACCTCAGATGGTGGATCTACCATTTTAAAAGAATTCCTTCTTTCTTTCTTTTTTGTTTTTCTTCCACAAAGGGTTATGCTTGGATCCAGCTTTCCTGGGGTAGCCTTTGGTCCTGCTTGGGCAAGAAATCTCTATTCCAGTTCTGTGCTAATACTGTTGAGTTTCTTTGGAAAACAGGTTGTTCGTTTTACCCAAAATGGTCACGACCTTCTAGGTTGTTAAGACAGTAGTTATAATAAATGCTTTATAAAGTCCTTATAGAAGAATGAGGTTATTTTCTCACCTCTCTCCTCCCCAGTAAATAACTTCTATTAAAGGATAACCTTTTCCCCACAAGTGTAGGGGACTGAGTTACAGAAGGATACTGAAGCAAATGGCTGTCTGAAATAGCTTTCCTCCATATGACTGAATGGTGTTCCTGCTCATATATTAATACACAAGATGACAGGAAGGAATTTCCCCATCTAACGTCTTTCTCTTCTACTATACCAGAACTGAACTGATTTGAAAAGAAGTGTCTCCAGCAGTCCTTGGGCTCCCTCAGACCCCAAGTCTCAATAGCATATTAGGATCACTAACAACATCCCATCTTCTCATTATGAAGTGCCACTACTAGATCCAAAGTAGCATAGTTTTTTAGCTCACCAGAGCCAGGTTTGGCATGAAATGAACAGTTCTCCCCTGTTAGCTGAAACATTCTTGGCATACATGGCATTATTCCGATAATCAAACCAATGTAAAAACATCTGAAGGTGCCAAAGTCCATAGGACCTGATGAAATCCATCCACGGGTCCTGAGGGAGCTGGCAGATGAAGCTGCTAAACCGCTTTCCATTGAGAAATCATGGCAATCTGGCAAAGTTCCTGCTGACTGGATAGAGGAGAACATTACCCTAATAGTCAAAAAAGGAAAAAAAGAAGACCCAGGGAACTATAGGCCAGTCAGTCTCCCGTCTGTGCCTAGCAAGATCATGGAGCAGATCCTCCTGTAATCTCTGCTAAGGCACATGGAAAATAAGGAGGTGATTGCAGATAGCCAACATGGCTTCACCAAGGGCAAATCGTGCCTGACAAATTTGGTGGCCTTTTACGATACTGCCACAGACTTGGTGGACAAGGGCAGAGCAACAGACATCATCTTCCTGGACTTAGGCAAAGCATTTGCCACTGTCCCACACGACATCCTGGTCTCAAAATTGGAGAGTCATGGATTCAGTGGATGGACTACTCAGTGGATAATGAACTGGCTGGATGGCTGCACTCAAAGGGTTGTGGTCAATGGCTCAATGTCCAAGCAGCAGACAGTGACAAGTGGTGTTCCTCAGTGGTCGGTACTGGGACCAGTGCTGTTTAACGTCTTTGTTGGAGACATGGACAGTGGGAGAGAGTGCACCCTCAGCAAGTTTGCCAATGACATTATGCTCGGTGGCACGGCTGACACGCTGGAGGGAAGGGATGCCATCCAGAGGGACCTGGACAGGCTGGAGAGATGGGCTAGTGGAAATCAAATGAAGTTCAGCCAAGCCAAGGGCAGGGTCCTGCAGCTGGGAAATGGCAATCCCAGCCACAAATACAGGTCAGGCAGAGAATGGCTGGAGAGCAGCCCTGAGGAGAAGGACTCGGTAGTGATGGTGGATGAGAAGCTCAATATGAGCCCACAGTGAGCACTGGCAGCCCAGAAAGCCAACCCCAGCCTGGGCTGCATCAACAGAAGCATGGCCAGCAGGTCACAGGAGGTGATTCTACCCCTCTACTCTGCTCTGGTGAGACCCCACCTGGAGTATTGTGTCCAGCTCTGGAGTCCTCAACACAGAAAGGACAGGGACCTGTTGGAACGGGTCCAGCGGAGGGTCACCAAGATGATCAGAGGGATGGAGAACCTCTCCTATGAAGACAGGCTGAGAGAGCTGGGGTTGTTCAGCCTGGAGAAGAGGAGGCTCCGGGGAGACCTTAGAGCAGGCTTCCAATATCTGAAGGGAGCTACAGGAGAGGTACTCTTTGTCAGGAAGTGTAGCAACAGGACAAGGGGTAATGGCTTTAAACTGGAAGAGGGGAGAGTTAGATTAGATACCAGGAAGAAATTCTTTACTGGGAGAGTGGTGAGGCACTGGAATGAGTTGTCCAGAGAACTTGTGGATGCCCTGTCCTTGGGGGTGTTCAAGACCAGGCTGGATGGGGCAGAGCAGTAACCTGGTCTAGTGTGAGGTTTCCCTGCCCAGGGCAGGGCGGTTGAAACGCAATAATCTTTAAAGTCTCTTCCAACTCTAACCATTCTATGATTCTATCTGTATTTGCAAAGCTGGCAGAAGGTCCATTGCAGCACCCAAATGCGACTGCAGAGTACACTCAGAAATCAATTCAATTACACTACAAATTTACACTTTTGGTAAATGAGGCACCTAATTTTAGATGCTCAGCCTTGGATTACATTTCTTCCCTTTTCCTCACTGTCCTCACAGATCTGCTGACAATGGCTTGAGTTGTTTTTAAAGCCATTATTACAAGCATGAAATCTCAGAGAGGTTTCTTTTGATAGCTGTACAACAGAGTACGGCAGCATTTCAAACCCAATGTCAAAGTACATATCAACACAAGGGCCTTCTGCCCCACTCGACTGCTATGGGAACACAATTCTTTTAAGGGTGAATTTGATCAATGGTTTTATCACACAAGGACATGCATTCTCAGCTAAAAGCCACCATACTGATTTATACCACTAAGAAAGCTCATACTCAGTGTAAAACTATAAATAACTTCTTTATTAAAACTTCTGGCATGATTAGCAGTAATTTGACTTTTTATTGTCAGCCTCATAACAAAATATGACTACTAAAAGAGGGACCCCATTTGCAGCAGATGATGTATGGAAGTCAAATTACGTGCAACACTAGACCCATGAAAATCACTCTTTCATCCTAGAGATAGGCACTAAGTTTGCAATGAAAATCAAAATGCTATGATCAGGAACGCAAGAGCGTGCTATTGCCTCTATCAATGAAGACTAATGAATTACCAATTAACTTCTGCTGCCAGGTCTCACCATTTCATAAGGAAAAGGCCGTGGCAGAAATATTTAAATACCATTCCTCACACTATTCACATCTGTCCTGTTCTCCTTATGCAAGTTGCTACTACCCTGGCAGTTTTAAGAGGCATTGCACTCCCAGTCCTAAAATACTTGCAGTATTGCTCTGGTCTCCACAGCAAACCAGTAGGTGTTGGATAGGCCCAACAGGCTGATCTAGTTGTTTAGAAATGTCCAGGAAGAGACAGAAGACAAGACAATCACACTGGTTTTCAGAATACAGACCTAAAATTAAGCATCTAAAGCTAAAAGTTTTCTCCACAGCTTAGACCTTTGTTAACCATAAAAGTTAGAGGAAAACAGCATGTTCCTCCCACATGTTCAGATTTTTCAAGTCCTTTAAGAGGGTTTTTATTTTTTCTTTTCTTTTTTTCTGAAATGTTTGTATTACAGCAGATCTTCCCGACGCAGGCAAGAAGCAAAGAAACATTAGTCACATGCTGCAGCCACAAGAACAAAAATTTATTTGGAGAAAAATTTCAAAGGGATAAATACATCGGATATCTAACATATTTCAAAATTTCCCATCCTGGCAGATACCCAATGCTTCATCCAGTTCTAAAGATACGTAAACAATGATTAAATGCTTTCTTCTTAAAACTACTTTAAGCTTCAAATAAGTGTATGTGGCAAGTCACAAAGGACACATTCCGAGCATCTGAATATATAAGTATGTCACAGAAGTTTAAAACTGCTTCATCTTATCAAAAACATGGTGATGGTCAAATAAAATAAATCAGATACTGGACTCAGTCAGTCAGTCTCACAGGGAAGTTTACTTTTTCCCTTACTAGAATAAATAGAGTAGAATTTTATTCTTGCAACTCAGAATGCAACCCCTGAGATATCTGGAACTGTATTTAAGTGGTTGGCATTGTATAGTTCTTACAAGGTATATTTTTGCCTACAACTATTTCTTTTTATATGCTTTTGTACCTTCATCAGCAGCAAGTCAGTCCCACAAGGTTTAGTCCAAAGGAAGATCCAGCTGTGCAGAGCCCGTTAGCTGAGCTGTTAACATTAAACCTGTTATATCAGTGTATTCACATCGGTCTACAGGAAAGGCATCATGATGAACAACACACCCTGGGTTATCTCACTTACTGGGAGGCAACCCCTCTAGTTGGGTGCGACAACAAACTCAGCAGAGCTCCTTCAACTCCACCTGCTCTGCAGAGAACAGGTTCAGGATGCACTCAATGCTGGCAGTTTTATTTTCTGCACTAACAGTAATCCCCGTAACACTACGGAAATACAGTCACAGGACTAAACCAAAGGATGTGTTTAAAAGCTCTGCTCAATGCAGATCATAATTAGTAGAATCTTCTAGGTCCTTCTGGCATTAGTGGACTGAAAAAAGGCTGTAGGATCAACTTCCCTCAGAATTCAAATGTATCACTGAAATCTTCATTCTATAGAGTTGATTTTACTTCATACAATTCATACACAGTTAACTAACCTCTTCTGTTCTTATCTTTAGCAGAGAGGTAGAAAGGTACCATTAAATGATGATAAATGTTACGTATACTTTGATGGGGTGGAACTTTTGATAAAGGAGCGAAAGCACAGGATGAGGGGAAACAGTTTGACCCTGAAAGAGGGGAAATTAAGATGAGATCTGGGGAAGAACTTCTTTGGTGTGAGGATGGTGAGACCTGGCCCAGGTTGCCCAGAGAAGATGTGGCTGCCCCATCCCTGGAGGGGTTCAAGGCCAGGTTGGAGGGGGCTTGGAGCAACCTGGTCTGGTGGGAGGTGTCCCTGCCCAGGGATGAGTTTTAATGTCCCTTTCAACCCAGACCAATCTGTGATTATATACAGGACAAAATGCAATGAACCTCTCTTCAGGCTTTGAAGTACTAAAAGTAACATCATCAGCACTCTTTGGGGGTATTTTTCGTATTTCTTGCTGTTAAATAATTGAATTTAGTGATTTATAGAATCAAAACAAGGCACAACCTTTGCCTGGCTGTGACTACATTTAAGTACCTGAAGGAAGATGCTTAGGAACAGCTTAGTCATGGGAAGACATCACACTTTTCACACTCTCCTGTTTGTTCTAGTACAATTAAGAAATGCTATTTCTATCACTTGATAACATGCAATTGACACATTCACATCATTTTACTCCCTTTTCTCTTACATCTTGCAGTCCCCACTAAACACCAGGCACTCTGAAACTCTCTTCCTTCTGTTTTGGAATCCATAGCGTTGAATTCTTCCAAGCTGAGTAACATCATGTTGATTCACTCTGAGTCATTTTCCTGACTACTGACACTAAATCTGAAGCTGGCACTCCAGAATTTAGCTAAGAAGGATTCTTGCAAGGCATTCAAAGTTAGGAGACAAAGTGCTGCCTTTTGAATAAAGGGTGTCATTAAAGATTAATCCCTTCTCTGCCTGTTTAAATCCTTGAGAACACACTGAAAATCAGGGAGGAAGACACGAGTGGAGTCAGTAAGGAAAGTATCATTGTGAATCCTGTCAGCTGTAAGAGGAGATGTAAAGCAAGAGAAGATTCATTACAATCACATTAGTAAGATCACTTGTTTTAAGCCCGTTTCTTGAATGGTGTGTTCCTTAAATCCTACCTGCCCTCATCTTATTTTAGGCATTAAAAACATCTCTTCCTAAGCACTGTAAATTTCAGCGGACTTAAATGGCTTCACATTTCCACAACGAAGATGTAATTCCAGTGTAAATTTAGGATGACAAATCCATAAAAATAGTAACACTAGAGGTAATAAAGATGATGTCATATAGCAGTACTAGAGCAAAGGTTAAAACTCCTTTGGTTAAAGCTTTCAGGTAAGTTCTAGTCCAGAATTAGCCACTTCCTTGCAATTTTGATTAAGCAAGGGAACTCTACTAAGAAATGGTTTTCTTAGAAGAGCTGTGTGATGGCAATGAGGGTCAATTAGATCACAGCTTTAATTATCGGCCAATAATGGTAAGGTCATCAGTTCTTTCCCATTCCCTGTCCCCTGCTTAAGGCGTGCTGTCAGTCACATCCACTTCTCAGGCTCCAGCTGAGATCACATGGCCACAGCAAAAAAGAGGGGGGTGGAGGGAGGGAGGGGAAGGAAATCCCATCTGAAAACATTATATTCAGAATCTTACAAAATCACAGGTACAGAAAACCCAAGAACAGGAAAGAAAGTGCATATTAGAAACAGACTTCTGAACACACATTCTTCTCTAACAAAAGCCATTCCTACACCTCTTTTCATAGAATCATAGAATCATTCAGGTTGGAAGAGACCCTTGGGATCGTCGAGTCCAACCATGTTTCCATACAGTATCTAGAATAAACCTGACTTAAGACAAAATCAGAAAAATTCAACGTGGTTTTGAAGGAAGAGGAGATAATCTCAGCCCTATTTCTTAACTGTGCTTGACTCCCCTGCTTCTCTTTATTACTTTCTCTCAAAAACTGACTAGTTTGAAAAGCTTGACATTACATGAATTATTTGATAGTCTCTGTTCAGCTCCACCACTACCAAGACTCAAAGCTTTCTCTCCACTGTAAGGTCTGGCAGCCACTGCCCAAACACATCCAAGCTCTTGTGGCAGCCTGTGCTTCCCTTTGGTTGCCCTCACCTCAGTCTGAGAATCAGATAACCCAAAACATTACCAAAACAAAAATTTTCTCAAGATAACTCCTCTGTAGGAAAATTTTCCATCTGGGTTGACTCCTGGGTTCCTTGTGCATGGCTCAGCAATGGCTAGAGTTGATAGAAGAATCTAAAGCTGCCAGAGCCCCACCAGTGAACACCAACCTACTTTGAGCAAGCTACTGATGCCACCCATTGCTCCCTGCTGAGAATGGTCTCTTCCATGATGTAGACTTCTGACCACCTGATAACCCCATCCCCAAACCAGTGCATGAAAAACATCACCAGGCCACGGCATCAGCCAGCTTTATTTCAGTGCAAAGGTAAAGCTGCAGTCAAGAGGCTGTAACTTGCTTAAAACATGCTGTCAGTCATTCTACTTGGCAGGAGCTCTAAATGCACTTGCATAGTTTAGCCAGAATATTCACAGTAGCATAATGTTCATTTACCACGTCCCAGCTTCAGTAAGTGGACTGTAACTCTTACCCAACAGCAAGCATAAAGTTTGAAAGCAAAGTAACTAGCTTGCAGAATTAACTGTAATCACTTTATGGTGTTAAAACTTGTGACTCCCTTGATTTCTGGAGTTGCATACTATAGTAGTTTTAACTTCATCTCCCATTCATATCAATAGCTCCCAGAAGGTGTAAGAACAAACAAGAGTACACAAAAGTACAACTTTAAAAACAGCAAGAGAAGTTCATTCAGATGGAAAGACAAGCACGCACCATGGTTGTTCTCAGCCCCATCACGAAAGACTGTATTGTAACAGACACACTCATTGCACTACAGTTTTTCCTTACGTACAGCCTGTACATGGAACAGGAAAAAGAAGCAAGAAAGGAACTTAAACATCTGGGATACAACTGTATAGAAGCAGATACCTCTTTAAGATAAGCAAGAAAAAGGCAAAAATGCTATTGGTATAATTTGCTGGTCCAGTCAAAATATTTTTTCAAAAATTTCAAATGTGATGTCTTCTAATCAAGCAATTTTCCCATTTAATTTCCCTGAAATCCCACTGTCGACCTCTGCTGTGATGATGAATGCCTTTCAGGCCTTAGGGTAAGTATCTCAGTGGCCATGTGCAGGCAGAGGTCTGGCTGTAGAACCAGTGCAGCATATGCAACTCTGTATACTCAGTAAAGAGTTGATTTTTGTGGAAATGGGCTGTCAAGTTGCATTTTGCCTTTTTGTGATGCGGTCAGTAACCAGGTACTCGCTTCCTTATGTAGACTGCAATTATCCAGCTTCATCCACACTGTTGGGTTTTGGGGGTTTTTTTTTTGCATTTTCATTCCCCATTTCTAATTTTTCTAGAATCAGATTTAGTATACTGTGTCCCAAGGGTGAATTCCCTCAGAACTATGTTTTCCTTTAAGACCTGCACACAATTAAAAAAGGCAGCTGCAGTAATATTGACTGTAAAAAACACGAGCAGAATGGCGAGAAGTTAAAAGAAACCCAAACCTTATGTCAGATTCACATTCGCATTTAACACCATCTTTAGTAACTGCTTCTTAGCATAGAAAAATATATAGGGAATTTAACAGGTTAAAAATTTTAATCAGTCTAGAACCATGACCAAATTCTAGGACTAAGGTTTTGCACAAATAAGTTACATTTCACACTTCAGCAGGATTCAGTTCTAAATGCGATTTCCCTGCTCCTAGAGTATCACTCATCCACATTTTCTAACAAAAACGGATTAGGCTATGATTGTGATAGTATGGAAGGTATAACTAACAGTCATAAAAGTCAACTAAACATATGCTATGTGCCTTTTGCTTAAACATAAAAAGCAAATGCAGAAGTACACTTCAGGAAAGGTTAAATCTGGTAAGAATTGTCAAAAGCAAGAAAACCGTAATGAGAGTTGACAAAGCCCTAAAGCTGTGGATACTGTACCACATCCAATGCACAACATACGACATTACATCAGGTTCTCAGCACCTTGTAAAACTCGGGCACAACAGCCTGCTTTCTAAGCTTGGATTGGTTTAGTTGGTTTGAAGATACGAGCTTTTTGCCTTCTGAGTCATTCATCCAGTAAGCAAAGTGGTTTGCAACTTTTCATTAATGATTACAAGAGACCTCAATTAAGACTCTGGCAGAGGCTAAGAGAAGACAACCCAAGAACATGAAATGCAAGCCAATAGATTCTGAGAAGTAACGTGTACAACACACTCATCCTCATACTCAGGCTAACCATGTATTTTCTTCTTGGTCACACACACCGTTACCAGGACAAGTCTGACCTGCGCTGACAACACCTTTAACCTGCCAGAGTCACTGGGTGCGTTCCTGCACTTGAGAGAGTAAAAGAAAGAACACTTGAAATGTGGCAGGTAAGAACACAGCACAAAGCTTTTAAGTGCTCCTTTAAACATGCCAAGTGTGGAAGTTATGGAAGAGAAATATTTGTTTTCATCTAGAGGAAGATAGCCAGTAAGACGGGAATGCAACACCTGAGGCATAAAGTAGAGTTCTGCCCATACCAGGCTCCCAAAGAGCTGCCCTGGTAGCAGTAACCGCCCCAAGAACCAATCGAGTGGAAGGACAAGGACAGCAATCTGTTCAATTCTTTGCATTTCCCGGGTGGTGTAAGTCTGAGTGTACTCAACACAGCGTGAAATGCATCAATGCCATCAATGGGTCAAAGCTCACATAGTCACCACCTTTGCACAAATTTGCCCTAAAAAAAAAGACTGCAACTTTTAATATTACATTTTTCTCTGCATTTTCAAGGTATCATAAACAAACAAACAAACAAAATCTTTCTCCATGTGCCTCTACATAGTAGTACGTGCTCCATAAAAGGCCATACCGCTAAGCCTCCTTCAAAAACTGAAGACACAAGTTTTAGTTAAATCTCCTTATACAAAGAGATGCACTCAGAGCAGTACAATTTATTTGGAAGATACTAATCTCATTTTTATCTTCACCAGTGAAATAAGAAAATAAAATTTTGAAGGTCCTTATATAACAATGTTCCTACCGTGACATTCATTTATGAAACTATCATATTGTATTTTTAAATAGCTGCTTTTTTTGCTAGCAAATCATGCCATTTCTGAACTCTGTAGACTTTTTTGTCTTCCGTTCTTCTACATATAGAGAGATATGCAGATTTACATTTAAAAAACCCAACTTAATAAGGTACCTTAGGAAACCATAAAAATCCAGTGAGACCTCAGAACTATTTAATGACTACATTACGATGACTGCTTTACACAAACTGCCACCAAATTCAACATCTGCATGTCCATAGCAAGGACCACCAAAGGTAAGATAAATTCCCTAATGTTTATCAGTGTAAGAAGTGTTAGTTAAGTAATGTTCGAGACTGGTTTTCAGTATTTTTTTTTTTTTTTGTGGCATGGAAACGTTCACTGGGTAAAAAACTGGGTGAGAAACTAAGAAATTGGGTAAATCAGTGGAGTAGTTTCTATGGACATAGTTCATATCCTTGGAGAAGCTGCTGTTTAAAAAATTTTGTGTCTACCTCACTCTCACGTCATTAGACTACAAAACAGTAATGTTGTTACAAGATACTCCTAATATAACCTTCACTCCATTCTTCTCCAGTCTTGCAAAGCATTTGCTGTAATTTGGGGCAGACGAAAAGTTAAGATCAGAATAGGAAAATTGTGATTTTAAAAAAAAAATGAATCGTCATGCTAGAAATTGGTCAAATACAAGAAGTACATCTCAGACTTTTTTTTTTTTTAATTACAAACTGAGAAACAGTTCAAAATGCTTTAGAGTTTAAGTGGACCATTTCTTTAGAGAAGGTTAATAAGTTTGGTTCAAAGTCATGGCTTCTGAAGCCAACAAAACGTCTCCCAAAACCTAATTTTGAGATTGTCCCACAGTAAAAAGTTAAGTGGTATTACTCTTCTTCCTATTTAGCAGGCATGCGAGGTACTAACCAGTGAAAAAAGCAGAGCACAAGAAGGTAGCATCAATGCAGACTTGAAAGAGCTTTAGACCTGAGCAAATCCTCCTGCAAACACCTGGCTGAGCTTTGCCTTGAGAACAAAACCCTCCTTGAAAGTGAGCTTTGCACAGGTTAGGATTTTCACACAGCTTTTACTGTGAAGACATTGCAACTCACCCACAGTGACCCAGGATATCTGCATTAGTGTGATAATACCATCTACTATGAAATACTTTTTTCATTTACATCTGTTTAGTTGCCTAAAATTCTGGCAACTAAGGGTCTCATTTTTTGCGGATTTTACTGCCTGCCACCTAAGTGATATGAAGAGTTTGTGAGACTAAGCACTTTATACAGATTTTAATTGGGAATAATGGTAAAGGGGGTAGGCATTTCTTTTTCTTTTATTTTCCTCAGACAAACTGGCTGGTATGTCTAGTTTACTGAGCAGCTCTCCCTACCAGTAAGTGAGTGGGGAAAGTTTGCAAAGAGCTGTAGAAACAATCTGGGACACGGCCCTGCTTTGCTGAAAGGTACAAGAAACAATAAAATATGGTCCAGCTTCAGTGCCCTCAGGAGAGGAGATGAAAAGTAACCACAAGGCTCAAAAGACTGAACAGGTCAGAAAATAAACACACCAATTCAATGAAAAAGATTATTTTGTTCTAGACAAACCAGACGTTTTTCAAGAAGTTTTGTATAACGTTAAGGAGAGACCTAGCCAAGAAGAGCAGTCAGTGTTTGGTCCCTCACCTGGATCCAGATTTCACATACCTTAATGCCTTTTTCTCCCTGACTGGGAGCAAGAATACACATCAGAGTCATCCCTGATTAATATCAACACTATTAAGCCCACGGTGATGGAAAACGTTCCACCCAAAGTTCCCTGGTATTTTCTATTTGAATTCATTTTCTGGTAGTTTTCTCAATGCCATGGTACCATCACCATCATTTGAAAGGACCAGTACTCTGTCTCATACACTTCACGAACAGAAGAAATCAGCTGGAAGCTTAAAAAATACCATAAAGCCATAAACCCTACTCCTTTCTTAAAGATTAAATAAGACATCTAAATACAACATACTGCTCCCACTCCCACACATCTGGCCCATTAGATTTGACTACAAAAGGCTTTATGACAGAAGTCAAACCTCTTCTGCTGTTCCCTGACCAGAAGTTATATAATAAATTAAAGATATGAAGGTATTTATATCTTCCTTGCATATAGATTTCTTCATAACCTGTCTGTCTTAACCAAAGAATTTGTTATGCTTTGGTACCACACATTTTCTGGGAAGAAAAAAACAGAACACCAAAACCAACAAGAAAAACCAACAAACCCAAACAGAAGCTTCTTTAAGTGTGAAACACAGCAAACATGGTTTAAAAAAATTATATTCTGCACAGATTTATGTTTTGAAAATAACATCTGAAACCCTGAAGAACATAAGACTAGTTTTCATCACTGGTCACTGCAGAGCCAACCCTGTAAAACTTGGTGGACTTTAACAGCCAGGTATGGCCAATGTCAATGGAATTTCACCAGAATAAGCCTGATAAAGCATGTTTAATCTGTAAACAGTATTTCAATGCAGATATTGAAATGCAGCTGTGCAGAACCAGAGTTGGTTTACTATTTTAAAAAGTACGTCCAAGTAGAAAAATATTGCAGTTAATGGCCTACTGTTAATTGAGAAATAAAATAGTCACGATACATTTGCAATCAACCCGCATGCATAAAACATTGGGAATATTTTGAATAATCAAAGCAACCATGTTTAATAGCTTACTTTTTCCAATTAAAAGATCTACCACAAAAAGGGAAAAGAACAAGAAAATATTGCTTGTATGTGCAGTAGTATTTAGTGCTCTGCTAAGTCCTCCATTTTTTTACATAGCCACACAATCTCTTGAAAGATAAACAGCAGTTTTTTGTTTCTTAAGCATATTCCTGAAGCCAATGCTAAATAAAGCATTTCATATGGGGTTTTTGTTTGTTTGCTTGCTTTTAAAGACAGCATATAAAAAAAAAAGTATTAGATTTTTAAACTGGTCCTACAACCTCCGCCTGTCTACCATAATTAGGCAAAAGGAATGCTGTCACTTCAGCCTCATCTTTCACTGCATGAGTAATTTCTGAGAATGTAAGAATGTTCCTAACGGTGACCACATGAATGGTGCAATTATTAATTAAGCCATATTAGGGATAACATGTGCACATGAGATACCCATCTAGGGAGATGGCTCTCAAGTGTGATGTCAGTTGTATCATTTTAAAGAATAGTAATTTGCATTTTAATACCCTACTTTTGCAATTTTAGTCTTTTTTTCACTTAAAAGGAAGTCACTTATCTCTGTGGATGTTCCCTCCCTTTGCAAAGTCGGTATTACCATGTCCTTGAGGCACCAGCATTCAGCTGAGCTGGATAAAGGACACTCAGGTATGCCTTCATGTGCTGTAATTACAGGTCTCACTGCAATGCAGACACAAATATGAAAGAAGCAAGATGAACATGCTCCCTACACAGCTTGCCTCTAGCTTTTCTTTCTCTAGGAAGTATTGTGATTTATTCTCCTCCTAATTGCAGCTCAAAACTACTCTTCTTGCAGTTCTCACACAAAGGTTGAACATAATGTAACTTTACACCTGCTGCAGGCAATCCTGTATCCAACAGTTACTTTGTTCAGTCATCCAGAAATATTTCAGCCTTATTCAGTCTTATCTAGACCTCGGTCCCATTTGCCGTACCATACCAGAGACACATGAGCTTCCGTTATATGAGCTGGCCCGGAGCACATGGTGGCATTTCTCAACCTGAACAACATTCACAGTCAGTCAATGAAGACGGGGGGCCAAGAACATGAAGCCTATGAGTTTTCTCAGACAGCATCTGACATGAGGACACACCTTTATAATTTATTAATGCTAAAATTTAGGGGGAAGAAGGGGGGCATTTGCTCTGTTGACCTTGCCTCTGCTCATAACAAACCTGAAAGACGTTGCCATGAGCACTTTGGTGGGATTCTTCACATGCAAACATAGCAATACAGATTATGAATGTAGGCATCTCTGAGGAGAAATGTGCAATTTTCCTACTGGTCATAATCACAACTCTATCCATGATAAAACACACTTCTGCAGGCTTTTGTACATCCAAACAAGACTTATTTTTCCTTCTTAATTATCTCTATGCCAGTATACCCTGGGTTGTGTACATTTCCACAAAAACTTGCACGAGTGCAAAATTTTACAGCAAAGCCCAACCAGAACTTAATCTGGCTACTGCCGTAAAAGACAATTGAAAATATTTCTGTAAATATATTAGCAACAAAAGGAGGGCTAAGGAGAGTATTCGTCCTTTATTGGATGCAGAGGAAAACAGTGACCAAGGATGAGGAAAAAGCTATTTAATGCCTTTTTTATCTCAGTCTTTAATAGTAAGGCCAGATGTTCTCTGGGTACCCAGCCCCCTGAGCTGGATGACGCCGATGGGGAGCAGAATGAAGCCCCCACAATCCAAGAAGAAATGGTTAGCGACCTGCTACACCACTCAGACACACACAAGTCTACAGGTGTGGGATCCACCCACAGGTACTGAGGGAGCTGTTGGAAGTCCTCACCAAGTCACTTTCCATCGTTTATCAGCAGTCCTGCCTAACTGGAGAGGTCCCAGTTGACCGGAGGCCAACAAATGTGACACCCATCTACAGAAAAGGACAGAAAAAGGATCCGGGGAACTACAAGGCCCTACCTTGAGTGCTGTATCCGGTTCTGGGCCCCTTATGACAGGAAGGATATTGAGGTGCTGGAATGTGTCCAGAGAAGGGCAACAAAGCTGGTGAGGTGCCTGCAGAGTGAGCCTTATGAGGGGTGGCTGAGGGAGCTGGGGGTGTTCAGCCTGGAGAAAAGGAGGCTGAGGTGAGACCTCTACAACTCCCTGAAAGGAGGGTGCAGCCAAGGGGGAGGTGGTCTCTTCTCCTAAGGAACAGGCAATGGAACAAGAGAAAACAGCCTCAAGTTGCACCAGGGGAGGTTTAGGATGGATATTACGAAAAATTTCTTCAATCGAGACTTGGAACAGGCTGGAACCAGGACAGTGGTGGAGTTGCCAATCCTAGAGGTGTTTAAAAGACAAGTAGATGTGGTGCTGAGGAACATGGGTTAGCAGTGATTTGGGCAGTGCTGGGTTAATGGTTGGAGTCAATGATCTTAGAAGGCTTTTCCAACCTAAACAATTCTGATTCTATGATTTTGAGACTGAATCGGGAATGGATTGTTCTAGTTAACAAATGAACAAGCAATTGGCAGCGGGTTTCAAGACTAATTAATACAGCACTTCTGCAGGAGCAGCAATGGGATGTCTTCTATCACTCTATCCTTTGCTCTAGCCACAAAAAAATTACCTCTGATCGCTCTGAGAAATTCATTAACTTTTTGTGCAGCTTTTATCTTTACACCATGGAAACACTGGCAATGCAACTAAACTTTATGAACTGAAGAAAAATGATGATGATCTATTTCCAAAGCAAATAAGTGCCAGAATTTGAAATTGGTCTAAGCTGTACCTGTAACATACTGTAAATATAACTGCCTTTTTTTTTTTTCCTTTATTGAGCAAACTGCCACTGTTCAATGTCCTCCCCATTTTCTAGGATTAATAAAGATGATTTTCCATCTGCTGCTGTGCTCCTCTGAGACAGAAGAGGTGAGTATGCAAAAACACCTGTCTGACCAAAAGAGAAGGAATTTCTCTCTCACTGTGGAAAACCCAAAAATACACCACCAGAGACAAAGCCCAGAAGCCAATGCTTTTGCAAGCTCTTGGCAGTAAACTCAGTCACCTTCAATGTCTACAGCACCAACCTTGTTTCTTGCCATTTTTTACATAACCAGTTACGGGCAATAGGAACTACTGGAGAAACACCCAGTGACATTTGAAGAATATTTTAAGTTGCAACACTAAGAATTAATTTCCTGACAGGATTAACAACATCATCATAGTTTTAAGGAGAAATTATCCATGAAGACTAAAGATGAAACATGCATGGTTTTTTTTTTTTAGTTTTTCCTCATTTTTTTTTTCCTTGTGAAGGTTTCCTCTGATGAATCCTTGGTGAAGATCAATTTACTGTGTGAAGACAGGCAAATGGATCAACAGCAGTGATTACGGGGCATGCTGATCTGACTAACGTGTTATTAACCCAGAGATTTATTGGTCTGATTCGGGAGCCCATCTACTTCCTCAGAGTGAGCAGTTTAATTACCAGTCGAGGGCCACCCGGTCCTTGTTTCACTTAAAGCAATGCTGCCCCCATCTGGGAATACAACCTGGAACCTACTCCTGCTTATAGCACTTTGTCCCACCTGAAATGCCTTAGCTGTATTGATACAAGTTACTAAAAATAAAACTTCCAGTGTAACATATTTAAAAAATGCGTTGTGACTCAAAAAGATTTTAATTTAAAATTTATAGAGAAGTGCTTAAACCCCAAGATTTTTCCTTCTGGATACACACTAAGTGTAAGGTAAATATACTTTGGAGTGTGTTACTGATATGCAATGCTAAATATTATTAATTCCGAATTTTATTGAAAGCAGATTCTTTCAACAGAATTATTCTGGAAGAGCGTATAAGAAGCAGGTTAAAAAAAACATAGAAGGTAATCACATTTGATAAAATATAGAGAATTTTGATGGACCTTTGTTGACTTTTTGTGATCTGTATTAGCATAATACAGCAAATTTAATCAAGGCATCGATCAAGTCATTAATGCTTTACAGAGAGGAGCATTATTCTCCTGTGCAGGCAGCTTCAGTGTATGAGCATGACTCATACATGAAATGCTGGCATGAATGGTCACTAAAGCTTTCATCAAAAATTAATTTATCAATTAATAATATGCTTCAATATATGGATCTTAATGTTGCACATGACTCTACACGGTTACTCCTATTTAGGCCTTTTTTTGGTCCCCCTTGCCTTACCTTAAGGGCCACAAATGTTACCAAGGCAGCCATGAGTATCTGTAGAACGTGGTAGAAGAATCCCAGACCAGAGTTTTTAAATGGTTTCTGTAGTGAAATCACATTGAAGGTATGTTAAGTTACACCTCAGAATTTCACCAGTGGCAGGTAAGGTTTCAGGGGAACATAGAAGAGCAGAATAAACCAAATGCAGTCATCACCATGTCACAGTAACTCGAGCTCTCCAGCACACACATGACTGTATAGTGGAAAATACATCTCACAGACTTTTCCACCAAAAAAAATTTTCTTGTGTTTGACCTACATTCACCAGAACAACCATTCAGTGCTAGAAAAAACCTGGCCATGTGAAGCATTATCTCTTATATTAACTTTCCTATGGAGGTACAAACTCTTTCCCCCACCAAAGTGCTGCTAATTGCGTTCCGGGCCAGCGGGCAGCCATCAGAGCGCTGACCATCGACACTGCTCCATGGGGGAAGGGATGAGGCTGCCCCCTCACATGGAGCCCTTGGCATACAGCCCTTGGCACACGTGTCCATCAGGCACTGAGCACTGTCCCACCGCCCACCCGGGGATGAACAAACACGCTGCTTCACATGTATGGACAGTACACATGACGTGCGCAAGATCTGTGTCCTTCCTGTGACTGTACCCGTTCAAAGAAGAATAATCACTGCGTGCATTGAGTTGCAAGGCAGCAAGAACTCACCACTGCATTGTTTAAAATGAGTCACTTATGACCTGAACAAATCCAAGTACCTGCAGCGGGCACATTCAAGGGCTGGATTAATTGCTGCAGAGGTGTATACTGCCTGAAGGGCGGTACAGAAGGTCAGGAGTAAGAGCCGCAACACCATAGCTGTCTCTTGTGAAGTGTGTGTGGTGCCCTCCTCTCTTGTGCATGAATGATCAAACTTGTTACTGCCACAGGCCAGACTACTCCAAATAGGTGCAGATGACCAAAATACTCCTCATGGATACCTCAGGTAAACATACAGATTTTGAGGCCATCCCTCAGACAGCTTTTTCCAAAACATGAAAAACATCGCCTAGCCTTGACACGCACACGGCATGTCCTTTCTGCTACAGTCAGCCCTGACAGAGCTCAGCCTGGGAACAGTCTAACCAAACCTGTAATACCCATGGACAGAACTACCTTTTTTTTTTTGTACAAAAGTCAGCGGAATACTGCATCCTGAATATCTTCTGCTGTGACTAAACCATTGTTAAAAAATATTTCTTTGGGGTGTCATGAAAACCTAGCTTTTCATTGCAATATGAGTACATTTATTGTTATATTCTAAAATCTACATAAAGTTTATGGCTTTTTTACTAATACTGCGATAAATATTTGGTACTGCATTATAAAATAGCAAACAAATTATAATTTTACCTTCTGCTGTGTACGGCTATAATTACTTCCCTTAGGAGTACACCCCAGCCTTTTGTCACTTTGATAGCACTGTTATTCTCCAACAGAGGCAGCAGAACAGCTAAAGGAGACGGATGCATATGTAAAAGGCTTTTAATCACAGGTATGAACATATCTAAAGCAGCAGTGTGATTCTTAAGAGCAAGGCATCTACAGCTTCAAATCAGGCATATTCTTAAATTTTCTAAAGTACTGAGTAAGAATATCTGAGGTCAGCTCTGGTTTAGACTCCCCCCAAGACCCCAAGTAAACTGGAATGGCAAGCACCAAAGAACCAGCAGCAGTGTAGTAACAGAACTGGAAAAAGCAGTCATCCATTATATACAGGGTATATCTAGCCCTTGCTATTATCACTGTGGGGACAAAATCAGCATAGACGATGGATAAAATACAATAAAGGCAATGTCTTTCTCGCTTCTTGCCATTTCTCCTTTCCCCAGTCCAATACAATGTACTGCAATACAACCATTAGTACCTATCTGTACTACTTAACTCTGCTCTGCAGGGGACGTGGAGAGTGGAGACACACACTTCAACAATGTCCGATGTCATCTGATGGAAGTCTGGTACTATAAAATTGCACTTTGTTAGCAAAGTCCACATTTACCCCCTCCCCCCTTTAAGATGCTGGAGATCCCAAAAAACCACTAGGGCAAGACTGAGGGAATAAAGAGGAAACTATCAGAACAAATACACTTCACATATATGCAAGTGTGAATCTTTACAATTTGATCTCAATAATTTTCTTTAGTCACAGGGGCATTTTCTAAACAAGAGATAAAGACTGAAAAGCATAGCACGTGTAGCATCATTATATAAAGTATTTGGGGAAGAAGACTCATTTGCAGGGAGTTTATAGAAGTTTAAAAAAGATACAGAGATAAGATATATTCTCCCCTGCAAGGACAATTTGACTTCTCACATTATTTGATTTCTATGTGTTATATAGATTATTTTTTTATGTAACCATGAATTTACAATTGTGCAAAGAACAAAGGCTTGAAAACACAATCTAGTGAATAAATTAGCAAGTTAAACTTCATATGACATGATCTGAGAAACAGCACGCATTAATCTAATTAGGAACTCTGATGTTACACATCTCCAAGACCAAGATTTGCTATTTCCTGGCTTCTGAATCCTTAATTGAGCAAACCACATTATTTTAAAGTCAGTTGTGCTGTTAACATATTAATGAGCAAAGATCTAATTTAAGAAATATTTCACCCTTTCACTGAAAATTTGGTTCATTGACTTCTTATTTTAATACAATATAGTTACTGATTACAGAAGGGTCTAGTAGGTAAGACTTCAGTTTGTCTGAAGTCCATAGCAACACTGCCACTCCTCTCTTTGGACGATATTTCATCTTGAGTATGACAAATATTTTCAACAATTCTTCATAAATCTCAAGTACCAAAGGAGAATCTGAGTACTATAATTAAATATAATTAAATCAACTAAATTGATTTCAATCAATAAATTAAATATAATTAAATCAACTAATCTCCATGAAAGCCAAAAATATCAGCACTCGGGATCTTTTATATCAAAAATATCAGCACTCGGGATATTTTATAACCTTTTGAGGGAGGTCAGAAGGGGACAGCTTCTGGCATTCTCATTGCTACTCTAGTTCAGTTCACCAGAAGACAAGCATTTATAGCTAATTGCCAACTACAATCACATTTGCATATCACTTTCTTAAAAAAAAAAAACAAACACAAAAACAAAAAAAAAAACCCCAAACCCCCCCACCTTCCAAACACTTCTTACAAGATGAAATTCACCTTTTATTTTCAGCTTGAACTGAACACTATGAACTGTAATGTGCACTTATAAGATACATATTTTTATGACAATGACTTGGACATCTCTGATTTTACATGTCACTGAATTAGAAGTGTGATGAAAGGACCTGGCTGGATCACTACTAATGAAAATAAGTTATCAGTTGATGTGAATCAGCAGGTAAGGACATTCTCCATTATCTGCCATATCCACTGTCCCAAAGTGAGTGGACCATCATGTTCCACTCCTTTTCCCTGGAGAGGGGCATTCTGTTACTCATGGCTGCACGATGAGATCATGCACCCAGGGGCTCAAACACATTTGAATACAGTGCTTGAGATTGCCACTCTTTAAATTCATCTTCTAATACTTTTCCTCCACTGAATCGTCGAATGTGCCACTGACATTACTTCACAGGACATCTCAAGGAATGCATCACCTTTTCAGAACAACAAAACTCATGTACAATTTTTTTCCAATAGCATAAACTTCGGTAATATGTGCTTAAACAACAGCTTTCAACATGTAAAAACAGACTTCTTACACTGTGACATGTTATTTCAGAACTGCAGAAATAGCAACCACATGAAGGACCACAGAATAATTTTATAGGATGCACAAACACTTCAGTTTTAGACCAAGGCCTTCACCTTTCCTTAAGCATATTAGCATGTAATAACATTCTTTATCAGACAATTAATCATGCTGAGTATTAGTTTCACCCATTGCTTAATGGAATCATTTACTGCCTTTTTGAGAATGTGGCCTGTCCTATGAGTATTCCCACACTTTTACTTTGCTTGGCTTTTTTCTCTATACTTTATCTACAGCAGTTCCTGTTATTCTGTGATAGTGTGTCTTTCTGGATTTTTGGGGGGTGTGTGGATGCATGTGTGTGTGCTATCTTCATCCTAGAACACATAATTTCATTTCCTGACACATCCCATCAAGCTCACAGACATATTTACTGAACATGTTCTCTCCCTCTACAAGCTAAGACATAGACACTGGTCCATGTTCAACATAACCAGATCATAGATCCTTTATTGTGACTTCAGTTACAGTCTATTGGTTGCTGCATAACTGGGCATATTTATAAACCTATAAATTTCATTCGTGTTCAAGGAGATAATTTAGTCACCAGATAGAAAGGTCTATGGAAAACTTGTTACAATTACTTTCCTCCGCTGCACAAAATATATTTTAGTTCTCCTTAGGCATTTTCCATTCTCATTTTCAGGCTTTGGCACACCTCTCTCACTTTGCACAATTATCTCTCCAAAAACTGAGTATGGAGGCTTCTTATATACTTGGACAGCCTGCACTTGCCTGGACAAAACAAAATCAAATCTTAAAATAACTAAAAAAAACCCAAAAAGATAATCTATTCCTGAGACTCTACTAAAGAAATAACTAGCATTGTTCAATAGTAAAATGGTAATTTAAGTTTATTGGGTCTGGACAGACTTTCTTTCAAGTTCAGCTGTGAAACTCAACATGTTGATCAAACTGAAAATAGGTCATGAAAAAAAAGTTCTTCATTTAGAAATTCTTACTGGAGTATCTGAGAATCAAAATGAATCCACTCAGACTCCAAATGCCACTGGACAGATGCAGGGAGAGACATCTTGCATTAGTATTTCTGGAAAGCAGACTATTGTCAGCTGGAAGGTTTTTTCCACTTGAGGAGGAAACAAATAATTAGATCAAACAGGTGTTTGTTGTTTCCCTTCAGAAATAACTAATTTAAACCACTGTGAACAGTGAAAACTGGCAGTTCAGAAAGAACATGAGCTACAGAATTTTAACAAAAAAAAAAATAAAAAAAAAAATTATATGCAGTCAGAACAGGATTTTGCCTTGGGAAAAAGAAAAGTAGCTAACATTGCTTTTGGCAGTTTTAAGTGCCTTATAATAAAGTCAGTGAAATCCTGCAGGTACCAGACATTTGTGTACATAGCTGTTGTACACAGCTGTTGGCAGTGGTTTTTGTTGTTTTTAAAGCAAATTTAGATTTACCACTATTTCCAGCTCAGTTCTCCTATGAGCTGTACGGCAACTGGGCTTACAGGGCGTAAACAAAACCACCTACAACTTTCTATCTAGCAGCTTTAATCCACACAAAGACAAAAATCAATTTTAATTAGTGAAATAGCTTGAGAAATCATGTTCTTATACTATGTTTGTGATCCAGTGGAAGTTAATAGCGAATTTACCATTGACTTTGTATGGTATTTACCATTGACAAAGTAAATAAGGTTGAACTTGGCATCCTCAGGCCCCTTCCCAACTAATTTCTCCAGTTTTCCAACTGGGCCTCAGTGAGCAAAACCAGAATGTGCTTCTTTAGCCACGTTTGCTCAACTGAATGGCTGTGGTACGATTGAAAAAGGCTGTTTAGGAGCAGGCTAGAAAACCTAAAGTCACATTTGCTGACCAAACTGAAGAGAAGACTATTTAATCATAGTAAGGTTCCTTCAATTGAGCTCACAAGATGAAGAACAGACTCCTGTTTGCTTATTAAGACATACCCTGAGTGTTTAACAGTGGCATGTCACATTAATTCACTAGAAGAGAAGGTGACAGAAATACAGCACAGAAAGCTATGACTTATGCACTGTACCCAGAAAACTGTTCTAGTCTGCTGTACAGCCATACTTTTTTTTATCAGCATTTCACAGTGCACAGCAAAACACAAGCTGTGATGAATAAGGGAGTCTATGGACTATTTATAATTTTGGTTCAAGACCGAATTTCCTGCTCTTTTAAAACTACAAATCTTATTTCACTCACAGAGTTAGCGGACCACCTTTATATCTCCATTTTGGATCAGGAATTTGAAGAGTAGCAATATGACAAAAAGTAATATAATAAGATACAAATAAGTAATACAGTATTACAGCCCAGCAGGTAACTAAGACTCAATGTTCTTCTATTTACAGCTAAATACACAGCAATTTTAGCAGGACAGGCTACCTGACTCAGGGGAAGAACCACATGTAAGGAAAAAAAAAATCTTCTAGGGAATAAATATTTTAGGTAATTCAGACCAAATTAAACCATGGAGAAGCAAACAAAGCACATACAGGCTCCTACCGTTTGTCTGGACAGCGTGCGTCCTCCAGCACTTGTACTTGCTTTGACTATTTTTTTGCAAAAAGACAGAAAAACCTACCTTCAACTTTCTCTAGTTTACCAAGAGGTACACAAAACAATAAGCAAAAGCTCTGGCAAACAGCACGCTGCAGTACCTAACACACTGTAAGAAGAGGATCAGCACTGGTCCCGGAAGCCTGAGCAATCCGACACTCCATTCCTTACTGGTGTAGGACGCAGAGAACCCAGAGGGTTCGTGTTAGGTCTCAAAAATAAGATAATGCTGGAACATACCTAAACCACAGCACCAAGCCCACATACACATGGATGCTAAATGCAGGAGTCTGGTGAGAATTTTGTCCGTTCACCCATCCAGTATGGAGACCTGGATATAATGCAGATTAACCTTTATCCAGAGGAAGAAAAAAAAAAATTTAAAACGTCTTTAAACTTTAAGTTCAAGAGTACCAAGTACCTTTGGTGAAAAAAGCCAAACCAAATCCATTTCATTTAAAAGGGCTCTGAGGTTAAAGATCAAGTTAAGTGAAAAAGACAAAATTCACGGAAAACAGAAAATAGTCTCTCCTTTATTTCTGTGACTGAAATCTAAGGACATGCCTTTAGAATGCAAGGGTGAGAAGCGTACTGCACAAAAATTGCAAAACTACAAAAAGGAGAAGTTATGGGGCTATTCCAAAACAATCGTCATAGGCCTCATGTTTTGTTTCTTTGGGTTTTTTTTTCAGAACAACCCCCTCTGAAGTACCTAGCAATTCCTACCAGAGACATAACACTAGGGATACTAAATGGACTAGAGATTTTATCCCAGACCAGAAAATCCTGCTCTCTATTTTTCCTCTCCTTTTCCAGTATCTTGGGAACAAGTCTATAGAGCATTAATGTGACCAATAAGGGTTATTTTCTCCACTTATAACTATCATGTTTAAAATAGAGAAAAAAAAAAAAACAACAGGAGAAAGGTCAAGAGAAAGGAATGAAATGGATTTAAATCCTTCTTTACAGTCTCAAACAGGAGAACTAGTATCAAGTGACTGAAAATCTCTTGGAAAAGACAGACTGGTTCTTGAAGCGAAGGGGCACAAATCTTTTCCCTAGAGTCAGGAAGGACCGTGGTTGAGGCACCCGGAGTTGAACTGTCCAAGGCTTTATCCTGGCTTTGCTACAGACAGTTGCATGCTGATGCCATAGTAATTATTGCATGTATCTATTTCTATTTATAATCCAAGGTATTCAACAGTCTGGTACAGGGAAGTTACTCTACTGTGTTACAATAGACTTGCAGCAGTGAAGAGTCAGTGTGAGACGGACGTGGGCTGAGATTTAGAGAGTATATAAAAAAAAAAAACCACCATAGGAAAACTTAACTCTCACTAAGAAAATTTATTTTACTGCAGTCAAGCAGTGGAGGTACTTAAATTACACTTAAGTAAAGAGGGTATCTGTTCATTGTTGAGGTACAGATTGGATATCAGAAAAAATTTTTACACGGAAAGGGTTATTAAGCCTTGGAATGGGCTGTCCAGGGCAGTAGTTGGGGCACCATCCCTGGAGGTATTTACAAGATGGGTTGGCATAGCACTTAGTGACATGGTTTAGTGATGGGTTGTTGGTGTTTTGTTAGGGGGTATTTCTGTTGTTGGTGGGTTTGGGGTTTTTTTTTGGTTTGGTTTTTTAAATCAGAGTTAGGTTGATGGTCGGACTAGATGATCTCCCTTACAACCTAGACAATTCTATGATTCTATTGGTTCAATAGAATACAAATCTAAAAAGAAAAAAAAAAACCAAAACATTTTTATGTGGACTTTTAGACAAGGATGCATTTACTTTAGTTTTGTCTGAATGACAAGGCAGCACTGCAGTTACTCTGGTTATACCAGTGCCTAAAAGGAGTCAGTTTACTACAATAACTGTTCTAATATGCAATCAATGGATCCTACAAGACATACCATAGGATGACTTCTGTTGTTATACATCTAAACAAAAAATGTTTACAAGTCATACACAACGAGTACAACGGCCTCCACCTCTATTTGTGATAAGCATGTACTATTTGATAGCACAGAAATATGTCTGCTCCACCACTGTTCAGTGCAGGGAAGACAAATGGTCTGCCAGACGTCACTACTTCCTTACAGTCCACTTGTGACAGCCACTGCTCCTTCACGGTAAATAGTCACAGGAGTGTGACTTCACCAAGCATCTGATAGGGACTGCTATTAAATGATACAGATAATGTGCCTCTCATTTTCACACTCAAAAGATGAGAATAAAATACAGAGGTGAGAAACTGATTTTCATGTCAGGTGAGAGAAGAGGCAATTCAGAAGACACTGATATGTCACACAAGGCCACCTCCAGAGCCTGGTTTTCCTCAGAGCCCTCACTGTCCAGACAGGCCTATACACCTGGTGTTCCACAGTATATTTGTTATCACACTTATTGACATAATTTAGCATGGCAGATTGAGACAGCAGGGAGATACAAAGCTAGGAAAACATGTGCTAACATCAGTGAGGATTACGTTTCTCCTAAATTATACGGTACTCCTAAAGTAACAAGCCACTGTCCTTAAGCTTTAAAATCTGGGTTTGAGTTACATGCTCCATGGTTCAGTTCTTCCTTGGCACCTACGTCTCTTCAGAAAAAGTAAGAACAAGGAAATATTCTTTCCTTCATGAACTTTGTTAAATGAATCTGGACTGAAGCAGTTAAGCTTGCATATGTTACACAGGCTGTGTACACCATGCCATTCATCAGCATGAAAGCCATTTTATTTCCACAGCTTCAAAGACTGCTGACTCCATCTCCTTTTCTGTTGCTGGTTAAATAACCTCCAGCACTCTATCTATAAAAGATACAGTAGTACTGTACTGGATGAGGAAAACTTAAGAGATATTCCCTTCAAAATTAACTGAAGATGCATCAAGTAAACAACAATTTTAAAAGATCTATAAATAGACATCAGACTAATAGTTATTATGTTCAATAATTTAGCATGATATGCATGACAGCTTCAACCTCCAAAATAATTTAGCGCCTTGAGCTGAGATTAAATGCAGAACATTAATTTTTCCATCTGGTTGTCAAGACAACCAAGAGACCCATCAAATCCATTTAAATAAAGCCTGCATCATGTAATAATATTAAATGGGATAAAATATTAATATGGGTCTGTGATAGAACATTGGACAAAATAGCCACAGTAAGGCAGCTTTAATTTACTACTCCAGCAATCTGTCTTTATGCTGAAAGCAGGATTTAAAGGTCAGGAGGAATACATATTTGAGTTTATATATGCTCATTTATAAAGTGTTTTTGATTTTTAACTGCTGAAAATATTTAGCATTATTTTGTACAAAAAAATATAAAATACAGTTCCAAATTTAATCCTATTGATGTAGAAAAACATAAAATAATGGGCCAAAGCTCCCCCCAGCAGAGATGTTATTTCAGTGATAGCAGTATGGCTGTATCCATTTATTGCCACTAATCAATTTGCTTCCTTCAGCTGGAGAATGATAAATGTCATGCCAAACTTCAACATTTTGCAATATAAAAAGGGTAGGTAGGCTCCCAGACCAAAGACAAACAACTCTTAAATATTTAGGCTACAGCTACTTTATCAGAACAGTAGGTTGTGTGTTGTCAGTATGGAACTACTTAGAGAAAGAAAAGAATAGTAAGATGGAACAAATTAAAACAAATCCGTGCGGTTTCCTGTCAAAAAAACCTAAACAGACAAAACCAAAACCCTTGAAACCTGCAGATTTAGACATGTTTAATTTGCACGATAAATGCGATTGGTCATATTTACAGACAATGTCACATACATACAGAATATATTCAATGTCACATTCGTTAACTACATTGCAATTACCTTTTTTTTATTTAACTTTCCAGATCATTTACTTCTCTAGATAAAGTTGGGATCCCAACAAGAAGACAACCCTAAAAATTTATGTCACATCAGCTCAATTCAGAAACAACCCTGCACATTGCAAGTTTGCAAAAGTGTTGCTGGTAACTGTCAAAAAGCAGATCAAAGCCTGAGTTTCAGAATCACAGAATCTCAGGGATTGGAAGGGACCTTGAAAGCTCATCCAGTCCCATCCCCTGCCGGAGCAGGAACACCCAGAGCAGGTCACACAGGAACGTGTCCAGGTGGGTTTGGAATGTCTCTAGAGAACGAGACTCCACAACCTCTCTGGGCAGCCCCTTCCAGTGTTCCCTCACCCTCACTGGGAAGAAGCTTTTCCTTTTATTCAAGTGGAACCTCCTCTGTTCCAGCTTGTTCCCATTGCCCCTTGTCCTACCATTGCCTGTCACTGAGAAGAGCCTGGCTCCATCCTCCTGACACTCACCCTTTCCATATTTATAAACATTCATGAGGTCACCCCTCAGTCTCCTCTTCTCCAAGCTCAAGAGACCCAGCTCCCTCAGCCTTTCCTCCTCTGGGAGATGCTCCACTCCCTTCAGCATCCTCGCAGCCCTGCCCTGGACTCTCTCCAGCAGTTCCCTGTCCTTCTGGAGCTGAGGGGCCCAGAACTGGACACAACATTCCACATGCAGGGGTCTCACCAGGGCAGAGGAGACGGGGAGGAGAACCTCTCTGGACCTACTGACCACCCCTCTTCTAATACACCCCAGGATGCCATTGGCCTTCTTGGCCTCAAGGGCACAGAGCTGGCTCATGGTCATCCTGCTGCCCACCAGGACCCCCAGGTCCCTTTCCCCTACACTGCTCTCCAACAGGTTCCCAACAGTTCCCAACCTAGACTGATACTTGCACTTGCTCTTGCCCAGATGGCAGACTCTACACTTGTCCTTGTTATATTTCATTAAATTTCTCCCCACCCAACTCTCCAGCCTGTCCAGGTCTCGCTGGATGGCAGCACGGCCTTCTGGTGTGTCAGCCACTGCTCCCGGTTTTGTGTCATCAACAAACTTGCTGATAGTGCGCTCTATTTAAAAAACAGATTTCTCTTTATTAGCAGTAAACACTTTTATTAGTGCATAATGCAAAAGGGTTGTTTTTTCCCCAGAAAAACTAAAATATTAAACAGTAAATTCCTGATTTTAATGCACTTAACTGCAAATGAGGAGCTGTG
Organism: Nycticryphes semicollaris; assembly: GCA_013400055.1. NCBI lineage: Eukaryota > Metazoa > Chordata > Aves > Charadriiformes > Rostratulidae > Nycticryphes > Nycticryphes semicollaris. The sequence goes on from VXBJ01005189.1 coordinate 876,558, forward strand.
CTCAGGTCAGCGCAATCATGCACATGTGTATAATTACAGCAGTCACACAACTATGACAAAAGTGTGACACTCACGGCAATGGGAGACCTACACACACACACAAAAATCCAAACCACACAGCATGAGGGCATATGGAAAAAAAAAATTAACTATACAGAGACTACTTCATATAGGCTCTGCATTAGCAATAAAGCAGCCAGCACAGAGCAGGACATGCAAAGAAAGGGAAAAGCTTGAGATTTACCACTGCTGAGTGACCACAGAGAGATGCCCAGGTGGCCTTGGGCAAGGCTCCAAGTTATCTCCCAAACACGATGAATTTTCCTGCACAAAGCCTGTTTGTCAAGGCTAGTTGAGTTGGTTAAATTTTGTTTAACCAAAAACTACTAAAAGACTAAAACATTGGGCTAACTAGGATTCCTTAAACATTCTATCAACTAACATTACAGGTTCTAAACTGATAGACAAGAAACCCCAGGGTAAGCTGAATAACTGACAAATTCTTGGGGGGCTTGCCATCATGGCTTTTGTAGACCGTTCCTGATGAGAATTTCACAAGAGATGTCATAACCTGTATCAGTTCTCAAAACAGCTGTTGTTTTTACAGTGCTCATCCACACTGCTGAGAACATGGCACTCCTATGCCATGTCCATGCCACAAACCCCTCAGTAGATCCTTTCTCACACACAAGAATAATATGAGTGGCCTATTATGAGCACACGTGACACAATAGGTCAGGTAACTGGATAACATTGTGTGCTCTGGAGATGTTTAAACATAACTCATTGTCATGATTTGGGCTGAACTGGCCACCGCGACCAGATTCTGATGGAAACCTACTACTCATGCTTTATATAGATATAAATCATTTTGCTTTTGCTCTTGATCCTTTCTAGGGGGAGCATTATTTATACTTGAGCTGACTGTAGCACTTTGTGTCTTTTAAAATTAAGGAAGCTGTGGAACATAAAAGGTGCTATAGTAATTTGGTGTCAGTTATGCAGAAAAAACTAATAATTAAAGAGAAAGGAATGTAGATGATACCTAGGAAACACGATCCATTATGCACCAGAAAAAGCTCAGAAATAAAAAGAAAGTCAAGGACAATGTAAAAAATTTAAAGTTTTCAGATAGTATGTTTAGGGCAGAGAAAAGTCACATATTCACCTCAAAATGACCTTAACCTTCTCAAAATGCTTACTTCATCCTTGCATGCGCTGAGGCAGAGCCTGTTCCATAGCTACTTTTAACATTACATGACCTTATAATATATGTTTTAACTCCTGTAGAGACCACAACATAATTTACGAAAATTGCTACAAAACCACTTGTTTGTTCATTTGACTTCATTGCTGAGGTATTTTTAGGAAGGATACTTCTAACTTTGAGGGAAAGTTCTCTTTAGCATTTCTTGCATTGCAAGAATGTTTAAGTTTCTATTTGAGCTCACATTTGAGCACTAGCATTTGATCTCCATATCTCAGCACTCCTCAAGAGAAGCACAAAGCTGCATCCATTTGCACCCAGAGACAGCACCAAGTAGCATGCCCAAAAGTCACCAAAACAAGACAGGGAGAACAGAGCTACAACCTGCAAATGCTGAGCTCTTTGGCTGTACAAAGCATGGAATCTGCTAACTGCAATAACAGTGCTGCTGGAAGATAATGGGTTTAGTCTCAATGTTTAGCAAATTCTTGAGTTTGTATTTAATAACATGAACTCCTGAAGTACTCTGTCTTGCAACATTTACTGAAGACAGGGAATTATTTTTCTGCACCTTCTTTTGGGAGATGCAAAATAGCTCTTGGCTTCTTTTATATCCTGAATGAGTTCCGTGCATTTTAATTTGCCTATTCAGGTATGATACTGGGTTCATCATTAGGGCACCTCCACACATTATCGGTATTGTTGACATGTTGCTACTCCTTATTTGTTATTGGTAAGGCAGGAGCACACATTTAGAATTTCTTTTCATTATAAACTGACATTGAAAAGAAGAGGTGACTTCTATACTAAATTCTGAAGGCAGTGAATCTGCAGCTGTCCAGAACCATGTCAGAACTGAAACACATCAACCGTCCTCTTAAGAGATTCAATGTTTTGTCATGATTAACTGCAGAATTTTATGTCAGTTGGATACCAGAGCAAAGGAGTACTTCCTGGGACATATTGTCCCTCGGTGCTTAGAATAGAAGAATCAGAACCTTGACTATGACCTCACATCAGAGGGGTACCTAGGACAATATCTTCAGGCTAAGAGCTCACATCATTATACAGCAGAAAAGGAAACAGCAACTGCAATTCAAACAGCTGAAACTTTTCTGAGCATACCTGTAAGCAGCAGCCATCCTAAAGCATGACAGATTATCATCACATTTCTTCTGTTCTTCTCTTCGCTACAAGATGAAATCCCGAGAGACCTGGGACAGACAGAAAGCTGGGGCCAATTTCATTTGTTGTAGCTGGGAGCCACATCACTTGGATTAAAAAGGCCAGCACAGGTCATCTTTCCATCCCATGGAGGGGATGAGCAGGAAATCAGAAAGTTCCTCCATTCTGAAGGCAGAAAGGAAAGGTAGAAAGTAAGAACTTTGTCTGTAACTCTAATTAGTACCACCAGATGTAAATAATCCTTACCCTTTATTTTACCCCATACATGTTACCCCTGACTAAGGAAGAAAGCACAGGTGAATGCATTCCTGTGTCTAACAATGTAAATTAACTACTCTGGGTAATTTTAATAAATTTTTACTATTTAATTTATTGTAGAATGTCAAGTTTTATTAAATGCTGCTCAGGTTACTGGAGAAATGGTGTGATCTGAAATGGAAGCGCTGAAGGACAAGAATGGCAATGATGGAGAGAAGCAAACACAAGCAAACCTGAACAGCACTCCACATGTGGAGACGTGCCTTGCTTCTAGCTGATCTTCCATTTTTCTCATAACAACTAATCATCTAAACTGAACTTCCGAACTGAATTACTTGAGGCTGACACACACCTGCTGATCAGTTTCTAAACATCTCCCTGAGGCCCTGATTCACCAAACAATTTTAATATCTGCATGGTATTAATCAAGGAATTGCTCCAATAGCTGAAATCATACACACTAAATATCTTTGGAAAAGGTCAGCAACAGATACCAAATTAGTCTAGCTGTCACCATTTCATAACGACACCAGCACAAAACTGGAGCCTTCGCTTATGATCCTCCAATGACTGCTTTCCCCAGATGTACTACAAAAAGAACCACAGCATACATGACAGTAAAACGAAAGAAAGGATGGCTAACCATCCCTTGGTCCCTGAAATGAAAGGGAACTCTATCAAGCACAGAGACTTTCAGACCACTGAGTCCTTTGAATGTTTATTTTAGTGCAGTAGAAAAGCTCTACCTACTCCACACTTCAGACAAACTTAAAATCTACTGTCACTCACACTAACCTTCGCGTAGACACCACTTAAACTATTTCCAGAATATAACAAATTTACCATCGTAAACTTTGAGAACACACAATCACTTTGACAAACATAACTTGAGATATTTTGCATCACTCCTGCTCTTGAGTTTTTTAGTAAGACACCTGTTGGACCAAAGACACTCTTCTAAATGCACCCTGATGTTCAGTGTTTTTACAGTCCAAGCAATTGCACTGTTATGAGACATGTAATCTTGGGAGAAGTAAACAGATGCTGCTTCATGCTTATTTATTGATTAAACTACTCTGAAGCATTAGGATCTTGGGTTCTTCTTAGCAAATGAAGTAAAAAAAAATTGCTCTCATTCAATTTCTGTGCGGGCAGTAGTAGAAGAGAAAAATGGCACATTTTCAAACGTTCTCTAATTACAGCACATCACTTAGAGATACATCACAAAGGTATTGTATAAAACATATTCTTTTTTTTCTTTTAACACCTTAGGTGTAGTTTTCTTAAGTTCAGTATTACTGAGCCAAATAATTTTGTCCTCAAAATTACATTAAATACACCATACTGGATATATATGGGTAATTTCTGTTCATTTTGCACTCCCCCCTCCCCAACCAATTAGTCCACCCATCTTTGCTTGGAAAGCAATCAAAATCAGGAAAAGCTTTTCATCTGTTGTAACTGTTGCATTAGGGGAAACAACTATAATACCTAGTGAATATTTTAAGTCATCAACTTGTCCTACTACTAAACAGAAACCAAAGTATGTTACAAAACTGGATGGAAGAAAGTACCGCCTCCGATCAATATACAGTGGCCAAGGGGACTCTGTCACACTAGTTTCCTAACCAGCAAGTCTCTAAAAACAGCTTAAGACCCTGCTCTAAACATTTTTTAAAACAAAGGAAAGCTAACAGTAGACAATGAGAAAACAGGTTCCATAACCTGTCCTGAATTGGTGTTTAATGCACTCATCTAGAATGCAGAAAATCCAGTGCAAGCTTCTACTTCAGATCTTATCTATCCAGTTTTGATTATCGATCAAACCACAGACTCACATACCAAACATGAATGATACAATCTTAAACTACTCTTGGGTAGGGGTTTGGCCAAAATAGATTCAGAGTTCAAGAATGCCACTTCAAGGAACATCAGGCTTCAGTCTGAGCTATAGATTTACTTAGTGTGAGGCCTGAATTCAATCAGGCCTGTAGACATGACTGACAGCAGAAACACAAGAATCATAAAGTCGTTTTGGTTGGAAGGGACCTTTAAAGATCATCAAGTCCAACCATTAACCTAACACTGCGAAAACCGTCACTAAACCACATCCCTCAGCACCACATCTACTTGTCTTTTAAACACCTCCAGGGGCAGCAACTCCACCATCACTTCTCTGTCAAGCTGATCCAATGCTTCACAACCCTTTCAGTGAAGAAATTTTTCCTAATATCTATCCTAAACCTCCCCTGGCACAACTTGAGGCTGTTTCCTTTTGTCCCATTTCCTGTTCCTTGGGAGAAGAGACTGACCCCTCTGGCTGCACCCTCCTTTCAGGGAGCAGAGAGCAAGAAGGTCTCCCCTCACAAGACTTGTGCTCCAGACCCCTCACCAGCTCTGTTGCCTTTCTCTGGACTCACCCAGCCCCCTCAATGTCCCTCCTACCAAGAGGGACCCAAAACTGAACACCGCCCTCCAGGTGGGGCCTCACCAGTGCTCAGTACAGAGGGATGGTCACTACAGCCCAACTCCTGCTGGCCACTCTGTTCCTGATACAGGCCAGGATGCTGGCTGCCTTCTTGGCCACCTGGACACACTGGTGGCTCATGTTAAGCTGTCTGTCCACCACCACCCCCAGGTCCTTTTCTGCTGGGCAGCTCCAGCCACTCTGCCCCAAGCCTATAGCACTGAATGGGGTTGGTGTGACCCAAGTGCAGGACCCGGCACTTGACTTTGTTGAACCACACACCATTGGCCTTGGCCCATCGGTCCAGCCTATCCGGGTCCCTCTGTAGAGCCTTCCTGCCCTCAAGCAGATCAACACTCCCACCCAACCCTGTATCCTCTGCAAACCTACTGAGGGTGAGCTCAATCCCCAGTACTGGGGCACACCACTGGATTTCACTCCATTCACCACCGCTCTCTGGGCCTGGCCTTAAGCCAGCTTTGCACCAAGCAAAGCATATGCACCATCCAAGCCATGGGCAGTTAGTTTCCCCAGGTGAATGCTGTGGGAACACTGCCAAAGGCTTTACTGAAGTCCAGGTAGACAACATCCACAGCCTCTACCTCATCCAACAAGCAAGTCACCGTGTCACAGAAGGAAATCAGGTTTCTCAAGTGGGACCTGCCTTTCATAAGGCCATGCAGACTGGGCCTGGTGACCTGGCTGTCCTGTATGGGCCATGTGATGGCACTCAGGATGATCTGCTCCATAACCTTCCCCAGCACCAAGGTCAGACTGACAGCCCTGTGGTTCTGGTTACCTTAGGACTGCAGGTCAAAGAAAATCCCATACAATCCCCAGACAGACAGGGGAAAGTACTCAAGACTGGATTTCTTACCAGTAATATAAGTCAAAATGTATTACTGCTTGTAACATTTCCCAGTCAATCACGGAATTAAAAGCTGTACCTCAGTCTACAAAATTTCACATCTCAAATTACCATTCAGATACTACAGCATGTAAAAAACAGTCTACAGTGTAATCCAGTTTGTTCTTAATACTGGCAGAAAAGGGTAACCAAAAGCAGTGGTACATTCCAGAATATGGTATTACTATAGACAGTTGAGTCTAGTTCTGTACTGTTAAATCATCAAACAAGAATTTTGTTGTTGTTGTTGTTCTGGCTGAGTAAGGACTATAGAATTCAGTTCTTTGCCACCGAAAGTGGCATTTTGAAAAATGATGTTAGTTTGGTTTGCAACCTCAGCTGACACGGAGAAAATGCGAAGATGAATTGCTAACATTTCCACATGAGCTCTAGACAGGATGATGCAATGTGCTGAAACAACCAAAACAACGGGTATTGGCACAGGAGCAAACAAACAGCAAATGCATCCCCATAGTCCACAAGTGATTAACTGCCTGCTCTGGTAAAACAGGTGAACTCTTTCAGTGCCAGGTAGGTAGGTAGTTTAGAAACAACACCCCAAAGTTAACACTCTTGAGCAGTCTGCCTGATCTCATTACCGCTATGAGAAAAGGTGTGCCTCCAAGCCACAATGCAGGAAAAGTGGGGAAGCTGCAGCATCATCATTTAAGACAAAGTATGTGAAAGATTTCAACATGCTTTCCAGTGCTGCCAGCTGGATCAAGTAAACAATTCACAGCAGCAAAGCTATTTCTCCTTGAAATAGCTTGCTAAGAGAACTAAGCCGGAAAAGGAATTTGTTTCCTTTTATCTTTTCATGATGTAGATTTTAGCTATCACCAGTAGACACTGTGATAAACAACCCTCCTGCCCAATCACAAACAAGGAGAATGGTCTGGAAAGAGCCAAAGGGTGTTCAACAGGGAATGGAAAAAAATGAATCAAGGGAAAAATACCAGTGAACACAAGTTGTTATTTCGGGTCCAAAGAAAACCAGAAGCTCTGGCACAGAACAACTCAGTATAACCAGAAGACTAAAAACAATTTAGATTTACAGAGAACTTGGACTGGCAGGAAGCTAAAAAGCTATGGCATTGCTTATCCAACACACACTTTTAGTGGTCAGACTAGGTTCGCCTTCACCTAATCATGGAAAAAGAAAAAAAAAAATTCTCTTTTTCAAACAGGGCTGAAAATCTTAGAGCGAAGTTATGATACATCCTTCTGAGAAATAACCAAAGTTAAGTTCTGTCCTTATGTGCAGTGGAACCTGTATCGTCTGTGTTTTCCCAGCACTTTAACTAACCTTCTGTGAATGAAAGACCTGTCCTTTCCTTGCTTGTTTCATTTCATCAGACAATTCAGAGTTCAATTTGCTGTTGGGTGTTAAACAAAATTAAAACAAACAAAAGGAAAACAAAATGAGGCATTAGTAATTATGTGAAATATGAGCTGCAGCTTTTGGATTTATATTTCAACTATAAAAACAAATTGCTGTAGTATTATTATAGTAAATCTTCTTCTGTCACCAGATAGGAATTTATCTATCTCCCCATATATTGAAATAGGACTGCATTGTTCCTCCAGTGGTTTTACAAAAAAAATAAAAATGAAAATTGCAAATGATGGACAACAATCCAGGTTGGCAAAGAGACCTTTATTATTCAGGGTGTCTGTTCAGGGTCTCATGTACCCCTTCCTGTAATAATACATTTTACACAATCCCAAAGCAAGACACTGTGACGATATAAACAGTTTTTTCCTGTCATCACAGGAAAGAAGGTTATCAAGCAAACAGACAAAAAGGGATGAGTGGAAAATAGCTTTCCGGTCTTTCACTTCTGTTTCAGGACCTTAGACATTACATGCAAGTTTTTAATGCCACATTTAGAGCTGGCGATGGCAAATAAAAGAAATGAGACCTCATCTCCACATCATACATCAGCTGGATTATCAGTAGATAGGTACCTTCATGTCCTCATAAAATGCTTCAGTGGAATGAACTGGTAAATGGGTACAGAGTGAAGCAGCTCCACTAACTGATGGACTGTAGGCTCAAACAGTTTGAGACCTGGTCGGTTTTGTATCAGCATAGCCGCAGCCCATCACTATTGCATTCAGCCAACTCTAAATCAATATGAATACAGAGCTATGCTCTATGGCACACCAAACATCCTACTTCCGTCATCATTCAGGATCTTACTAGAAAGGTTTCTCAGTTTCCTTGCTTGGAAAGTATTCCACATCCACAAATTTCAAATGCATTCTCTAATAAGATATTGATCCCCTACCCAATAAACAAAAAAAGCTCTAACAGAGCTGTTTGCATCTCTGCCATACCCCCTTATATTTTCCACCAGGCACCACTACCACTTTACTACTCTCCCTTACGTTATCCTTATTTCCATTGCCTTAACACATCTGTATTAGGGGCTAATCGTTAGAGATTAGTCCTGCCCCTGCCTCTTGATATTACACTATCCCATACAGTCAAGGGTCTCCTGGCTTCTGTAGTGATGTTCTTTTCCTGCCCACTTCACCTCCCTAAAAGTGAACAAAAGCACAGTAAAGCCACTTTGTTAATTGAAAACACAATCCTTTTACAGTTGCCATGAGGCTGCCTTGCCCAGCATTTTCAGGACACAGCTTTTTAAAGCAAGCAATACTCAAATGTTGTGTGCACCCTAGGGAGAGAACGGGCTGGCTGTTCCGGATTTTGCCCAGTCTGTACTCTACTGGGAGACCTGATAGCCAAGGACTTCCCTGTCCCTCCCCCTCCCTCCCCAAATCTCTCCACCTACCTGCTCCTAGATTAACAACTCAGCTGGGGCCTCTGGTATCAGGCTAGTGCTTTGCAGTGCTTCACTCATCCTGAGAGCACAGAGCATAGACAGATGAGAGAACTGCAGTGGTAAATGGAGGGAACTGAGGCTAAAAACCAGATCAGCATTAGCTGTCAGTGACACAGTCAATGCACGTTATTTATCTTCATCATCTACAAACTCTCTGAGCCCATTTGCTGGAAATGTAGCAGTGGGCCCAAGTAGAAAACTGGATCCAGATCCAAAATTCCCAGTACAATGTGTCTAGCCAGAAGACTCCTGTCTCTATACTGTGCTTTAAAAAGAGAAGTATTTCTGAAGTCCTTTCCTTCTACAAAGTACACCCATACAGATCAAAAGAAAGCAGTCCATCTCTCATGGTCTGTATGAAACTTGAAACATACCACTCGGAGCATCAATCAATAATATAGCTTCACAGCTCCACTTCTAACACTATCATCAAAAACATTTGGTTTCCATTGGCTATAGTTTTAATGAGCTGGTAATGAGTGGATTTGCTGTTTTGATTAACAGTCTTGCACAACTAATTCTAAATATATTCTTCCAGGTCATGAACAGATTTAAACTCAATGATATCTAGAAAGTCTTTCTTGCCAGCAAAGGAGGCTCTGGGACAAGGCAATATATTTCAGTTTTACACCAATGAGATACAGGGCAAGGGTAGGTCCACCCCCTTGGGAAGCACATTCTCTACGTGTCCCTTTTATCTATTTATTACAATGCAACTTCACCCACCAAAGGAACAGACCGTGAGACAGATGCTCCTAACCAGGTCAATGATCAGAACAGGAGTGTCAGAAGCACAAGGGTGAAATCCTCTCTGGTAAAGGAGATAAGGGGAATATCTGCTGTCCTAACCAGCAACAATCTGCATGAAGAATTTTCAGTATTAATTTTAGAAAGACACCCCTAAGGACAAAGACTGTCCAGGAGATGTTGTTTCAGCTCTAGAGAGTCATGGGAGACAGCCTGGAAGCAGCTTGTCTTGGCAGCCTGCTAGCTGAAACAAATGAAAGGAACACTTAGAGCTAATTCCGAGTCACAGGTAGCTTCTACATGTGGTACTTTTTTAGTGCTCCGAATCTATCCCAACACATGGTGACTGAGAAGAGCTCTGCAAAGCACTGAAGAGGGGCACACAAGTTCCCAGCACCCCATTGTGGGGGAAGGGAAGATCTCGAATGGGTGCCACATACGTGGGGAAGGCGGTCACCATTCAGTGTCAACCTGGCACTGCAAAGATCAGGGAGAGACATCTCTTAGTGACAGGAACAAATCAGTTCCCTTTATCTCTGAGCAGCAGTGTGGGAAAAAGCATTAAGGAGGAAGGTTAAAATGCAATATCAAAATTTAAAATAAAGCACACCTCTGCTTCCTCTGGACATCGTGTGTCTCAATTAGCAAGCTCTGAATGAGACACAATTTGTAAGCGAACTATCCTATGACAGCAAAGATACAGGGCCACAAATGCAAGTGCATAGAGGTCATAGAAAATTAAGGATAAATCATTTAATCAGTTCTCTGCTACAGCTTCTTTACTTGAGCAGACTGATGAGGTGAAAAATCATTCCTCGGAGGTATTGAGCACATCTGGGACCAAAAGGGGCTGAGGACAACACAGGCTGCAATTAACTTCAGAAGTTACTGCCTTTGTAGAAGAAGCTTTAGTTTATGCCAATATTGAAATGGTTACATGGTTCTGGTATAGGACTACAATTCTGAATCTTTTCAAGGTTGGAGGTTTTTTACTAAATAAAAACCAACCCCAGTATCTCTGTAACAATTTCTAAGAATAAGAATGACTTTTGCCATTTCTCAAAGCTGCGCGATAACAAAAGGTCACAGGCTGACTCCAGTTCCCTCGTATTTAGCAAAATAATATGGTTCAGAACAGAAAAGATCAACTCAAAGGTCACAACAAAATCTATTTTTCTCCACTGTATTATACAGAATATTTCCTTAGAGTCATATTCACATCTTACAGCACAGTAAGGAGGTTTCAAAATGAACCCTAGGTAACACCCTAAACGTGACATTTCCTAAATGCNTAAGGATGCTAAATGCTACAGCAATCTGAATTAACACTTGCTCATCCAAAACTCAGCTGTTATGACTATAAAAACTTTAGGAAGCAACTCTAATATCCCTGCTTGGACTATTCTTAATAAGAAGCAATCAATGGTGCTAAAATGGTTATTGCATCATCTGTTCCCAGATGCAAATGCTATCCTAGGCAAAACTAGAATTTTTTGGCTTTTTGTTTCTTTACTCATTTAAGAGGACATTGGAGTGTGAGGTTCAGCCTATTCCTTTTGTTCCCTTTTTGTTTCTTTGGGATTCATTCTGAGTAACAAAGTCAAGAGGAGAATCAGTAGAAAGGTGGTATTTTAAAGTTTTCCACTGAGTGAGAATTAGCATAGACCGTTCTTGTCTAGAGGAAGCTTAGAGAGCAATGATGCTATCTGTGGCTACTGACGAGGTAGACATGTAATAAATCCTATTCCCATGTTTTTTTCCTAGGGTTTTTAAAAATGTTGTAACCCCGAGTGCTGTGACAATGCAGCAACAAGGTGAATAGAAGGAGTGCAGCTGGATTTTAGACAAGGAAACGGATGGAGAAGTTCTTCAAATCCTTCCTGTTGAGAGACACCCTATGAACTTCACCTTTTTGCTTCCATTTACTTCCCCAAGTTTCAGATATATTATAAAGCACTAAATAAAGAAAAAAAGCTGATCTATGGGATGTGTGAAAGATCTTCTGTCATCTTAATTTCTGTAGAGGCTTCTTCCTCCTCTCATCCTCTAAAATAAATGTTTGACAGATTGCTATTCAGTACCTTCTCTGGTGGGGGCAGAGGAAGTCTCAGACCTTAGTATCAGGTGTTCTATGAAAAAAATAGCACATATATAACATAATTACATGCACATCTGTGTCACCAGAAAGAAAAAGAAGCACACCAAGAAAAAATGCAAAGATAAAACAGTGCAAAGGTAGGTGGTTCTTATGCCTGGTAAAGAAACACCTTTTATTAAGAAGCAATGACCTTTACAAGAAATGACCTTATGTACAAAATATTTCAGGGCAAATTTAATCAGCAGCATAACAAAAAGCTTGTTAGTCAAGGATGTAATTTTACTGCAAAAGAATGTTACATACTCTGGACATGGAACATTATAAACTCATGCCAAAGGGTGAGAGCACTGATGCATAGGCACAGCTTCTACATCTCATGTAGAAGCTTGCAAAGGAAAAAGCTACGTGACCAGCCTGCAACTGAACAAGGCAGCAAGCTTGATTTTTATTTAGTATCCATAATATGCCCAGAATCCAGAATCTAATCTGGAGTTATCTTGGAATAAGTGTAAGCAGTATAAAAGAAATCAAGCTTAGCTCCACAGAAGACATTTTAGCCCAGGTTTTTGTTTCCAGCTCTCCTGAAGGAAGCCATTACTGGTGAAAACAGAAAAAGCACCTGCTAGTCCCACTTTAAAAATGAGAAATAAGTAACATTAAAGTTTCTTCCTTGAATCATGAGTTTCATTTTATGGGTATCAACAGTTCTTATTCAAAAACATAGCTTCTAGTAGTAACCTGACTAGAAATATGCGTGACTACGAGTTTGATCATATTTATCCCTTTCTAGCTGAATTACTAGCAGCCTCCTCAAATGTACATAAAAATTTTCAGCTCACTTGAAGATTTTAACAAATCCAGAGCAATTACTATACTTGTGATCAACTAATCTTTCTTCCCATTTTTAGAGGGTTGATCTTTATTTACCTATGAAATCAGGCTTCCAGATAACAGCCGGTTTTAAAACACGGAGACAGGAAATCTGAGAACTAATGACAGAACTGCCACACTAGAAGCGGTGAGGCACTTTTGTCATGCATTGAGTGGCAGAATTGTCTGAACAACCACTGTCCTCAAACCATAACAGACACTTACACAGTTTGGGTCTCTTTAAGGAAGATGAATTGAAAAGCAATATTTTTCTTTCTCCTCACACTTATAAAAGGACCAGCAAAAACTGATTGGCCTCTTTTTACATGCATGCTTCATACTCAGCTCTGTTTAGCATCACGCCATCTGGGCCTAATTTATTTTTTTTTCTGACATCAGCAAGCTTCATAATTTCCTTTAACGCTAATGCTAGATCAAGAAGAATGAGCAGGCCACCATGTTTTTCCACATTTAGTCAGCCAGATGGACTCCTCATCTTCACTATGTGCTACTGAAGAGTCAAAATTTTCCTACAGAGGCTCAATGTCTTACAAGAAAATTGGATGCAATATTTAAGCATTGTTGTACTGTTTACAGGTGGTAACTTTCCAATTCAGCAACTGTCAGGAAATGGACTGTCCCAACTCTTTGGCTATTTACATAGTACACTATTCCCTTCACAGATTTCTGGGTTTTTTTTAAGTAAGTAAACAGAGACAAAGTTCAGCTCTCAGCCATCGCTATACACCATTACACACAACTTCTTCCATCCTGTCTCCCAATAAGTACTGCTTATCAGCTTTTGTGTGAGAGCCTCATAAGAGGAAGGTGCCAGGAACGCACATTCATATTGCTAAGCCATCAGCTTCTGATAGGTAAAGCTCTGTCAGCATCCAAGGTAACCGTGTCCTTGACTACCACTGGAAGCTTGTTTTCACACAGAGAACAGACTAAAAAAGACAGTGTCACTTTAAGATCTTCCTTTCCCCTCATCATAAGATTTATTTTTTTTTTAGTTGCTTATAAATTTGCACATTCTTTCTCTGCTCAGGTTGAAGTCTGCAATCTCGTCTGAATGGATAAGAGTTTGTGGGCTTTGTTTTGGTTTTTTTAACCAGAACAATGCAATCACCTCAGAAGATAAGATACCTTTCCCATGTGAAAAAACTGACATCTCAAAATCTCAAGCATCCACATGATCTGCAGCCAAGACTTGCAATAACACAGCAACAGGCCACTAAGACAAATACACAGCTTTTGTCTCCAAAAGAGAGAGAGTTTTTGCACTTTGAAGATAAAAATTTGCCGGAGATTCGATTCAGTGCCAAAACACTGATAGACACCACTTGCACTGACCTAGCTTGGCACAGAGCTGATCAGGACAATTGTAGCTGTGCATGGCAGTGAAGCCAAGAACTAGAATGGAGAACTTTAACATCACATTCAAAGGAACTGCCTGAACCAGCACTTACAGAAACACCTTTGTGCATACTCCTGCTGTGGAATAAATGTGTCAGCTGAGGCTTGACCGTCTGAAAAAACAGTAACAGAACACCCACACACTTTAGCAGCATGTCTGAAAGGTCCAAGTTTTACACCAAGGGAGGCAGGCAGAGAATCCTGTAACGCTGAGAATCCCCTTCCAGTTACTTCTTCCTGTTTTTTTTATTGAAAGAAATCTATCTCCAACAATCCCACTTGTATGATGTCAAGAGAATGGCAAATGCTCACAAAGGTCAGGCCCAAGCCCTTCCGTTTAAACTACTGAAGACAAGAGCCGCAAACCACATCTTCCAGAGTCAGCAGTGTGGAGCTCGGATAAACACTGCACGCTGCATGAGAAACACACTCCCAAAGGCACCCTGCCTGTTTGATATGGTCTGGATAACCAAAACTGGCATATGTGTAGATACCATTCCTGTCATTCACGGTTTACTCTGGCAAGTACTTTCTCATTAAATTTCTCACTATATGGTACATGTATAGCTTGAGTAGCACGCAAAAACACAGCCTCCTTGTTCTACTAAATACCTCCCTCAACACAAGCTACAATACTAAACAATCGTTCTGTGATACTTCAACAATTTCTGGAGCGCTATTAATGTAGTGGCACAATGGCTTTTCTTTGAGCATTTTATCTTTTCTTATTGGTATGCTAGCTTTGCCATTATGCACATGATTGATGAGATTTCTGAAAAGGAATAGCTTTCCTTCCTGAAAGCGAGGTCTGCAGAAACAAACACCCTCTGTTCCCTACTTTTCAGTAGAGATTTTGACCTGTTCAAGCTATAAGCAAGTTATTTCAAAGATTCACTCTTTGTCCCTAATGTTTCAGTTTCACTTCTTGCCCTTATTAAGAAATGGGGACTTGTGGCAAACATATTAAAACACCTCCAGAAAGGTAAAAATTTTCTACCAATACGAGTGCTTGTGCACTGCAACATGTTATCAATCATGAGTGATGGAGCTGCTGTGAATATGGCCTGAAGTTCTTCTACCCATTGCAATGTCAAAGTTAGAAGCACAAACAATCAGCTGCAAAACACATACTACACAAATTGACAGTGCATTTCAAATGGAGTCATTCGTGGCCCACATGCCTTGCAATGTTAATAAAGCAGGAATAAATGCTTCTAAGACTTAACATCTGCAAATACCAGTATTCGTACCAACCAAAAGTGAGAATGACACAAGGACAGCTTTATCAGCACAATACCATATAAAATTATCACAGACAACAGTTCTGAACACTGGAGCACATTAAAATTACTGGGGAAGTGTCTGCCACCTTTGGCATACAAGTCATCGAGAAATAGCAAAAACCAGACTGCTTATTTCTTCACATTATAAGAGACATATTGATAAAAACAGGGCCATTACAGAAACCAAGTTTAAGAACATTGTAATATTAAGCTTTTAAGGATGAAAGTGACCTATTTAAAACAAGGAAAAAGAACAGAGAGTCAAAGATAGTGCACTGAAAGCCTGAGTGATTTTCTAACGATAAGCACGCCAATTCACCACTATAATAAAACCAACAAGCAATAATATAGTACTATTCATTCACAAACTGCAAAACCTACAGCAAAACTTTCCCAGCTGATATCAACAGCATTCTCTCTTGAAATTAGATATGGAATACTTTGATTTGGGGGTATTTAATGCCATTTTGAACAACAGGGTTCTTTGTTGCTGTAAGAACACCTTAGGATTTTGCAGTCAATGCCTCACCTCAGAGCTGTAGGCTGGGGATTGCTATTAGTAAAATCATTTATGTACAGACACAGCTCAAAGAAAAAAAATAATTTCCCACTAAGATATAAGTGGTTAAACTTACACCCATTAGAAACAAAGCCAAGGAATCCAACTAGAGAAAGGAGGGAACACCTGAAATAAAGGATTTTCTACTGGTGGTTCCTAATGCCTTCCTGGAGATCACAGGAGTTGAAACCACGCTGCAGAAAAGCAATAATCATTATTTCTGTTAGCTGTGATCCCGCCTGAAATGCTACATGCAGCTCTGGTAATATTCGCCACTGGGCTGGGGAGAGTAACTAGAATGATAAAACCCAGAAATTGATTTATAAGAAAGATTATGAGTTAAACATTAGGATCTTTTCTAACTAAGAGCAAAGAGCAAGCATGAGTATCCATGAAAATTTGGTAGGTGTAACTTCTAAGGAGGAGGAGATCTATCTAGTGTGACACACAAGGATTAGAAGTAGAATGAGGAAGACCCGAAAAGGGAAATTTTGGTAAGAACTTCCTTATTAACATGTTCTACCAGTGAAATAATTATACTGGGAAATGGCTTCATGTTTCAGGCTATTGCAGATAAATACTGGAGCATGCTGGGTTTTTTCCCCAAAATAATTATAGAGTTAAAGCTTCTAAAATACTTACCCAAAGTGACCCCCAATAAATGTCTAAATTCACTTTACTGGAATGTAATTTAATCATTTGGGTCCCTATCTTCCCTAATCTACATTAAAAAATGTTCTGGAGCTTTTAACCAGAGCAATTTAAAAAGGCAAAACATTTTTTTTAAAAATATCTGTTACTATCATTCACTACAAATTAGGAAAATACTAATAAATCCAACATGAAGAACCAAATACATCTCCCACTGGCATGTCAGTCAATTTCAACTCTTGTTTAAGAGCTTTGCTTAACCTCTTTAACTATTTCTTTACAGTGACCACCACTCTTATTTCTTGTAATTGGAAATAAACTGTAGATTTGACCACCTGTTAACCTCTGGAAGTACTTAATGACAAAACTAAAATGAAATGGCTATCCATTTTTGCTGCAAGTCCTTGACACCACATAATGTATTTCTGGTTTAAAACACCCTGTGCAATCTTTCTGAAGTAATCACTCTGAAGACTGACAAAAATCAGCCGCTTGGTAAAGCTGATCAAAATCACGGAGCAGCGTAGGGGAAAGGGACCTGGGGGTCCTGGTGGGCAGCAGGATGACCATGAGCCAGCTCTGTGCCCTTGAGGCCAAGAAGGCCAATGGCATCCTGGGGTGTATTAGAAGAGGGGTGGTCAGTAGGTCCAGAGAGGTTCTCCTCCCCGTCTCCTCTGCCCTGGTGAGACCCCTGCATGTGGAATGTTGTGTCCAGTTCTGGGCCCCTCAGCTCCAGAAGGACAGGGAACTGCTGGAGAGAGTCCAGGGCAGGGCTGCGAGGATGCTGAAGGGAGTGGAGCATCTCCCAGAGGAGGAAAGGCTGAGGGAGCTGGGTCTCTTGAGCTTGGAGAAGAGGAGACTGAGGGGTGACCTCATGAATGTTTATAAATATGGAAAGGGTGAGTGTCAGGAGGATGGAGCCAGGCTCTTCTCAGTGACAGGCAATGGTAGGACAAGGGGCAATGGGAACAAGCTGGAACAGAGGAGGTTCCACTTGAATAAAAGGAAAAGCTTCTTCCCAGTGAGGGTGAGGGAACACTGGAAGGGGCTGCCCAGAGAGGTTGTGGAGTCTCGTTCTCTAGAGACATTCCAAACCCACCTGGACACGTTCCTGTGTGACCTGCTCTGGGTGTTCCTGCTCCGGCAGGGGATGGGACTGGATGAGCTTTCAAGGT
This sequence comes from Nycticryphes semicollaris, assembly GCA_013400055.1. Classification (NCBI taxonomy): domain Eukaryota; kingdom Metazoa; phylum Chordata; class Aves; order Charadriiformes; family Rostratulidae; genus Nycticryphes; species Nycticryphes semicollaris. The sequence continues at coordinate 894,236 of VXBJ01005189.1, forward strand.
CCCTTCCAATCCCTGTGATTCTGTGATTTCAGAAGGAATCCATAAGACTTTCAAGCTCCATACATGAAGTCTTTTCCTGGTCAAGCAATTATGGATGATCACAATATGGTGTAAACAGAAATATATTATACAAACCAATAGAGTTATACTAATCCAAAACTTTGTTTTTCTCTTTGCTAGCAATTGCAAATTAACAGAGAGTACTCACATTAGACTTAAACTGACCAGCCCAAACCTCTCTTTCATAGAATAAAAAAAAAAATGAAAATAACCAACCAAAAAGGAAAAAAAAAACCAAACCAAACAACTCGCTATTCAACTGGAAGCATTAAGGTAGTGTTCTCTAAAACTAAAAACAAGATAACTGCTAAATCATTAGTCTCCTTGCAAACCAAATCAATACAACTGTAGCTCTGAGCAGACCATATGTCATTTTTGTGACATTATTGTTTGTGATTCTCATAATAGTTTATTGGCTTGTCCCTGGCTTCTTTTTAGTTCCATTATCTGTTGAAAATATTTTCTTATAATTTAATGGTAAGATGAGTTTTTGCATAATGAAGACTAGCGGATACGGAAGGGATGAAGTCATATGGAGCTGGGGCAAGAACTGAAGAGTCTCTTAGTATGGGCAGGTTTTTCTCCCCCGAAATACTACTTACTGAATATACTGCTGCCTTCTGTGCCGATTAAAATGAACAAGGGCCCTCTGTATAGTATCGTAATATTGTGACTCCTATAAGATGTAGCAGAGCAACCGCTACCCTCATTAAAGATAGTAGCAAAGTGTAATTGATATTAATTTGTGCAAGGACGAGCTACAAATAGATTGCTAATTGTCCTGCGAGATGTTGACGGTATGCTTTCCTCCTGTGACTCTTCACTCCTTCCTTAATCTGGTGACAGAGACGAAGCACAGGAGACCAGGAAACCACCAGCCCAGAATAAGGCAAGACAAGCCTGACTAAGCCCCGCTGGTTTATTTTGTATTTCATAGAAAGCGCTCTCATTGTTTCCATGACCATATCACATCTCTTCTACAGAGCAAATTCCTTTTGCCTGGAGCAATCTGCCTTACATCTCAAAGTACTGGTCACATGAATGGGGGGGATACTTTGTGTTGCTATTGCACATCACAAGTTAGATGGGTACGTGATCAATTTAGACATTTAATAGAATGAGACTATGAGCATCTTGCTCTTCATGAGGTGAAAAAATAGATGTGGAAAACATGTACATAGATTGGCATGTCAACAGGTCTTCCTGGTAACAGGTATTATTAAAAACATAAGCTGGGTTAAATGTGAAATCCTAGGCCGATTCCTATAAAGTTTCATTGGGGTGGGGATTTTATCACCGCGATGCCTGCTTCAGAAAACGCTTATTGACAAGCAGAAGATGAGGAAGGAAGGGAAAAAGATAAATAGCAACTATTTAGTGGTGTTTGTAGGAATAAAGTTCCTTCCATGTGCAATGTGAAAATGGCAGTCATCGGGATTCAGAGACAGCAGGAGCACTCAGCTGTTAGCAGTCCTCACATAAAACTCACATCAGTGTCACAAACCCTCTACCACCCCGACTCGCAGCCATCGCTAAGGAAAATGATGACAATGGCACTGAGCACATCTGAGAACTGGGAAAGGGATGAACCTTTCAGAGCAGGAAAAAAAAAATCTTCAGGCTTAAGTGGCACAGGTGCACCAGAACAAGTGTTAATTGAATTCAGGTACTTTGGTCTTTTCAAAGGACCTGAACACAGCAATGCTTAGCATGTGGTACTTAATTTTTAAACATCTTGAAACTGCAACAAGCCACACAAGCCCTGAGGGGTTCTTCTATTTCTTCCTTAATAACACAGGTGATAATTACAAATATATAGGAAACACTAATAAACCTCCTCACGCTGCACGAAAATGCAAAACAGGCACCTTCACCCTAAACCCACACAGCAGTGCAGTCCAGGTGTCTTCCTTTTGCCTTGCAAAAAAGGTGGCCTCCCCACTTGAAATTCACAACCCTTAGTTACTAATTATGCTTTGAAACAGACCAAAACCAACAAAAAAACCCTATGCAAGTATTTTCATTTGAAAGAATGCAATTTTCTTTATCAATAATCAAGTGTTAGGGGTTTAGAAAGTTTAGACTGCATATCCCCAAGTTCCTACCACGAGCAAAGCAATGCATTTGGTGCAAGAAATGCAGTGTCTGATAGAAATGGTGAACGAGATCAATATGAATGGACGTGTGTATCTGTTGTATAACCCAGGTATCACATACAGTGTAACTTGCCATATCTGGCTGCAAAACAGAAAGATCTGGTTTTAAACTGTCAAGATACAAGAAAATATATTATTGCTTCTGAAACCAGATAAACCCAAGTTTTTCTAATCAAGTCATTGCATCACTTTTCTATAAAGGATCAAGAGCCTTTCTCTCACTCTGAACAAGACATTTTTTTGGCAACACTTTTAGACGCACTGAGAAGCATTTTTAAATAGCAAGGACATTTTAATTGTGGGTGACGTGAATCAACTATCTGAAAGAACAGCTGCATCCTTTGGTGACATGGAGAAGTGTGATCTGGATGTAAAGTATAATAAAAGAATGTCTTCTCCTCCATTTACTATTTTTGTACAAGTTCTACCTCAAATTTAATTCAAGCTAAAAAAACTAGAAAAGAAAACAAGGTGGTAGGGAGAAAGCTTTTTATGTGCATCTAAAGACTATGCTAATCTCTTGCCAAGATAACCTTAAAAAAATTATTTGTTTTCTGGTCACCGAATCACACTGCTTCACTGAAGTCAGGGATGAGAAAATTCAATGTTAAGTAACTCCAATTTTGTGAGTATAAAACTTGAGCCTTCTCATTTGCGCTTTATAATTAGAAGCAAACATTGGAGTCCAAACAGCTATGAAATCGAGCCTTTGCAGCTTAGGTATATTGTAATTATTCCTGTAGGCTAATTACTCATGTCTTACACAAAAGACCTCAAATGCAGGAGAAGGCCTCGGGAATTCAGACAGAAAATGAATTACAAAGCATGCCCTGAACACGAAAACTGGCATCCAGCCTCTAGCGTGCCATCATCAATAGCTGTCAGTGCTTGGTACTTCAGATACCACCACAAACGCAACGCAAGAAGTGAGTGTACGTATTCCAGACAGCATTTTGTACTCCCTTGTTCCAGCAGACACTGCTCTCTCCTAGGTAGAGGAGTGACATGAGGCCAGCACTTCATATCTTTGACAGGTTCTGAAGATGAAGAAGCTTACAGGATCTTTTCAATTTAGTCTTGCATGGACTACAGTACAACTTACGAAATAACGAGAGAGCTTCAAACCTGAAAACTCAGCTCTTCTAGTTCAGTCTAGTCTGGGAGTTCACAAGTGTGCCTACACCCACAGCATAGCCAGCCATTACCTGCTGAAGGAAAGGAACATACACCAGTCCAGAGGGATGAAATGTTACTCAAGCTGTGTAAGATTTAAACTACCAGATGCAGTAAAGTTAGTATCAGCATAAAAGGAGGAGGGAAAACTGTTCAGACAATTCCAAAACCTCATCAGAACAGCAGCTTCCCAGGTGACTTTTCCTAAACCAAGACGTCGCTAAGAAAGTCAGTCCATACAACAGACAAATGTAATACAGAAAAATGCTTAGAGAGGGTGTGTCAGGAGACATTAAAGTTTCATAATCGGTTTACAATTGATTCTCAAACCCAGAAAAACATTATTGCCACAGTCTGTATGCATACTATTTAGCAAACAAAAAATTTCATGAGATCAAATTTTCAAAGCAGCCTCTTCCAATGACAACTGTTTCTAACAAAGCTAAGTTTCCAACGCAAACCTCAGCACCCTTTTCCACCACCTATGCACCCATATAGGAAACAGAGATTGTCAAGAGGCTTGAATTTGCATTTTCTGCCACTTCTTCTGGTGGAATGTAATCCTGTGAATACAGGGAGAAAATGAGTAGATTAGACCTCAGCTTTCTGAATATTTACCATCATAATGTTTTCTGCCTTGAAACTATTATTTGTGTGTTGAGAAAAGAAGCTTCTGCCTTAAACTACAGGAAGATTCACTTAAGGAAGGGCAGTTGGGACACTAAAAGAACTGCTTTCACCAAGTTAGTCATGTCAGTTCCTTACAGCAGGGGCAGAAATCCTATTACCTGGCTTATGCCTTCTACAGCTTCAAAACTTTTCCTTCAGTTGTAAAGGATACCTTTTGAAGTGACCAGTTATGCAATAAGTTCTTTAAAGAACAGGTTATTATGTAATAGTGCATTCCTCCAGGTATGCTGTAAATTGGGATATAACCAAAGATGTGTGGAGATCTGAGGAATATGCCAGTAAAGTTCAGACTTTTCCCACTTCTGCTCCAATACAACAGCTTTTGCTAAGCAAGCTGGAGCACTCCAGCTGGACAGCTTCCCTCCAAACTGCACAGCTCTCCACGGTGCAGTGTCAGGATTTAAACTCTCGTTAAGCCCCATTAATAACTCTTGTTAAGCCCACTTTAACACCGCATGGAATTCAAGGCCCTTCAACTTTCTGGAAGATTTACTTTACATGCTGTCCCAGAATGAGAGCATGATCATCACTCCAGCAGGAGACAAAGAATAATTAGGAGAACCCATCTCAGTGATATCCGAGCATATCTGTAAGTGTCTAGAATCATGCTGAAATATTACGTGACAGAAATCTTTCGCTTCTCTACTAAGAGCAGGCAAACCCAAAACGGATCCAAATCTGTAGTCATTTAATATTAAACTAAATAGAGAGCCACCAAATCAAGAAGCAGGATTTGGGGAGTGTGGTGGGAGGTATTAAAATTTGCAGTTTCATATGGTACAAAACTAAGTCCAAAATTTTGATGCAGCTTTATCCAAATTAACAACTGTACTTGACATAATGCTGCCAGACTCCAGAACAAGTTCAGTGAAAACAATGTTTCAAGTTGGTAATTCAAAAAACCTTTAGAAAATTCCAGCAACATCTAAATAAGTAAGTTTGAAGACAGTGTATATGATATCTTCCCGTAAATAGATCACTCTATGGTAATATTTCTGTTTTGAAACTGATGTTGGTTTTCATTTTTGAGAGAGAAAAATATTTGAAAGCATTTGACAGTGGAACTCATTTAAGAAACAAATGTAAAAGCATCTCATATATGATACTCCTCTCACCTCCAGCACTTACATTTATTTCCACTCACTGTTGGCCACAACCCAGATGTCTAAAAGGAGACACTTAAGGCTCCTCAAGCACAACGCTCTCACCCTGCTCTTTGAGTCTTGCTCCTTCCACTCTGACAGGCTCATGGCCTTGTATATACAGTATTCTTAGTCCTCTTCTCCCACTCTCTCCCCCAGACCTGCCAAAGCGAAGCTTATCTACAGAGTCTTCTCCAGAGTATTTCAGCACCTCTAGACACTTATCAGAGTCAAGAGACCTACATCACAGAAGTCAGACCCACCACGGTGACTGGCAGCTGGAGAAGGCTCTACTGTGACATCTCACAGGAAATCCTCAAAGCACAGCTAACACCGCAGAGGCTGCAGCACTGTCTATCAAGAATTAAAAAAAAAAAAAAAAATCCTGATATTTTGCCAAGCTTGAAAAGTCTAAGGTCCAACAGTAAACATCCAGCACAGCACCTCAGCAGTCTTTCACTGTTGGCCAGGAATCAAACACATGCTTCCCTTTTGGAATCATGGTTTTCTCGCAGCATAAAGTGGAGGAAACTTCAGAGCTCCTTCAGTCTAACAGTTTAGTTTTCTACTGACTTTTAAATTATTTTAAATATCTAAGACTCACGGGTAATATACTGTACCGTAGAACGTGACAGATGCTAACGCTGCATGGGCAAATTCCAAGAACACTCAACAAGGTGATTAATTGTCTAAATAATATCTTAAATATATATCTTAAATAATATCTTAAAATATTTATATCATTGCTACATCTGCCTCTGGTAGGTGTAGTCAGAGCAAAGCTGGCATCTGCTTAATTTAAGCACAAAGTAAGCATGCTAACACAAGTAAGGTTTTCTAACAAATTACTGGAGTATCTGCATGGGCAATGCACAGCCGTCCTAAAAGCGAAGTCACATTCACTCTGATCCTGACCCCAGCTGCCTCAAGGAATCCCAGAACAAGCATCAGTCTTTCCAACCAGCTGTCAATCTCACATCCTTGTGACAACCTCTCCTAACAATTCCTGCATACCATAGAAACTGGGAACTTCTCTAAACTCATATGTGGCTTACAAATTTGATTTATAATTTCTGTGATCTCAAGGACACTCTCACACACACAGACAAGCATTTACAGGAAATATTGTGGTACAAGATCATCTGCTTATAAGCACTGGCAACAGACTATTCCCTCTGCCTTTCCCCCCAGCTCCATGGGACAACAGACATGGCATTAGCCAGACACAGCTTATTTACACTCACTGCTTCAGAGAAATACTGAAAACTCAGACATATTCTATACATGAAGGTGAACTGTTATTAAGCCCTCTTTTGAATTTGCCTTGTGAATATTCTTGTTTTATATGTTTACTTCCATCATTCTACAGTTTGCCTCACTTATACCAATCTCTGCCTTAGTTTTACTAATTAATTGAACTAGTTTATATAACTTAATTCCTGAGCAATTAACTTTCTCAGTTTAATTGCTGAGTGTTAGAAAAGCTCTTTCTAAATCCATTTTAAGAGCAGTGATTTATAGTATGAAAGCAAACAGGGAGCAAATCAAAAGCAAGTGCAGAGCTAAGAGCTTTTGATGAATGCCAAAATGCCATTAAAATGCTATGCATAGTCTATATCATACAGTCAATTTTATCATTCTTTCTGTGAATACAATGGCTTCATCTGAATTTGCTGAGAGGGGTACAAGTCAAGAGGTACAAGATTGTTGGTGCCTGCAGAACTGTTTATCATTTTTTAAATTTAGTGGTGTACAAAAAGACACAGAAAGCTGGTGTGCTTTACAAATCAAGAGCACAAAAATGAACTTGGCTGAGGCTGTCTCTTTGAGGATTTTGAATCATGCCCCACATAAGCCAGAAGGGAAGAAAGATGAGTAACTTGTCTGGGAGGCAAACACTGAAATACAAAATACATTAAACAATTATAACACAATCAGGACTCACTTGACAAAAGAATAAAGCTGTTTTACAAAGTGAGTGAAGAGTTCAACATCAGAAGGAAACTGTACTATTCAAGACCAAGATAAAACTATACCTCCTGGAACTTTCTTTTTATTATTTAAGAAGAATTAATTATTCGATCTGTATCCATCACCACTAAAGGATTATTTCCAATACCTACCAAACCTGTAGAACTCATGATTTTGCTTCTACCTGTCCTGTTATTCCAACAGATAACACATCATTCTGATTGTCCTGTGAAAGTGAATATTGTGCACTACAGTATTAGACATAGCAGCAGCAAAACAGTTTGTCCCTGCCTAAGAATACATCAGTTTAAACAGAACAACATACCACGTTTGGTACCAAGTAGCATGTACACACAACACAAGAAAATGTACCTCAGTTATAATCCCAACAGGTTGGGTAAGGCTCTCCTCTGAAACGAGCATCTGCTTTAACTAGGGAGCTGCTCCATGTAGTACTAAAAAACATGGTACAAAAGAAAGCAAAATGAGAAGGAAGTAGAAGGAAGCAATGACAGAGCTATAGGTACCTGAGGAAAGCAGGAGCGAGAAACAGGAGACTAAGGAATGAGGAGTCTGAAAGGGAAAAGGAGAAAAAAAAAAAGTGAGATGATGCCCAAAGATCCTGCAGCACTAAAATTCAGGCAGACAAATATACTTCATAAAAAAGGATCACCTTAGCCACCTGCAAGGACAGAAGCCTGAGAATCTGAGCGACTGCATATTCTTCACTGTTGGAATTGCAGGGCTCAGCATTTGTTTGAGTAAGGGTTACAGAGTAGAAAAAGATGCCATAATTAAAACATATCTTGCTTCAACCTGAATTAACAGGTTAGCATTGTATCAGAACAAGGACGCATTTAGAAATTTCATTAGGAAAGGAGCAGCCACATGTAGCAATTGCACATAGAAGACAAACACAGTGCTTTGAGCATGTTTGACAGAGGTGATGTTCTCAAATAAGAGTGAGAAAAGAGTGTCAAAACAAGAGATGAGGAGAGAAAAAAAAAAAGAAAAAGAAAAAATGTTATCTTAAAGCGTATCCCTGACGCACATCTGTAATACATGGCACTCACATTCTCAGGTCTCCCCATTCCTGCCTTGTGTCTTTTTATTTTTTTTCTTTTCTTCAAGCATATTGAAGAACAATTAACCTTCAATAGAAATTGACTTTATGTCAACATTACAGGAACTTTTTACATCAAAGGACAGTCACAGCTTCTGAAGCCTCTCATCTACTTTAGGTTTGAATCTCAAAAGCATTGGGCAAGAGCAAGGTAGGTACAAGATGCCGAACACAGTAACAGAGTGTGTCAAAACAAACATACTCGGGCAATAGCCACTGGAAAAGGTAAGCAGGAGATGGAGTCAGTACAAATATAAAATAGAGATTTCAAAAAGTTCTCCAAGGTTTTTGAAGACTCCTAGTCTTACTACACGCAGTAACTGTGAGTGTATCAAGCTGAGGCTAGGTATTATGGGGTACCTAACACAGGAGAGAATTTGCAAGCTTCAAAGGCAATAGCAACATCAGGCAGTCTCCCAAGACTCCCCATATATTCAGAGTGACAGACACACCTTCAGGCTGCTTTAGGAATTCTGTATCATCTCTGGAGTCATGTAATGACCGCAGGCAGATAACCACCGTAGGGCTGATTGATATGAACAACTTGCTTATCCACACCTCGCTCCAGTAACACATGTAGACGTCTGTTCTCAGAAGTGACAGAACTTTCTTTTCACTACAGATGTAACTTGAATGTGAACTGAAGAAGCTTAGCTCTTAAGAGCAACAGCTGATGGAACAGAAAAACAATTCTATAGCAAGAACCAAATCTAAAATTTCACTTGCAATATGTTACAGAGGAATAGTCTGATTTATATTTTTAATGTTTATAGAAGCAAACCCCAGAAAAAAAAAAAAAGGATAAAGGCCCAAGTAGAGAAACTTTCTCTTATGACAAGAGGACAAATTCACAACAATAAAAAGGTATCTTCAGCAGTTTGAAGAACAGTAGATGACTAGATGCAAAACCAGCGAAGTATTACACATTGAATAAAATGGACAAAATTCAAAATACACAAAGAAACAGAATGCATCCCTAGTACCAGTTGTCACCACACCTGAAAAACATATTTTCTGCAGACAATTACAAGAAAGAAAACAATTTCACTTTTCCATGATCTCATTCCACCTTTAGAATCATTCCTTACTCCACACCACTTGTGTCAAACTCAAAAATACAACCTTGCAAGGAACAGAAGAGGCAAGGCAGTGGAGAAAAGCTCTTTTGCCCACACTAAATGAAAACAAGTAACAAAAGCCCAGGGAATAAATAACAGAAGTTGCAAATAACAGGGAGTACTCACTTCCTGGGAGATTTACACAATAGAGTTCACATGTCAGCAACTGTTTGCCTATAATATAAATTAAAATTGACAAGGCTGAGCTATTATGGAACAGTGTTTATCTAAAGATTGTCAGTAGAAGTCATTTCATTTCTTATGATTCATTTCATTTGTACATCATCTATTAACTGCATGCATTATTGATCTGTGCTCCATCCAATTTCAACTTCTACAGCATGGACAAAGTGATCTGAAAAATATCGCTCCTGGCTCCTCTTTTTTGCATTTTGAAATACAGGAGTGTCTGACGCACGTCTGAGGAAACCTTCCCATGGCATTAGACATCCTATCAAAGGAACACAGCCTGGAACAGGCAACTGCCTCTGAGGAATATGTTACTCTGAAAGTCAGCACTTCTAGAGTTTGTACTAGAATATCTAGAAAACTGTGTTTTTCTGGACACTGTGCTTTCCTCTCTGATTGACTGGAAAAAGGCAAAGATGGACACAGTAGTGACAACTATGGTACTCTAAAAAAAAAAAGAAAAAAGAAAAAGAGATTGTCAGTCAGAATAATAAGGCTGCTAAGGATCTGGGTGAGACCACCTTTCAAGCAGCGTGCTGCTTCAAACACGAGCCACAGCTATCACTCTGCAGAACCACAAGTCTTTCACTTGAAGACAGCATCATTTGACAGCTGCTTTTAATATTATTAATACCATGGATGTCCCATCACTTTCATGTAATGGGTCTCTGCACCAAATCTGAGTCATCAAAGAGGACACGGGTTGAAGAGGAACCGTTGAACAATTTGATCAGGTGAGGCACAGTTGTTGTGTGAACACGAGCACAAGTAGCTCATGTCACAGATTGTGAGGCTTTAGCAAGCACAGGAAAAGAACGGAGGACATCTCTTCAGAGGCACGTGGCTCAAGCTGTATTAAACCAACTCTGTGACAGAACCTGGGCTCCAAACTCTTCTTTACAGCCCGAGGCTGAGACTGGATCAGCCGCATCTAGGAGTTTAGAAAGCAAGGGGGTACCGTCTGAACCTCACAACTGGGCAGAAGGATCTGCAGCACTCGGCCCAGTCCTTCTGTCCTCTCTTCCCTCCAGCCATGATTCTAATAGTTCCCTGGCCGTCCAACAACACGGTTACTCGGTGTGGATCCCCTCTGGGTTTAATTATCACAGTCCCAATTATTTTTCTGTCTCTCTGGTTCCCTTAGGACATTTCTTCTACCAGTCACAACACCTTCCCAGGGTTTCCCTGTGCTTCGCATCCATCCTGTAGCACTTTAGTTGGGGCCATTTTTCAGGTACAGAGCACTCATTTGTTCCTCTACGCTACCTAGGATTCCTGTGTTCAGCCCCCATTCACCTGAGACAATCTGTACTTTGTTCAGATGACAACCCAAGTTCCTCCTTGTTGTCCCGAGCCTTCTTTCTGATGGGTGGCCATCAGCCACCCTTGACCCTTCCACCCCTTACTGTCAGAACACCTCCTGAGGCCTTCCTCAGTCTCCACAGCATCTTGTAGCACTGTCTCCCTTTCTCTCTCTTATTCTGTCAGAGCCCCCCGTCTCTCTTTGCCATACAGAGCTCCTTTCTCTGCCATCAAAGGTATCTCTAGGTGGTTCCTCTCACTCATTGATCAGCAGCTTGCCCAGATGCTCTCCTGTGACTCCAAGGCCCTCTCCATGTCTCCAAGCTGCCTCTTTTTACCCTGCCCCCACATAATGCCTGTGCTCTCTATAGCAATGTCTTCCAAGTCCTTTCCTGTGCTCCACTAGCACTTTAGCTCCCTTTCTATTTCAGTTTTAGCTTTCTTCAGACCACCTTTAGTTTAGTCATTGCTGTTTAAGATGACTTTGTTCTGCCCCCAGTGTCCTGACAACGTCTGCACTTTGTTGAAATCCTTTTCAGGGTTCCACATCGTTAGCTCTGGTGTTTCTTTGGTGTCTCAAGCCCCTGCAAGACTCCTCCGCTACCTCTGCTGAGTTCTGGCGAGACATCCCCTACACCCCATTTTAAGTCCAGAGAGCAGTTTACACTCCTCTTTTCCCCTCAGAACCCTTCTTGAGTCCACATCTACTGCTCCGGTCGGGCTTTCTGTCTTCCCATCCATTCAGTACACCCCCATGCACTTCCCAGTTCCCCAAGAACACCTCTCCTTTACTCAATTCTCTTTTGAGAATTTTGCATCCCCGAGGCTTCTTTGGTCTCCTGGACCCCTTCAAGACTTCCCTAATCTCTTTGAAGAAGGCTCTTATTTTGTCAGAATTTTTTTCCAGTCACCTGTGCACTCCAGAGGGGTCTGTTTCAGTTCAGTTTTGCATTATTCTTTACTTTCAAATCAGGTATCCCAAAGATGTTATCATCCACTTGGATCTCCTCTTAGATTGCCCTCAGCTATTATTTACACATCTCCCAGAGTGCTTTTTATTCTCTTTTACAA